>SJYV01045561.1:0-85449 GCA_006410875.1 Neotragus pygmaeus | reverse complement strand
ATGCAGGATGCAGGATGCTTGGGGCTGGTGTACGGGAATGATCCAGAGAGACGTTGTGGGGTGGGAGGTGGGAGGGGGATTCAGGATTGGGAGCTTGTGTACACCTGTGGTGGATTCATGTCGATGTATGGCAAAGCCAATAGAGTATTGTAAAGTAAAATTAAAAAAATAAATTAATTTAAAAAATTAAAAAAAATAAAGACAATTATTCTTTTGCAGAACAAAACAAAAGCAAATTTAAAGTCCACCAATTTTTCAGAGGAATAAATAATGACGGATGCAAATTTTAATGTATATTTCAAAGTGAAAGTGAAAGTCACTCAGTCATGTCCGACTCTCTGTGACCCATGGACTATACAGTCGATAGAATTCTCCAGACCAGAATACTGGAGTGGGTAGCTTTTCCCTTCTCCAGGGGACCTTCCCAACCGAGGGATCAAACCCAAGTCTTCAGCATTGCAGGTGGATTCTTTACCAGCTGAGCCACAAGGTAAGCCCAAGAAAAATGGAGTGGGTAGTCTAACCCTTCTCCAGGGGATCTTCCTAACCCAGGAATTGAACAGGGGTCACCTGCATTGCAGGCAAATTCTTTACTAACTGAGCTATCAGGGAAGCCCATATATTAAAAACTAATCCTTAATATTAGTCATGAATTTAAATTTATCTGCAAATTTCATATAACATTAAAGAAGAGTGTGAAATTTTTTATTCATTAAGGAAAAGCATAGATTAAAAGGTCCCAGTCCAGATCTACCAAGCCAGAACCAGCGGTGATCTCAAAGCAGCTTTTAGGAAACACTGCTGAAAGGCACCCAGTTAAATACACAGCACATCCAAACATTATAAGAATATTATAAATCAATCATTTAAAAACATTTTACATGTTGATATATCACAAATATTTATAAAAAGCAAGCACACTAGAAATTTCTCCTTTCAGAGTTGGTGGTGTTTGTGGTGGTTTAGTTGCTCAGTTATGTCCGTCTCTTTGTGACACCATAGAGTTTAGCCCACCAGGCTCTTCTGTCCATGGAATTCTCCAGGCAAGAATACTAGAGTGGGTTCCCATTTCCTTCTCCAGAGGATCTTCCCAACCCAGGGATCAAACTGGGTCTCCTGCGTTGTAGGCAGATTCTTTACCATCTGAGCCACCAGGGAAGCCCCCTTTCAGAGTTAATTATAATTAATATTATTTCATGTTTACATTATCAAACATTTCTCAATGCTGATTTTATCATGTTTAATAGATAAGAATCCCAGGTTCAGAAAAGTTAAGAAACTCTCTGAAGATTGCTCAGCTGGCAAGGGACAGAGAAGGACCCCAAATCAAAGCATCTCATGCCAACTCTAAGGCACTTTCTACTACTGTAACACATGGTTCCCATGGAGAAGGCCAAGAAACAAAGCAGTACACAAGTGAGGGAGCCTGGAGAAAGCATCCTCTGATACCACACTCCCTTTCCCACTGACTGAGATTATCTTTGAAGTATAGCCCTTTTCACAAATATCCACTAAGGATTCTCTCTGTAGATTATGATTGCATTCAATTATTCTATCTTCTTTTTAATTTACTCTGAATCCTGCCTAATACTCTGAATAGTGGAAAAGTTCAAGAGATATATGTGCTCTAGACTAACTCTTTATGACAGTAAGTTATTGTGAAAATTGGGACTATACCTCATATCTATTTACCCCTGGTATGGCAAATCTCTAGATGTGCCATTCTAAAATCTCTGTGAAGCTTTTATGTTTTCCGGTTAAAAACTCAAGGGTTTCCAAACTTGAACATGCATCAAATCACCGGGGAACCTACTAAAAGTGCAAACCCTTGAGGTCTTCTCAAATATACTGAAATATATCCTCTGGTGTCCTTGAACCAGCCTTTGGAAAACATTGCCATAAGACAGCAGTGGAAATACACAATGTAATGCTTTTTAAAGCAAGCTATTCTGTTCTTAGATTTTAATGAGCTCAGATTAGTTAGTTTAACACAATTTAAAATAATCAAAACAGATCTAGGTACACGGAGGCATCCTGTCCTTGACTGGACCCAGGCACAAAGCACAAAGTGTTAAAGGAAAAATTACACCTCTCCACGAAGTGATGGAACTATGCACGGGGTAGAAATCAACAGTCTCAGATCCAGAGTCAGCTCCGCCTCTGCGCAAGTCATAACAGTACTGCTGGCCTTAGTTTCTCTTGGTTTCTGAGGCTGCTGTTTTATTCCTTCTTAGTCTTCTTTGCCTTTTGTTCCCTCTGTATGTCCTTTAAATGTGACTGTACTTCAGAGTCCTGTCGTTAGTTACACTAAACATGGCGCAAATCATCAGAGCCCCACATCTTGAATGACCATCTAGATGTGAAAGTCTTCCAAACTGGCATCTTCACCAGTGTCCTCAGTTACATTCTAATGTAGAAGACTACTGGGTTGTTCAGGAGATCCTAGACTTAGAGAGGTAAGAGATATCTCACAGCATTTCCTCATCATCAACCTATTTCCCACCAGTTAAACTGGTATATTTTTAACTTTTCACTATTCCTTTCTGAAATATCAGAAAGTTAATTAAGCCAGATCTACCAGCAATAGGGGGCTTCCCACTGGACATGGAACAACAGACTGGTTCTAAATAGGAAAAGGAGTACGTCAAGGCTGTGTATTGTCACTCTGCTTATTTAACTTCTATGCAGAGTACATCATGAGAAACGCTGGGCTGGATGCAGCACAAGCTGGAATCAAAATTGCCGGGAAAAATATCAATCACCTCAGATATGCAGATAACACCACCCTTATGGCAGAAAGTGAAGAGGAACTAAAAAATCCTGTTGATGAAAGTGAAAGAAGAGAGTGAAAAAGTTGGCTTAAAGCTCAACATTCAGAAAATGAAGATCATGGCATCTGGTCCCATCACTTCATGGGAAATAGATGGGGAAACAGTGGAAACAGTNGATCTAGGCCCTTAAATCTATTTCTCACTTCCACTGTATAATCATAAGGGATTTGAGAAGTTTAAAGAAAAATCCTGTCAGACCATTATGGGGGTAACTTACCTGGTGATAGGTAGACATCTTTCAGTCATTTCATTTATGAAACGCACTATTTTTCCATCTCAGGAAAGCACTCAGAATTGTCAAAAAATCACGACATCCCCAGAGCTATATTGTAGCCACTGCCGCCATGCTTGATTTTCTTTTAAGCCACACATGTGCTAGGGGAAGGCACTGAGAAAGTCTGCTTTCCTCCCAGAGTGGGAGGGACAGAAAGCAGCAAGGAGAGGTGATACTTGGTCAATTTAACCATGAATATGGCCTAGGCACCAACCATTTAGAACAAATGTTGGCTGTAAACAACTGGTATTGGCCCTAATGGCATGTACCAGATGAAATTCAGTCCTGGTAGCAGGTACTAAGCAGGGGAGGGGAATTGTGGCCAGGAGAAAAGCACAGAAAAAGACCAGTCTTGCTTATTCTTTTCCAATCTTCTCTACAGAGTGGTTCTTCTTTCTGGTTATGTTCCCATGGTCATTTAGTTTTTCAATGTGCCTTCTGGTTTGTCCTGTCTACTTAAATGGAGAGGAGATGCAAGGAGGAGGCTCCGTTAAGCTCAAGCTGAAAGCCACTACTGGTCTCCATCTGCTATATCAGTCATTGTGTCCTGGCTTACACTGGAAGGCAAAGCCCTCAGGAAGAACCCCTCTTTCCCTTTATTTCCCAATCCACAGGTCACATACCTCCGGGAAAAGGATTGAATTCATCCAGTCAATCTTGGATAGCTTTTCAAACTCCTTATTCATGGCATCCAGGGAAATTTTCAGTGTGGCCTCATATTCAGCATTTCTCAGCTGGTGAAAACAGGAAAAAGAGTGAGTATCCAATGTCTAGTACTTCATAGACTCATGCCTTCTCCCCAACTCCCAGTCCCTGCCTAGTGGCCATTAGACCACAGGTTGCCAACTTATATCTCCTTTGGTTCATAGGTTCACCGGAAAGTATAGTCAGCCAGCTCTTTACTTTCTCAATAGGGAGATTCAGGAAAAAAAATCAGATAGTGATGTTTTCCTTGGAGCTTGGCACACTCACAGTTTGCAAGCAGAGAGGCCCTTTGACCAGTATAAGTTAACACTGAGTTGTACCCCAACAGCTTAGGGTCCAGGATAAAGGTCCTACCCTTGATCCTCAAGTCTCTGGAGACATCTAAATGTCCTCATAATAATAGCTACCAAGTTTTAAGCACATGCTATATGCTAGGCACTATGCATACATGATTTCATTCCATCTTCTCAGTAGCTTGATGATACCTTATGATGTACTATTGTTCTCATTTTATAGGTAGAAAAATGAACTCGAGTTTAGTGCTCAAGATTGCATGACTAGACAGAAACCAGATCTATTTAACTCTATAGCCTATCCTCTATACCATACTATCCCAGAAAGGGTATGTGGAGTGGCTAGANACATCTAAATGTCCTCATAATAATAGCTACCAAGTTTTAAGCACATGCTATATGCTAGGCACTATGCATACATGATTTCATTCCATCTTCTCAGTAGCTTGATGATACCTTATGATGTACTATTGTTCTCATTTTATAGGTAGAAAAATGAACTCGAGTTTAGTGCTCAAGATTGCATGACTAGACAGAAACCAGATCTATTTAACTCTATAGCCTATCCTCTATACCATACTATCCCAGAAAGGGTATGTGGAGTGGCTAGATATTAGGGTTGGGGGTGAATCTTTATTACCCAGTTACCATAATTTAAAGGCTGCTTTGTGAAGCAAGGGGGAGGGCTAGAGAGAGACAGGCTCAAAATTTCCCCTCCTGGCAAAGAGGGTCTGCCTCTCCAGGCTGTGCTTTTAGCCCCTAGCTATTCACTTTTAGTAAATAAATAGTTTCAGATGGCTTGTCTCACAGGTTCAAGAAACAAAGCTTAAGCATTCCGTAGTATCCCCCAGCACCCACAGGATGAACTATGTATACTCCATGGAAGAGTTAAAATAGATTCTTCTAAAATCATCTCCAACATAGAAGACCCAAGTTCCAGACCAACAACATGGGTGAGATAGTTCCTATTCCATTAGTGAGCTGGGAGGATAGATGCATGCCGATAGCATCAGCCCTGATGTCTTTTCCAGCTCACCTAACTTGCCTTCATCTCTCCTCCCTGGCATGTGCTCTACTTTCAATCTGGTACTTATGTGGCTTCTTGCTGTGCATGGGCCAGCCTTAAGTGAAACCTTGCCAACTGTCACAAATGAGTGGCAGGTGAATGAGTGGGGGGGTGTGGGATTGGAGGTTATGACCAATCAGGATGGGATATGAGAGGGTGACCAAGTCAGGCTGACAGATGATATCCTGCTTTTGCTTTACAACTAATGAGTTAGAATAGTACAGGGCAGCCCAGGTGCACAGGACACGTGTGTGCATGTGGTGGGCTGGGCATTGGCGGTGAGAGGCAGACACGCCCTCACTCGAGGGTAAGGGGGAGCGGCAGGGGCCCTTGGGGTCAAACTTACAAGCAATGCTCCAAAGGGGTTTGGTAGGCAAACCCACAGCCACAGAGTAAAATGAAGAGCTGAGGCCTTAGAAAATGATTGCTGATCATAATAGGAGAAGAGTAAAATGGCTTCCTAAGAACTTCCTATTTGGCACCTAGAGAATCAGTCTCTGAAAAATAGTATGTGGTTGGGCCTGAATCTCATGCTATATTCTCTTGTCCTTCTGGCTCCAAGAGAGACCTTGTCCAGGACTCTTCTCTGAGACAAATGTGCAAACTGACTCAGGGGACTGTGTTGCTCACTTCTTGTTCCTGTTCGAACACATCACTAAGTCAGTTTGCCAAATAAGGGAAGTGGGAGTTACTGGGTGGTATTTTCTTCATCAAAAGGCTACAACTCTCTCCCAACACTGAGCTCCTTATTGTCCTCCTTCTTCAAAGGGAGAAATAACAACATTCAAATGAAATAAACCTTATGTCCATGCCACTTTCATGATATGGCCTTTCTTAGCTTCCATTTGCACCCAGGTCTCATTTGGATGTTTGTGTGTATGTGGGTTCTTACCAGGTTCTTTATTAAGTGTGGTATGTGCTCAGTTTGGGTTGTTGGCTGGTATAAATCAATTTTCATGAGCCCATGAGCCTCAAAAAAGCCTGAGTGTCAATGAGAGGCCAGGCTCCCATATTTCCTGCTGCCCAAATTGGCAAGGTCATTGAGCTCTACCTATATATAGAAGGTACTCCTGGTGCTGTCTCTAAAGGCTGAAACTCTAGCCTGGGGCTCAGATGCTGGGACAGTCTGGCCTGATTGTCTTTGCCACTCTGCCACCTGTGCAGTGTGCCAATTAGATGTGCAAATAGAAGGGGGAAGTGGATGCATGTCTTTCAAAATCAACTCACAGGCCCCTCTTCAAATAAACCTTAATTAGATGAGAGGCAAGAACAGCATCTTCCTCAGGGCCTTAGCAGTGAAACTCAAAGTGGGGTGGTCATGTTCAGTTGACTCATTAGCGCACACTCACCAGGTGTGCCTATGGGCTTTGCAGTATGAGAAATAGCAACTCGTGTTGTAGCTCAAAAACTGAGCCTCAGTCCATTTTCCCTAACACTGATAAAATCTACCATCTGTCAAGCTGCTAGGCAGATCTAGGCACTTAAAAAACAGTAGTTTGTTTAATCCTCACAACAACCTGGAGAGGTAGAGATTACAATCCCTATTTTGTAGGTTGGGAAACAGAGGTGAGGTTACCTCACATAGATACTGTTATGGATTCATTTGTGTCCCCTCCAGAAAGATATCTTAAAATCCTAACTTTCAGCACCTCAACTATTGGGAAATAGGGTCACTGAAGATGTAATTACTGAGATCATTGGCTTGGTCTGGACCCTGGTGTAAGGTTGGTCCTCATCCAGTATGACTGGCCATGGGAAGACAGAGAGAGCACTATGTGAATATGGAGGACTGGAGCAATGCATCTATATTACAAGCCAAGGAACGGTCCAAACACTGCCAACAAATCACCAGGAGCTAGGAAGAGGCAAGGAAGGATTTCCCTATAGGTTTCAGAGGGAACATAACCCTGCTGACACCTTGATTTCAGGCTGCTAGCCTACAGAACAGTGAAACAATGACTTTCTGTTGTCCAAAGTCACCCAGGTTTCAGTGTTTGTTACAGCATCCTTAGGAAATTAATAGTTAGTAACTGGCAGATTTGAACTCAGAGACTGCCAATTTTCCCCACTATTCCTTATTCTCTTCCCACATGGTGAAAGATGTATTGTGGAAACTTGGGAGACACAGAGCAGCTCAAAAGAGCTTACCCTTTTCTCATTGGGTATAATGAGAACACCCAGGTCTCGTATGGACCTAAGAGACATTTGCCAAAGAAGAGGGGGGGATTTTTCTTCAAGGATATGATAGTTCCTATGGACGCGCATAATTTATGAAGTGACATGATCAATGATAACTCTAGGTGAGGATGACACAGCAGGGACTGGCAGATAAACACGTGGACAAAATGCTTCTACATGTTTTCCAGTGCCCTAGAACCAAGTGCAGACTGTGACCAACTTCAGATGGGATACATTGCTCTCCCTTGTTCCAAACCCATCCACTCACCAAGTTTTCATCCAAGAAAGCTTTGGTGTCATCGTAGAGCCCTTTAAGACTAAATGTAACATCTACTGCATCATTTCTGGTTAAAGTCTGAGAGGAGGAGAAAAGAACGGAGGGGAAAGGATAAAGACAAAGTTGTTGGTTAGTAAGCATGCAACTGGCTTTTCTATGGGAAGGTAGGGGCAGGCTAGTAGGATGTGGCTGTAAGTAAAAAAAAGTAATATTCACAATATAGTACAACTAATAGTTCGGCATGGACAGCAACCAGTCAAAACTGATGCCAGCTATCAACTATAAGTGCAGCTGTACTGGTGTGTCCTATGTAGCAACATAGGACAACTTTGCATTTATCATCACTGATTGAGTACTTTGGGTATGAGTGAGTGAAGTCGCTCAGTCGTATCCGAATCTTTGCGATCCTGTGGACTGTGTCCATGGGATTTTTCAGGCAAGAGTACTGGAGTGAGTTGCCATTTCCATAGAGAAACACAAAATATGCAAACCGGACATAAGTTTGAGGCCACTTCCTGCCACTAGCTGCTGCTGCTGCTAAGTCGCTTCAGTCGTGTCCAACTCTGTGCGACCTCATAGACAGCAGCCCACCAGGCTCCCCCATCCCTGGGATTCTCCAGGCAAGAACACTGGAGTGCATTGACATTTCCTCCTCCAATGCATGAAAGTGAAGTCACTCAGTCGTGTCCGACTCTTAGTGACCCCATAGATTGCAGCCAACCAGGCTCCTCCACCCATGGGATTTTCCAGGCAAGAGTACTGGAGTGGGGTGCCATTGCCTTCTCCATGCCACTAGCTAAAGCCACCTTTTCTAGGGAATGTGGAATTAGGCTTAACCATCTCTCTTCTTGAAACTCCAGGTCCCTTCCAATGAAGATTTGGCCCCCCATAAATAGGTAGCCTATATTTTAGGAGACCCTGATCCTGTATGTGGCCCTTTTGTATGGTTTTTCTTAGCATAAAGTTACTTTTTAAAAACATCACTTAAAAATCTTCTGCCAGTGGGTCAAGTCACGAGATGGCACATTTAACATCAAGCATCCTAATCTGGACCTTTCCCTCAAGAGGAAAACTAAGGCAGCCTGGAGTTCAGGTTTCAATGACAAGTAACAGATTATACAGATTATACAGGGATCCACCTGGGATGAGGAAGGGCCAAAGCCAAGTTCCTCTCCATTCACAGGCTATTTCTCCTTGAGACCAGTGTGGCAGATATCTCTCAGGCTGATGAAGTCTGCTATGGGATTCTCCCAGTAGCCACTCTGAACCTGTAACAAGTCAAGGAATATCTGCTTCCCTTTCTACTCCATCCACCAGTTTCCTGCCATGTCATTTGCTCGGGTTTTCTATCCAGCCTCTGGTTTCTCTTTCTTCCTTTCTATTCCCTTTCCTATTTGGTTTACTCCTTTCCTTCATCTGCCCCTTCCTTCCTTACCTCAATGGGAGTGCAGGAAGCTGCAGCTGTCTCATTGCCACTCTCTTGTTTGTAAAATACATCATTTAGGGTGTTAGCACTGGCATTCACAGAATCCATGAGGACAGACACATGCTGGTGGACCTTGCTCAGGTCAGTAAGTCTGTAATAAAGCAAGGAGAGATAAATGATTCTAGAGTTCTGAAGGACTTCTGGTCTGAGGTACTTGTGAGGGTTAGGATTAAAAGTAAAAATGAAAGCTCTGAGTACCTGAATTGTATTCTTTACTCCCTCCTGTTATTTCTACTCATTTCTAGGTAGCCACTTATGCCAGAAAATCTTTCTACTCTTCTGTAGGTATTCACTTTTGTCCATCCTTTTTTGGGGGGATCTTAGTTCCCCGACCAGGGGTTGAACCCCGGGTCCTGGCAGTGAAAGCACCAAGTCCTAACCACTGGACTTCCAGGGAATTCCCACTTTGTCCATCCTTATCTCACCTGAATTAGATACTAGGTACTTTGGAAGAGTGGGAGGCTAGAATAGAGGAAGGAGCTGATTCCAGAAATTCTAAGGCCTTCCTAATATTTAAGGCCAAGGATAAATATTTTAAATCCTGTTGGGTCTGGGGGAGCAGGAAGAGATCAAAATTCGTCTTTGGACTTAATGGGAGAAGTCCAAGCTGACTACAAAGACTATTTCCTGTCTGGATTGTTAGGGTCCCTTTCAATCCTCAGAGCTCTGGGCAAGACTCCTTTCTGAGGTCATGCTCTCTAGTAGCCTACAGACACAAGTTGGCTTCTTCTCCCCATCCCTTCTTGGGATTTCCAGGCCTGTATCTGGGCCAGAACACTTACTTGCTGATGAGGTTTTCTGCAAGCTGAGTTAAGTGCTGCATCTGGGCGTACTCCTCATCAGAGAGGCTATCTTGAGATTCCTGGGAATCCAGCTGGGGTTGAGAGGCAGCTTGGATTTCAGAATGCTTGCACTCCCACACTTTCATTGAGTTCTCAAAGTCCTGGAAATGAAGACAGTGGCAGATCCTAATGACTGCTGTTAGCTAAGAGAGCACATGACAGGTCTGTCTGTGAGCCTGATCTGTGTGGGTCAAGGGGAATGAGGGCCTCACATATTCCCCCATACACCCATCTCCACACTTTATACATCTGTCCAACATTTTATTCAATGTCTTTAATACTAAGCACTTTTAGTTTTGTTGTTGTTTTTACTGTTACAATGCCAAGTCTTGGGACAAGATGCTTGAAACAGACAGATGTCTGCCTTCCAGAAGCTTCTATAGAAAGGCATCATGATCAGTAAGACAGTGGAGCCCATTTCATGCTCCCTTCTTTGCCAAATCTAGGCAATTTGTGCTGATGAATTTTAGAGCCAGATTTAATTTTAGATCTAATTTAATTTTGAATTGTGCTTCTGTCATTCATTAGTCATGTGACTTTTAGAAAAGCATTTAACCTCTCTGGTCCTTATTTTCCTCACCTGTAAAATGGGAATAAGTGTATCTACCTCATAGAAAGAGGAGAGTGAAAAAGTTGGCTTAAAGTTCAACATTCAGAAAATGAAGATCATGGCATCTGGTCCTATCACTTCATGGGAAATAGATGGGGAAACAGTGTCAGACTTTATTTTTGGGGGCTCCAAAATCACTGCAGATGGTGACTGCAGCCATGAAGTTAAAAGACGCTTACTCCTTGGAAGAAAAGTTATGACCAACCTAGATAACATGTTGAAAAGAAGAGACATTACTTTGTCAACAAAGGTCCATCTAGTCAAGGCTATGGTTTTTCCAGTGGTCATGTATGGATGTGAGAGTTGGTCCATAAAGAAAGCTAAGCACCGAAGAATTGTTGCTTTTGAACTGTGGTGTTGATGGAGAAGACTCTTGAGAGTCCCTTGGATTGCAAGGAGATCCAACCAGTCCATCCTACAGGAGATCAGTCCTGGGTGTTCCCTGGAGGGACTGATGTAGAAATTCCAATACTTTGGCTACAAGATGCAAAGAGCTGACTCATTTGAAAAGACCCTGATGCTGGGAAAGATTGAGGGCAGGAGGTCAAGGGGATGACAGAGGATGAGATGGTTGGATGGCATCACTGACTCAATGGACATGAGTTTGGGTAAACTCTGGGAGTTGGTGATGGAGAGGGAGGACTGGCATGCTGCGGTTCATGGGGTCACAAAGGGTCGGACACAACTGAGTGATTGAACTGAACCTCATATTGTTGAGAGGATATATTTGAGAGAGTATATGTAAAGTGCCCAACACAAAGCAGGTAGTTTATAAACCAGACAACCCATCCCTTCACTAGTGCTGTGTTTATGGACTGTGCATAGGCCACAGTGTAAGAAAGCCTGTAATCATTGAACACTGATCAATAATGGTTCCTTTCTAGCTTTAGGTGGTTTAGCTGAGGTGATATTTGTGAATGTAGTATTTGAAGATGCCGTGAAAGTAAAAGTCACTCTGTTGTGTCCAAATCTTTGTGACCCATGGACTGTACAGTCCATGGAATTCTCCAGGCCAGAATACTGGAGTGAGTAGCCATTCCCTTCTTCAGGAAATCTTCGCAACCCAGGGATTGAACCCCAGTCTCCCTCATTGCAGGCGGATTCTTTACCAACTGAGCTATCAGGGAAGCCCTTTAAGATGCCTTACCAGTTCAGTTCACTCTGTCATGTCCAACTCTTTGTGACCCCATGAATTGCAGCATGCCAGGCCTCCCTGTCCAGCACCAACTCCCGGAGTTCACTCAAACTCACATCCATCGAGTCAGTGATGCCATCCAGCCATCTCATCCTCGGTCGTCCCCTTCTCCTCCTGCCCCCAATCCCTCCCAGCATCAGAGTCTTTTCCAATGAGTCAACTCTTCGCATGAGGTGGCCAAAGTACTGGAGCTTCAGCTTTAGCATCATTCCTTCCAAAGAACACCCAGGACTGATCTCCTTTAGAATGGACTGGTTGGATTTCCTTGCAGTCCAAGGGACTCTCAAGAGTCTTCTCTAACACCACAGTTCAAAAGCANATATTCTCCTGGAAATCTTGATTCCAGCTTATGCTTCATCCAGCCCAGCATTTCACATGATATACTCTGCATATAAGTTAAATAAGCAGGGTGACAATATACAGCCTTGATGTACTCCTTTCCTGATTTGGAACCAGTCTGTTGTTCCATGTCCAGTTCTAACTGTTGCGTATTGACCTGCATACAGATTTCTCAGGAGGTAGGTCAGGTGGTATGGGGTTCCCATCCCCTTTGAAATTTTCCACAGTTTATTATGATCCACACAGTCAAAGGCTAAACACTTAATTCAGTGCTAAAATAGAGCTAAGACAGCTAAGTCTGTCTTACTAGACAGACTTTAGAGGAGGGTCCAGTGGAGAGAATATGGGACAGGCAAGGATATCAGGAGACTTGTGATGGAGGTGGGAAGAACAAGGTCCTGCTTACTGTAGAGTCTTTGATAAAAGCAGGCAGGATACTCACAATCCCTATAAAGGCTGGATAGAATCTACTCTGAACTTTCAAAGTAGAGTCACAGAAATGAGCCACCACAAGGCATGGGTTTTGAAATGTAACAAGGCTAGCACAAAATTATTTTCACTCTGCTTTAAACCATAAGTTCTCTGGACACTTTAGTTTCCTCATCTATTAAAAATCAGAGCTTAGTTATATGGAAATGCAAAATACCTAGAACAACTAAGACTATTCTTAAAAAAGAACAAAGTTGGAGGACTTTCATCTCCCAATTTCCAAACTTACTATAAAGCTGCAGTTATCAAGACAGTGTGGTGCTTGCATAGGATAGATACATAGATCAGTGGAAAATACATGAGAGTCTAGGGAAAAAACCTTTATATTTAGGGTCAAGCAATTTTTGACAAAGGTGCCAACACAATTTGTGGGGGGAAATACAATTCAAAGGATAGTTTTAAAAAATGGTATTGTGGTAATTGGATATCCATGTGCAAAAAGATGAACTAGGTTCTTACCTAACACCACTAATAAAAATTAATTTGAAGCAGGTCACAGACTTAAAGGTAAGAGAAACAACAATAATTTTGGAAGAAAACAGAGCAAAATTTTAAGACCTTGGGTTAGGCAAAGATTTCTTAGATACAGCATCAAAATCATGGTCTATGAAAAAAAAGATCAATCAATAGTAACTCATCAAAATTCAAAACTTTTGTATATCATAAGATACCATTAAATGAAAAGACAAGCAATAACAACAAAAAAGACAAGCAACTGGGAAACAATATTTTCAAAATGCGTATCTGATAAAGTACTTGTTTTTCAGCCCAGACCTGCTGTGAGAAAGACATTCTGGTGGCAGGTGGCAGAAGTGATGATGGTGGATGGAGGAGGTGCTTATTTTTATTCATAATTTTAATCTACCGTAAGAACTCTGAGGCTGCCTTAGGGTATATCTGCAGTACAAAAGTACTGGAAGGTGCCAAGCAGGCCAACCCTGGAAGGGGTAAAATCAGTAGGTCCAGGGGAAACAGGTTAGGAACCCTAAGAACCAGTAGAGTGATCTTTGATACTTTGCAGCCTTGCCAAGCAAAAGCAGACCTGAAACTATTATTAGGAACTTGTCAAATTCTCAGAGACAGAACAAAGATAGAGAATTGGCTGAATCAAGTCAATGTAATCCGTTTTCACTAACAGTAACACAGGTAGATGTATTTACACAGCAGTCCACAGGTCAAGACTATGAAGATGGCTCCAAGTTCAGAATACCAGTGAAGTCATCACAGATTTGGTCAACATTTGGGACAAGCTATCCTATTAAGCTAAGCTTCAAACTAATGTTTTACTTTCAAATGACGGACTCTTTACTTTTCAAAAGAGTTCTGTTGTTTTTTGTGATATGGGGAATGTAGGAGTACATGTTGGAGAAGGCAATGGCACCCCACTCCAGTACTCTTGCCTGGAAAATCCCATGGACCGAAGAGCCTGGTAGGCTGCGGTTCATGGGGTCGCTAAGAGTCCGACACGACTGAGCGACTTCACTTTCACTTTTCACTTTCAAGCATTGGAGAAGGAAACGGCAACCTACTCCAGTGTTCTTGCCCGGAGAATCCCAGGGATAGGGGAGCCTGGTGGACTGCTGTCTATGTGGTCGCACAGAGTCGGACACGACTGAAGCGACTTAGCAGCAGCAGCAGCAGCAGGAGTACATGTGTGTATTGTGATTGTGTGTTTGCATGTGGGCAGGGAAGTTTCTTTTCCTTACTTGTACTGTCCTGGGTGTTCATCTCTTCTGGTGTTGAATTCCAGAGAAATTTTAGCATCTAGTCCAATTCCAAAATAGTTGTTCATGACACACTTTTCTTTGAAGCGTCTGAAATTAGCCAAAGGGAAGAAAAGAGTAGACATTGGTATAGGAAAGAAGTGGTATTATCACTGGGCTGCAGACTTTATCTGAATGTTCAAAATCAATGAGAGAAGGCCTGTTCTACATTGGGTATAAAGGCTTAATATCCTTGAGAGGCACATGTAGATATCCTACTTTGTTAACAAGTAGCTTATTAGCTGTAAGAGAGGATACCCAGCCAGCTGGGAGGATTCAGTGGGATTGAGACTCATAACGAAGAAGTTGTCTTTGGAGACTGTCAAGATATGAGTGGCCAATATTTTCTCCACATAAACTAGAGGGAAATAAGAGTCATTGACTTATTTCCAAAAAGAACTTTTAAGTATCTCATATTAAAATGTATGATGAGAGAAAACTCTGTATTACTGTTTTTAGAGATTTCTGAACTCCTTTTAGCACTTTCACATCCAAGGGCAAAGTGACCACACATTTGAGGGGGGGAAACCTTATAAAAGAAGGTAGATATATGTAGAACAAAAACAAACAAACAAACAAAACAAGCAGTTTATTTGATTCTTTTGCATCCATCCATTAAAACCAGTGGTGTGCTGGAGACAGTTCATATTAGCTTATGTAAGCTGATTATGCCTATAATTCCCAACTCTGCAATCAATGACATTGTATCAGTAGCTTGAAATAGGCCATAATGGGAAGGTTTATAACAGGAATAAATCAGGGCTTCCCACCTACCACCCACCCTTGGGAGCTGGTTGCTAAATATTTTTTAGCACACCATTAATCAAAGTAATAAATGATAAGTTCACTGAGGTCTCAGATATTAACTTAAGCCAGTGGCCAAGTGGAGGGAAGTGGGAGTTGAAAATGGGGGGAAGCTGTAGAAAACATATAATTGCTAACCGTCTTTCAAGAAACTAAAAATAGGTAGTTTAGCTACTTAATCACAGATTTTTTATAATTCACTACTAAATTGACCCTACATCTTTCATGTAAGATTTGCCTCCCTTGGCTATAGTCCAGGTATTGGGGTGAGTGAGGGTGTTGGAGCTTGGCTACTGGGAATATTCTAAAGAGGTAGGGTTACTGAGACAAATGTCTTTACTTTTGTTTCCTAGTCCCCTAAATGTCCACTTATTTCTTAGCAACTTCAGTTGCTCACTATCAAAGGCAACAGTGAAAAACAGGTCCTTTGAAATGAAATGAAGTTGTGATAATAATAATAATAATAACTATAATACATATAAACCTAACTATGGATGCCAAAGACTGACCAATGTAAGTACTTTGGATAAATAAACTCAATAAATACAACAAACCTATGTGACAAGTTCTACAATTATCTCCATATTTTACGTGAGGAAACTGAGGTTTGGTTGAACTATTTGTGTAAGGTCACACAATTACTGAGTCAGCATTTGACTGGTATCCTTATGCTATTCTCTCAATCAGAGAAAGGAAGAAGCCATAGAAAGGTAATAGGTATATAAATACTTACATAGTTTCAGGTGTAAAATATAAGTGCTCCAAATCGAGGTTTTCTAGGTCTTCACTTTTGAGAGAAGATATAGAAGACAGAGTACCAAGACGAGAACCTAGACACAAAAGATATCACCTTGGTGTCAGATACAAAAAAGAAAGCCCTTCCCCTACTTTTATTTCACCCTACTTTCTCTGTTGGAACAGTCAAGCTCAATGGCTTTCTTTTAGGTAATATTCAGGGTTCTCATTCCAAAGAGGGATCATCTTGGATGGACAGGGACTTCCACTGAGAGAATAATAAGGCTGGGCAGACTGCTTGCTGGCAGTTAAACAGCGTCAAATCTTGGGTTTCATCAGGCCTTTTCAAAGAACCTAATGGGGTCATTACTTCTGGATATATGGGGGCTTACAGTGTGGGGTTTCTGGAGAAGAGGGAGGGATCTCTATGGCAGAATAAGTGAAAGTGAACATTGCTCAGTCGTGTCTGATTCTTTGCGACCCCATGGACAGTAGTCCATGGAATTCTCCAGGCCGGAATACTGGAGTGGGTAGTCTTTCCCTTCTCCAGGGGATCTTCTCAACCCAGGGATCAAACCCAGGTCTCCTGCATTGCAGGCGGATTCTTTACCAGCTGAACCACATGGCAGAATAGGATTAAGGCAAAGGAAGATGCATGAAAATACTAAAGATACATTCTCTGGGAACTAGAAGACAGAGATGAAGCATAGAATAAAAGGAGAAAGATCCTTACGGTGTCTTGGGCTCATCTGGTTAATATCTTCTGAGTCATCTTGGAAGAAAGTTGAACTGAAGTTCTTAACTGATATTGTCTGTCGGCTTTGCTCATCAAGAACTACAGAGAAAAAATGGAAGGAAGGAGGGAAGGAGGGTTGGAAGGAAGAAAGGGAAGGAAGGAGGAGGGGACAGAGGGAGGAAAGGAGAAAAGGAGGATTGGTCACGTTTCTTGAGCATCTCTTTTGTTAACACCAGTGTATGGGGAGACAATGGAGACTCCCATTTGATCATTACCTCTGCTCCATAATGCTGTTTATGGTTTCAGTTTTTCTATAGTATTGGCATGTTTCTTTATGTCCATGCTTGAGTTTTCTCTGTTTTCCTTGTTACTCTTTTCCTGCTGCTGCTACTGCTAAGTCATTTCAGTCGTGTCCGACTCTGTGCGAACCCACAGACAGCAGCCCACCAGGCTCCCGCGTCCCTGGGATTCTCCAGGCAAGAACACTGGAGTGGGCTGCCATCTCTTTCTCCAATGCATGAAAGTGAAAAGGGAAAGTGAAGTCGCTCAGTCGTATCTGACTCCCAGCAACCTCATGTATTGCAGCCCACCAGGCTCCTCCATTCATGGGATTTGCCAGGCAAGAGTACTGGAGTGGGATGCCATTGCCTTCTCCTATCACCCAGTAAATGTGGTTTTGAGTAGAAGCTGGGGGCCAGGGGTAGGTGGAGCAGGATAGGAAACCCTCTGCTCTTCTACCTCCATTTTCATACTGTTTGTAATTCATTTACTCATGTGCCCTTTGTTCTAAACTTAACCCTCTAAGACCATGCCTTTCTTTCAATCAAATGTCTCACCAATACCCAGAATATTTGAGAAGTGGCCTTCCTTTCACCAACCTATATATTAACATCATATAGCTCAGGTGCTTGACTTATGCCAAAGCCTGTAGGTTCAATCCCTATCCTACCCAGGGGTGCCTTTCTCTGTCCCATGGCCACAAGCTATGGGAAGGGGGGTTCAGGATTGGGAACTCATGTTCACCAGTGGCGGATTCATGTCAATGTATGGCAAAACCAATATAGTATTGTCAAGTAAAAAAAATAATAATAATAAAAATAAAGAGCAAAAAAAAAAAAAAAACCAACCTGACTTATGTTTTAATGGAGCAGGTTGAGTACTAGTTGTGACAGTGTTATGGCTACATCAGATTGATCCCTGCTCCTTGGAAACTGCATGCATGCATGCTAAGTCACTTCAGTCGTGTCTGACTCTTTGTGACGCTATGAACTGTAGCCTGGCAGGTTTTTCTGTCTATGGGATTCTCCAGGCAGGAATACTGGAGTGGGTTGCCATGCCCTCCTCCAAGGGATCTTCCTGACCCAGGGGTCACCCACATATCTTGTGTCTCCTTCATTGGCAGGTGGGTTATTTACCACTAGCACTACCTGGGAAGCCCCCTTGGAAACTACCTACAGAAATAGAGGCAAATTGGCTCTTTAATTATTTCACACTGAAGAAGGGATATTTCCTTTTTTTTCTTAGAAACTTGGCTGAGGTTGTACCTACATGCACCAAGGCAGGAGAAGGTACTATAGGTAAAAGCCAAAGGCCAGCCAAAGGGACCTCCTTGCTACATGAACTACTGCTCAATTCCAATAGCTCAGGCAGAACACACTTGGTGTTAACATAGTTTTCTGATCTGTTTTTCAAAGAAGCATTGTGGAGAAGAAATGCAAACCAGAATGTTAAATTAAGAAGTTGGAGGAGTTGAAAGAGCTTTCATACTCAGTTGGAAGCTTGTATGTTGTCATGAATTATGGGAAATGGCAATCAATGCTGGAGCTGCCAGGACCACTCTCAGGGCCCTTGTGCCTGATGAATACTGTGTAAGACATGCAGAGATGAACACTATTTTCTTTCTAGAATTGTCATAGGCTCAGTGGTTGGAAGGGGATAGGAGCAGGTGGGAAAAAATTCCATGGCTGGAGGTGGAAGCTGACAGAGTTTTGAGCCATGCCTCTAAGCAGCTGTAATTGTTTAGGATGAGTGCTAGTTCCAAAAATAAATAAGTAGCAAGAGTTTAGTCCCTGTGAGGTAGGAGGTGCCAAAGGGGCAGCTTATCAGGAGTGAGGCTTTTCAAAATCAGTCTAAGGACCGATTTTCATGCTTTACGAATGCAGGATCTAGTCAAGTTTGGGTAGTGGTGTCAAATAGAAGACCCAGAGTGAGGTAGATCAGTAACCATCCACAGGAACCTTCTTTTTCCCCTCCCTCAGTCAGCACAACCTGGGACTTTTACCTTGTTCAACTTGGAATATGATGAGTTTCAATGACTTTTGGAGATTCTGGGCCTTCATAGCCAGCTCCAACTTGCACTTGGCTATGTGGTCTATTTGAGGGATGGAGGGCTTTCCATCTGCCTTGGCACTTTCTTTATGTGCTTTGGCACTCTTCTCAACTGCTGCATCCTCAGCAAGGATATCAATCAGGACACTGAGCTTGTCATACATTAAGTCGCTCTATACAGGGAATGAGATAGACAGGGCATTGTTATGAGAAATTCATGCTAGAAAGGACAGAATGAGTAGTTAAACAGCATGGAGAGAAGTGCAGAAGGCTAACAGTTGGTCAGGACACTGAGCATAGGAAGCTAAATGTGGGGAGATGAAAGTTTAGGGAAAGAAATTTTGGGTAGATGTGATAAGATAGCCAAAGGGTGTTAGGGGTTAAAGAGACATTGTTTGTTTCTGAGCAGCTGCAGGCACCAGTGTATGTTGCCCAGTCTTTCTCATGTCCAAATGGTCTGTAAAATGATATACAGTATAGCAAGACTGAGGAAAGATAAACAAACATTTCTGGATTGGTGTTTTCATGGGCATGCTCCTATGGATACGGATGTAGCTCTGCATGGGTGCCTGGTGTCTGCTTTTGTCTGTGTGTATGTTTGGGGATGTACTGCATGATTATGGCCTGATTCCCAGCTCCATCACATAATAGTTTGTGAACTGAGGCAAGTAACTTAATCTCATTGTGCTTTTATATTCTTAAGAAGTTGTGAAGATTAAATAAGTGAATATATTATAAGTGCTTAGAACAGTTCCTGGCACAGAATAAGTGCTATAGAAGTATTAGCTATTATTGTTACTGTTATCATAGAGGTGACCATGGGTGTATCTCTAGCATGTATTCGTATGTAGTTTCAAGAATGTTCTGGTATACAGCCATGTGCATACATGTTGGTATATACTTGTGTCTAGGTGTGGACAGATGCTTAACATATGCTTAGGTACATGGTACATGGACAAGCATGTACAGTGCCACTCTTTATTTGGTGAAAGGTGGAAGTTCAATGAGGATTTTCACCATCAGGAAGGCTTACCAGCTGCTTCTCCTTACCCTTTAACGATTCCCAGTGAGAGGGACATTTGCTTTTATTAAAAAATGGGGCTCTGGTACCACAAAGAGTACAAGACAAAAGGATGGGAAACTTACTTTCAAAATGACAGACTCTATTGCTGTATTGTTCTGCTTTATCCGGCTCCAGGCCTTTACAATATCAACCACAAAATCTTCCACTGCTGAGCACAGGAATCTGGAAAGATAAGATAGATGGCACAATGTGACATGGGCATGAGGTCCAGAGCCCTTCTGTCTTATAATGTCATTAGTTTCCATCTTCCTCCTCTTCCTTCTCCCTCTCTCTTTTCTGATCTCTCCTTTCTCCCTCTCCTTGTCCCTCTCTCCCAACTCCCTCTCCTCTCTTTGTTTATTCTGATTCTTCATGTGCATTTGGGCAAATATGCCAGTACTTAAGAGAGTTTAACTAACATTTCTTAGCCCAAATTCCAAATTTTCAGAAAACAGAATTCAATTGGTATAACTTGGGTCTGGATTTCATCCTGGGTCAAATCAACTATGTTTCAAGGACCCAGCTAATTTAGTAAAAATATAATGACTTCGGTATTATGGCCCATGTAGGGACTTTCTCAAAAAAGAATGTGGTAGACTTGGAAGGACTCCACCAGAGCCCCAGGATGAATGAATGGCCGACATATTTAGAAGAAGAGAATGTGTTGCTCAGCTATGAGAAAGCAGCAGTAGTAGGTACCTAAAAAACAGAGAGTTTTCTAGGTGTTAGATGGAAAAGGTGTCCCTACTGGAGGGAGCTATGCTATGCTCTTGAGTGGTAGGGAATGTTGTGTTNAAATGGCCAACAGGCTCAAGAAAAAGATGCTCAAAACTGCTAATCATTAGAGAAATGCAAATGAAAACCACAATGAGATACCACTTCACACCTGTCAGAATGACTATCATAAAAAAGAGAATACATAGTAAACATTTGTGAGGATGCTGAGAAAAGGGAACCCAATTATACCATCAGTAGGAATATAAATTGGTACAGCCATTATGGAAAACAGTATGAAAATTCCTGAAAAAACTGAAAATCAAACTACCATATGAATTATAAATTCCATTCCTAGGAATATATCTGAAGAAATGAAAACACTTATTTGAAAAGATACACGTATCTCAATATTCTTANCAGCCATTATGGAAAACAGTATGAAAATTCCTGAAAAAACTGAAAATCAAACTACCATATGAATTATAAATTCCATTCCTAGGAATATATCTGAAGAAATGAAAACACTTATTTGAAAAGATACACGTATCTCAATATTCTTAGCAGCATTATTTACAATGACCAAAATATGGAAGCAACCTAAATACCTATCAACAGATGAATGGATAAAGAAGATTTGGGGGTATGTGTGTGTGTGTACACACAAAATGGGATATAACAGTCATAGAAAGAATGAAATTCTGCTATTTTCAAAAATGTGGATGGACCTAGAGGGTATTATTCATAGTGAAATAAGTAAAACTAGAAAGACAAATACTGTTACTACTTATATGTAGAATCTAAAATATAATACAAAAGGATTAATACTAGAAAACAGAAATAGACTCAGATATTTAGAAAAAGCTGGTGGCTACAAGTGGGGAGAAGGAAGATGGAAAGAGCATGGCAGGAATATGAGATTATGAGATACAAACTACTATCTATAAAATAAGCAATAAAGATATATTATATTGCACAGCAAAATATGGCTATTATATTGTAATAACTTTAAACTTTCTGTGCATGTGTGCTAAGTTGCCTCAGTCATGTCCAACTCTTTGCAATCCTAGGGACTATAGCCTGTCAGACTCCTCTACCCATGGAATTCTCCAGGCAAGAATATTGGAGTGGGTTTCCATGCTCTCCTTCAGGGGGTCTTCCCCACCCAGGGATTGAACCCAGGTCTCCTGCATTGCAGGAAGATTCTTTACCATCTGAGCCACCAGGGAAGCCCTAAATCAACTGTGTGTTGAAAGTGTTAGTCGCTCAGTTGTATCCAACTCTTTGTGACCCTGTGGACTGTAGCCTGCCAGGCTCCTCTGTCCATGGAATTCTTCAGGCANCTTTATTCTCTGAGCCACCAGGGAAGCCCTAAATCAACTGTGTGTTGAAAGTGTTAGTCGCTCAGTTGTATCCAACTCTTTGTGACCCTGTGGACTGTAGCCTGCCAGGCTCCTCTGTCCATGGAATTCTTCAGGCAAGAATATTGGAGTGGATTGTCATTCCTTTCTCCAGGGGATCTTCCTGACCCAGGGACAGAACCTGGGTCCCCTGCATTGCAGGCAGATTCTTTACTGTCTGAGCCACCAGGGGAGCCCTAAATCAACTAAAAGAAAAAGTTTAAACTTCCTGCCATGGTTTACCAGGTCCTTCCTGGCCTAATCCCTGATTGCCTTTTCAACCTCATGTTTGGTTACTTTCCCTATATACCCACTATGGCTAAGGTCCCTATGCCTTAGCCATTATGAATGCATTTATGTTCTGTGAATGTTCCATGCTCTTTCCTTTGTAACACATGCTGTTCCATCTGTCTGAAACAGGCTTCCTCTTTTCTTATTATCTGAATTAACTCCCTCTGGTCCTTGAATCGCTTCTGAAATGACCTTCTGAGTTTTCCCTGATTTTCCCCAGACTGGGTTAGGTATGTGTGTGCTAAGTCACTTTAGTCATGTCTGACTTTTTGAGACACTATGGACTGCAGCCCACGAGGCTCTTCTGTCTGTGGGATTCTTCAAGCAAGAATACTGGAGTGGGTTGCCATGCCCTCCTCCAGGGGATCTTCCCGACCCAGGGATCAAACCTGCATCTCTTACATCTACCTGGATTGGTAGGTGAGTTCTTTACCACTAGCACCACCTGGCAAGCCCCGGGTTAGGTACACCTGCTAGGTGTTTCCATTCCCTTCTATTTCATTATATACAAACACTCTTACTATTTTATTAAACTATTTTCTACCACTGCACATAGACTATGGGCTCCATGACAGCATGAACTGTGTCAATCTTCTTTGCCAATTAGCCTATGAGAACAACTCCTGGAACAGTGTCTCACACACTATAGTTAATCCATATTTTCCTATGGAATTATATCCCCAACACCTCACACAGTTTTGTTTGGTAAAGAACTGCTGATTGAAATGTCCCTAATCCTCATTGATCTCATCTTCATCAAGACCATGGATAATACAAATGGTTCTCTCTGGGTTTTACCTATTATTTCAATGCATAATAAAGATATTGGCTTGAATTACAACTAAGCAGTAGTTACCTCAAATCGGGGTACATCCATTTCAACTTGCCCTCTTAGCAATGGGGTTTGTCTGGGAGTCTCACGGATCATCACACTCCATCTGAGATGAAGTTTAAAGACAAATATTTAGGGCTCTGTTTCATTAAAGGGTGGTATCAATGCTTCATATGTCATGAAAAAGGTCAAAATATTTATGTGGTGAGTCATGATGTGTTGTAGGGGATGCCCAAGTTATCTCAGGTCACTTGATCTCAAGGTTAGAGGACCAAGAGGGTCCTCTGCCTCTGTGACTTCTCAAGGCCAGTTTGATGGAAGGAATTCTACCACAGAGTTCTCAGAGAGCAGCACTTCTCAAGCAGTGATAACTATCAAGATCACTTGAGGTGCTTTTGTAACATATACATACCAGGGCCCTACCCAAGACCTACTGAATAAGAATATTTGTGCTAGGGCCAAGCTTGGTACCTTGAAAAAGCTCCCAAGGATAGTCTTATTAGCAGCCATAAATCAAATGGTATGCCCCCTCATAGAAAATCTTTCTTCTCAGAAGATTGGAGGGCAATATTCTCTCTTTTCTAGGGCACAAATAATCCAGACCAATTATTTATGAATCCTCTTTTTTAATTTCTTTGAGAACTGGATGAAGCTATAGAACTATAGGATAGTTTTTTATACAATCTTAGAATAGAAAGATGGAAATTTTCCCAAGGAAAAACTATGCTTACATAGATAATTAGCTATGCGATTTGAAGGAGGTTCAAAGAACCCTTGAAATTTACTGATGGGGGTTCCTGCTCTAGGATCTTTTAAGTTTGAAGAGGGGCTTCAGTGATGTTTAAAGGATACAAAGTAGATTATTTTTCTTAATAAACAAGATCCCCCAAATTTCCCTGCACTGGAGCCAGAAAAGCAATGAGGCTATGTAAAGGAGTTTAGAACATCCCTGATTGAGATAATGTAACTGAGAATAACTGGCAAGGGACTGGAAGAGCCACAATGAACTGATCTTTCAACCACTCACCTGTCTAGAATCCTCACACCAGCTTGCTCTACTCTGTTGAGGATGTTCAGAGGTGACTTGTTTTTGTTCCAGAATGCACCCCAGCCGAGGACACGGGCCAGGTCATTACCAGTTCCAAGAGGGATGACTGCCAGCTGACACTGCAAGAACAATATCAGGCAACCTTTTCAGATAATCCTACCAAGATCCACCCATAAAAGGACCCAGAGGGTGCTTTTTGAGAAAGAATATTGTCTCAAAGTCAGTGGCAATAAAGGACTTGTAATTTTAGGGAGTGTATAGGAAGATGTTTGAAATTGAGTGAAATTTTCCCTAAGTAGTTGGGTCCCACTCTTGGCAATACAGAACCTACTCAGTAAGCGGAAAAGTTGCTAGAATATGCCAATATTTGTAGTTATGCTTCTAAAAGAGAAACATAGCCACAAATTTTTATCTAGGCTGGTCCAAGGAGATGAGGGGCCTCAAGGAGACAAAGTTACTGCAGTCAGAAGAGTAGGGGGCTGCTTAGGGAAAGCGAGGTGAGGTAGAGGTAGAGGAACATTCTGCCACACTTGAGACTCAGTGAAGAAAATAAGTGGCCTCAGGAAGGGTAGGGAATGGGTGTTGAATGCTCCCTGATGCCACTTCTTTTTTGCTTGCCCTCATCCCCTTCAAATCTTCATCTTGTGGCTTGGGGAATAGAGCATTGCTCATTTTTTTCAGCTAATTTCCTCTTTTTTCCTTCCTATTGATAGACCCCAAAATGGTATAGGTTTAGATTGGGAATCTACCAGTCAGGTTGACTGAAACCAGTAGGAAACACACATTTTATAGACAAAGAGAGTAAAGACAGGGATGTCATGGGATAAGCAGCTCCATACTCTCTCTAGCGATGGTTAAACTAAATCAGCTAAGGACTCACCTGTTCATGTAATCCAAAGGCATCAATTAGAGATAAGACCCAGTTCACACTGCCATCTCCACCACAAACCACCACGCGAAAGCGAGCAAAGTTCTTGAACATGCAGAGCCTGGAAAGAAGAAGGGAAAGGGCAGTCATTTCATGAACTGACAAGTTTTAAAACTCTTTCCTAAAATGTGCCAGGAGCTAAGGACTGCTCCTTCTGCATTCTGCTATTAGGCTACCTGCCTCCTTTTCCTTAACCTCTATCTCTCTGTGTACTTAAGATCATAGGAAATGCTCCCACAGGCAATCCTGGAGAGCAGGCCTTGCCTTGACCCACACTTTTGTTGGCTCAACCTTGTTCTGTAAGTTACTAGTGGCCTAGCCAAATATACTTGCTAAGGCCTAGGAAGAATGCCTTGCACAGTTGCCAGTGGGTTCACAGAAACCAGGGCTGAACAGCCAGATGGTCTCTAAATAATACAGCTCTCTAGTAGAGATATACCTACTGGGCCCCAGGAAAAAGAGTGAATGACAGGAAACGTGTGTAATAATATCAGTTTGCCTCCTCCTCTGAAGTCAGGAGACATAGTTTTACCTTTTCCAACTGGAAAAGATGAAGCAAATCTGAGAGCAAGACACAGGCTTGAAAGGATTTCTTGAGACGGCTAAAAGTCCACTAGCCAGCCAACTCAAGATGTTCTGGTGCTGTGTTTGTGTCCTGTCTTGAAAAATAGATCTTTCCTGCACAGGTACTAGAACTAATTCCAGGAAACCTATCCTACTCTAGAATGTGCAGAGAGGGGAATCATTTCTATATGCCCAACTACATCCCTTACCCCAAGCTTACCCAGCTTCAGGTCCACCCTTCGACAGGTCAAACACTTGAGATGGGTTAAGGTACTGCTTGAATTTCCGGAGGAAGATGATCCCTTGATGATCGCCACTTTTGGAGTTGATGAAGATGAGAAGGGGGCATGAACAGGCTGAAGACCAATCAAGATGCCAAAAGTCTGGAGATACTACTAATTGGCCTAATAATGCACACAACAGAAAGAAAAAAAAAAGAAAAGGGCCATTGAGATGACATAACATCAAAATTTGCAGACTTTTAAAAACAGCTTTATTGAGGTATAACATATACAAAGAACTGCATATATTTAATGTGTACAATTTAGTGAGCTTAGACATATGCAAATACTATAACCTCAGATATGCAGATGACACCACCCTTATGGCAGAAAGTGAAGAGGAGCTAAAAAGCCTCTTGATGAAAGTGAAAGAGGAGAGTGAAAAAGTTGGCTTAAAGCTCAACATTCAGAAAACGAAGATCATGGCATCCGGTCCCGTCACTTCATGGGAAGTANAAAAAAAAAAAAAAAACCAGCTGATCTTTGCCCAGCTGTTGCCAGGTAGCCAATATTTCTTAAGCAACTACTGCTGCTGCTGCTGCTAAGTTGCTTCAGTCATGTCCGACTCTGTGCGACCCCAGAGACGGCAGCCCACTAAACTCCCCCGTCCCTGGGATTCTCCAGGCAAGAACTTGAGTGGGTTGCCATTTCCTTCTCCAATGCATGAAAAGGAAAAGTGAAAGTGAAGTCGCTCAGTCCTGTCCGACTCCTAGCAATCCCACGGACTGCAGCCTACCAGGCTCCTCCATCCATGGGATTCGTCAGGCAAGAGTACTGGAGTGGGGTGCCATTGCCTTACCAATCATCATGCTAGATACTTCTAGGGTTCTAGACCTTGCCCTCAAGCTGGGGAGACAGACATACAAAAAAGTGTATTGTAACACAAAGAATAAAAAATTGGTACCACAACCAAAGGTCAACAAAATGCCAAGGGGAAACTAAGGAAAGAGAAGACTGAGAGCTCAGGAGAAGGATCAGCACACCTAATGAGTACTAGCTTAGTGAGTGATAGCTCAGTTGCTACACTGAGAAGATAATAAGGTCAGGAGAGATAGGTAGGAAAGGCTGCCTTTCAGCCAAGAACTAATAACAGAAGATATCAATGTGGGGTGAAGCATGGCACTTTAATTGCTCCTCTAAGGTTCTGGTAGAGCAATCTAAGTTATCATATCAACTTTCAGGGGAAACAAGACTATAGGGAAATTGTCTGGACAAGACAGAAGCTTTTAATAATCCCCAATAGTAAAATTCCCCATAGAGAAGTGGAGTTATAGCAGTCTAAACTGCCAAAGACTGCCAGCTCATGCTGAGTCGTAGAGTCTGTTGGCAGGGAGACAGGCAGTGAGCAATGGCCTTACAGGAGATGCTAGACAAATTATGAGCCCCCAGACCTCTGAGCTCATGGCTTTGCAGGGATTCCCCAGCAAAAATAAGTACAAAGAGGAAAAAGGATGTGGGTTGCTCCTGAATGGTGTGGGCTAGGGGGAGAGAGGCAGGTTAAAATGTCCCATTTGTTGTAGCCTGGATAAAAAAGGAGCCTGAAGGAAGACTATTGACTTGAGCAGATTTCATGGCTATTTTACCTGAAAAAATCTAAAGCAAGCTTCCTCTATGGGCTAAGTTCTACTCACTGGCCAGTGGAACTTGAAGGCATCCTGAACTAGTTAGGCTGTCATGCACCAAATTTTCAGGGCTTGCCAGGACTCATAGCTACATGAGGAGTCTGCTATGTCCCCTTCAGTAGCATAGCCTGGAAGGAGTTATCCTCCTTGAACATGTTATCCTTTTTTAACACTTTTTTTTTTACAAAAAATATGTTAAAATAGTGGTAGTTAAGACATTCATTCATTCAGCATATATGTATTGAGGGCATTCTTTGTGCTTGTCCTTGTTATGTTCTGATATATAATGATAGACAAGATAGAAACAATCTTTGCTCTTGTGGAACTTATATTCTAATATAAGGATATAGACTGTAACAAATAAATATAGAAAAAATGTGATATGAAGAAAAATACAGCACAAAAAGGGAATGGAGACTGAAGGGGATGTTATTTTAGACAAGATGGTCAGGAATGGCTCCTCTGGGGAGATGACATTTGAGATGAGATTTGAATGAAGGTAGTAAGTAAAGCAGATATTTGGGGGAACAGTTTTTAGGGGTCAGGAGGAAGATTAAGAAGCTACCCAGAGAAGGGAGATGGCCTAGGATGTCTAGGAACAGTGAAGAGAAGAGCATGGCTACTGTGGAGTGAGGGAGAGAGGTGACAGGGACCAGATAAAATGACAATAAGATGTTAAATGAATCCTGTGAACAAGGTGACAAGATTACTACATGGATAGCAATGTGGGCTAGAATATAGCAATGTTAAGAAGATTCATAACCAAGTAAATAGTCATGTCCACAAGGTTGCTTTTGAATAGGCTAATGTTAATTGTAAGGGAATGTCCTTCACTATTCAGCAATTTTAACTAATTAAAATAAAAATATAGAAGGGCAACTTGTCAACTTTGAAGTACCTACAGCTGGAGGGAGAGCCACTGGATGACAGAATCAAGATTGACAAATGACCTTAACAAGCAGTTGGGTCAAAGTCAACAAGCTGAAAAGGGGATAAATATGAAGCTTGGCCTTTAGGCCCAAGGGCATAAATTGCAGCAGAACAGGACAATAGGAACTTGGCTTGGCAGCATCAAAGTGTGAAAAGGGCTTAGGGGATTTACTTGACTTTAAGCTCCAGATGAGTCAACAGTCTGAAAGAGCCTTTCAAAAAAGAGCTCATGCTTCTATGAGCCACATTAATATAGTCACAGTGCCCCAAACCAAGGAGCCAACAGTTACTCTCAAACTTGTTCAGTTCATACCACGAAAGGATGTTAAGGTTGGCTTCCTGTTCCCCTTCCTGCATTATAAAATCCTCTTTTACAAATGTTAACTCCTCATTTAACCCTCATAAGGCATCCGAGTATAAATTTATTTCCTATTGGCAGGAAACAAATGGTACATGAGGCAAAGAGAGGTTAAGTAACTGGCCCAAAGTCACACAGTACATGATGGTGTATGCTCCCAAGACTGGTAGTATCAGCATCATCTGGGGATGTGTTAGAAATGAAAATTCTTGTGCCTTACTCAGCTCTACTGAATCAAAAGCTGTGGGGCAGGGGCTGGGGCCTAGAAATCTATGTTTTAACAAGCCTTCCAGATGATTCTGATGCATTCTCAGATTTGACAAATACTGCATATGAATTTTGCCCCCATATGAATCAGGGATTCTGTCTTAGTCATATCCTATTCTCTACATTGTTCATCACTGAGCCTTACATATACTTGGCATTCAGTAAATGTATTAATTAGCTCATGCAACAAATCTTGACTGTGCGTATGCCATGTATCCAGGTTTAAGTGCTAGTGGTACAAGAGCTCCCAGTCTGGAGTAGGAGACATTCATGTGATGAACTATAATATAGTGTGGTAAGTGCTCTGAGATATGTGTTCTGGGTTCACAGCAAAGGAAGTAATTTATTTGTCAAGAGAAATGGGAGGGGCAATTACAGAAACCTTTAAACAGAAGATAAGAATTAACTTTGTTCTCACCTTCTAGGATGAGAGAAGAAATTTACCAAGCAGATTGGGTAGGAAAAAGGGGAAATTAGAAGACATTCTCAGAAATTAAGAGTTTGTTGACTAAATAAATAATGAATGAATAGATGAGTGCTACTCAGCAATGGCACATGTTTCCTCAGATGCCTCCACTCTGGAATGTTGGAAAAGGGATTCCCTAGCTTGGCCAGAGGGGTTGGCCCAGATCATTTTTAATGATTTTATCATCTCCAAGATGGGTGGGACTTCCCAACAGGAGACCTATCCATTAAGGATAAGTCCAAGAAGCCAGAAAAAGACAAGAAGATACAGGTTTTAAAAGCTACTCTTAATAAACTAAGTAATACATGCTAGAATGACGGGTTCTCGAGAGTGACATTCAGTTAGATCAAGACTGCAGATGACAAGGATGAAAGGCTAACTCATGGGGCATTAATGTGAGTCACTACACCAAAAGAATGGCTTAGCATAGGTGCTTCTAAGAAATGATGACATTGGTGGAAAGCAAAAGGAAGCAGCAATGCTATTAGTTGACCATCTATAACAGAAATAAGAAATTATATAGGATAGGAAAAAACAAACTAAAAAACTCTAACTTCCACCAGGCCAGGAAACATAGAACTCATTGGGCCAATTACAAAGAAGAGGTGGCAGCCCCTTAACATTTATTTGGGAGTGATTTATTAGATGCTGAAGTGGCTATCCTTCAGACTCCCCAAAGACATCTTCCCCAGGTTCCTGTAGTGGTGAGCAAAGTCTCACCACTTCAGATTCAGGACTTCATTGAGTTTCACTAGGAGTCTGAGCACACTTGGCTGTCTAGTTTGCTACTTTTCCTGTTCTATCAACTCCATCTCTCCCGTAGTCTCTTTTTTCTCCTAGCCAGTCAAGTATCCCTTATGTACCAAGGCATCAGTCTCATGACTTCTCTAGTCACCTATCTTTTAGGTGAATCTGTGTGGATAAATATTTGAATAGATCTGAGATTATTATATGCATGCACCCCTGAGTGAGGGATATGTGCCTGAGCATGTCATCGTGGGGACATATGAGTATGTTTGCCTGCAGAAAACTGTGTGAGTGGCTCATTCCATGTACCAATGTCTGTCTGTATCTGTGTTGGGACTAGGAAAGAAACTGGAAAAGATTAGAGCAGCTCACATATATGTATGTGCACATATGCTGTGTCTAGTTCTAAAACTGTTGTAATGATTACAGGAATCCTTCTCCCTTCTGTTCTCTAAGGAAATTATATACTCTTCTTTCTTTTCCTTTCTCTGCTCCCAGCTAATGCTGGGTTTTCCTTGGCAATGAAGTAGGCAGCAAGCAAACAAAATTATTTCATGGATTATCTAGTGTCTAGAAATCATGAAAAAGCTGAAATGAATTCTGATCATTTGGTAACAATTGTGACAGAGGCTACAAAGAACATCCCCACATACAGATACATCTACATTCACCATCCCAAAGGTTTAAAAATCATGAGCTGTCTTTACACATAGGGGCTTTCCTGGTGGCTCAGCGGTAAAGAATCTGCCCGCGATGCACAAGACACAGGAGACGCAGGTCTGATTCCTGGGTCAGGAAGATCCTCTGGAGGAGGAAATGGCAACCCACTCCAGTATTTGTGCTGGGAAAATCCCATGAACAGAGGAGCCCAGTGGGCTATGGTCCATGGGGTCGCACAGAGTAGGACACACTGAGCAACTGAGCACACAGGTATGCTCTACACATTTGCACACTTGTACTTTCAGAAATCCTTGACTGGTTGACCAGAATAATTTAATTGCAGTCATTTCCCCCAGGCTTTGCACCTTCCCTCCCTCCACAGTGTATTTCTGAGATTAACATTTAGCTACTCACCATCACCTTTGGGGTCGCTCAGGGCAGTGGGAGGAATGACTGATGATCGATGACTTCCAAACCAGCATTCCTTGGAAAACCGTCTCCTGCAGTCATCGTGCACCTGGAACGACAGGAGAAGAAAGAAAGAAAGAAAAAAAAATGAGTGGGGTGAGAAAAGGATAACACAGAACATCACCTCCAATGGACCAATTATCTCAATTCCAAAATTTAAGTGCTCAGTACTCAAAACTCCCTTTTTGAGATTTGATGCCATACACATACTCCTGACTCAACGTCTTTCTCCATTTTGAGTCTGCATCATCCCTGAATGTGGTCTCTGAACCCTGTTCCTTTCAAAGGTGCCTTTCAGAAGATACTATTATAGGCACTGAGTAGATGCCAGTCCTAGGGTACAATTTTAGTGGTCTACAGAATGGGGAGTTTACTTGCAGTATAAGAGTGCTAATCCTGATAATATGTTATTATACTTCAAACCTTACAACAGTGATGTGTGTTAGGGAAGACATTATTAAATTTGTTTTAGAAATAAGAAAACCAAAGCTCAGAGAGGAAAAGGATTTTGCTCAAGGTCAAACCTTGAAGTAAAAAACCTAAGACTAGGCTACCTTCCCTACTAATGGCATACTTCCCAGATTTCTGATATCTTCAAGCATCACTTCCTGAAAAATTACACAGTTACTAGATGACATGAACCTGCCTAATTAAGCAAAATTAATTTAAAAAGATCCAGAAGACAACCAGAGTTGTCTTATTTTTAAATGACAATATAATTGAAATAAAGATTACATTAATTTCCGGTATACAACCTAACGACCTGATATCTGTATACACTGTGAAATTGTCACCAGAGTAAGTCTAGTTAAATAAATAATTATACATAGTTACATTTTTTCCTTGTGATGAAAACTTAAGACTTACTTTCCTTTAAAAATTTTATTTTATACCAGAGTATAACTGATTAACAATGTTGTGCTAGTTTTAGGTATACAGTGAAGTGATTCAGTTACACATGTACATGTATGTATTCTTTTTTCATGTTCTTTTCTCATTTAGATTATTATAGAATATTGATCAGAGTTCCCTGTGCTGTTCAGTATGTCACTGATGGTTACTAGATTTACTTTCTTAAGGAAACCTAACATATTACTAAAGGAATCCATCAAAACACAAGAAACCAAGAGGAGAAGAAAAGAACAGAGAACTACAAAAACAACCAGAAAACAATGAACAAAATAGCAGTAAGTAAATACCTATCAAGAATAACTTTAAATTTAAATGGACGAATTCTCCAATCAGAAGAAATAGAGGGCTGAATGGATACCAAAACAGGGCACATATATGTTGCTGACAAGAAACTCACTTCAGATCTAAAGCCACACACAGACTGAAAGTGCAAATGGATATTAAAAGAAAGCCATAGTAGCAATACTTATATCTGACAAAACAGACTTTAACACAAAGACTGTAAAAAAACAAGGAAGGGCATTAAATTATGATAAAGGGGTCAATCCAACAAGAATATATAATATTTGTAAACATTTATGCACTCAACAGAGGAGCACCTAAATATATAAAGCAAATATTAACAGAAATAACTGAAGAAAGAGACAGAAATACAAGAATTTTAGAAGACTTTAATATCCCAGTTACATCAATGGATACATCAGCCAACAGGTAGTCAATAAGGAAACACTGGCCTTAACAAATTAGATTACCTTAACACATGAGATGAGATTACCTTAATAGATATACATAGAACATTCCATAAGAAAGCAGCAGAATACATATTCTTTTCAAGTGTGCATAGAACATTCTCCAGATACATCACATGCTAAGCCATAAAACAAAGTCACATTAAATGTAAGAAAATTCAAATCATGGTAAACATCTTTTCTGAAAACAACACTATGAAACTAGAAATCAGCTACATGAAAAAAACTGGAAGAAACACAAACATAAGGACACTAAACAACGTGCTGCTAAATAACCAACAGGTCAATAAAAAAATCAAAATATACCTTGAGACAAATGAAAATAGAAACACACCTCTAAAATCTTTGTTGTTGTATTCAGTGTCAAGTCGTGTCCAAATCTTTGCAACCCCAAGGTCTGTATCATGCCAAGCTCCCCTGTCCTCCACTGTCTCTTGGAGTTTGCTCAAATTCATGTTCATTGAGTTGGTGATGTTATCTAACCATCTCATCCTCTGTTACACTCTTCTCCTCTTGCTTTCAATCTTTTCCAGCACCAGGGCCTTTCCCAGTGAGTCGGCTTTTCGCATTAGGTGGCCGAAGTATTGAAGCTTCAGCTTCAGCTTCAGCATCAGCCTTTCTAATGAATATTCAGGGTTGATTTCCTTTAGGATGGAAACAGCAATCCACTTCAGTATTCTTGCCTGGGAAATCCCATGGACAGAGGAGCATGGCAGGCTAAAGTCCATGGGACTGCAAAGAGTCGGACACAACTGAGTGGCTAACACACTGACTGGTTTGATATCCTTGCAGTCCAAGTCACTCTCAAGAGTCTTCTCCAACACCATAGTTTGAAAGCATCAATTCTTTGGCACTCAGCCTTCTCTATGGTTCAACTCTCACATCCATACATGACTACTGCAACAACCATAGATTTGACTATATGGTCCTTTGTCAGCAAAGTGATGTCTATTTCTCAATATGTTGTCTGGGTTTGTCATAGCTTTCCTTCCAAGGAGCAAGCATCTTTTAATTTCATGATGACAGTCACTGTCTGCAGTGATTTTGGAGCCCAAGAAAATAAAATCTGTCACTGCTTCCACTTTTCCCCCTTCTATTAATAGTTGCCNTCAAACTCAGGTCCATTGAGTTGGTGATGCCATCCAACCATCTCATCCTCTGCCATTCCCTTCTCCTCCTGCTTCTATCTTTCCCAGCATCAGGATCTTTGTATGTATATCTAATAATTATATATATATTGTTGTTGTGGTTGTTTAGTCTCTAAGTTGTGTCCAACTCTTTGCGACCCCATGAAGTTTGCTAAAATTCATGTCCATTAAATAAGTAATGCTATCTAACCATTTCATATCATCCTCTGCTGCCCCTTTCTCCTTTTGCCTTAATCTTTCCTAGCATCAGGGTCTTTTCCAATGAGTCAGCTCTTTGCATCAGGTGGCCAAACTATTGGAGCTTCAACTTAAACGTCAATCCTTCCAATGAATATTCACGGTTGATTTCCTTTAGGATTGACTTGGTTTGATCTCTCAAGAGTCTTCTGCAGCACTCCAATTCAAAAGCATCAGTTCTTCAGTGCTCAGCATTCTTTATGGTCCAACTCTCACATCCATAAATGACTACTGCAACAACCATAGATTTGACTATATGGTCCTTTGTCAGCAAAGTGATGTCTATTTCTCAANTGCTAAGTGAAATAAATCAGATAGAGAAACACAAATACAGTATTATTTCATATATATGTGGAACCTGAAAAGAAAACACATGAACAAACATAACAAAACAGAAATGGGCTCATATACACAAACTGGTGGTTGCCAGAGTGGAAGAGGTTGGGGAATGAGTAAAATAAGTGAGTGGGATTAAGAGACAAAAACTTAGGGCTATAAAACAGCTTTCAAGCTAAGCCTCAGTAGGGTTTCCTTGGTAGCTCAGCTGGTAAAGAATCCATCTGCAATGCAGGAGACCCCAGTATGATTCCTGGGTCATAGGTATGACTCCTGGAAAGATCCTCTGGAGGAGGGATAGGCTATCCACTCCAGTATTCTTGGGTTTTTCTGGTAGCTCAGATGGTAGAGAATCTGCCTGCAATGTGGAAGACCTGGGTTTGATACCTGAGTTGGGAAGATCCCCTGGAGGAGGGCATGGCAACTCACCCCAGTGTTCTTGCCTGGAGAATCCCTGTGGACAGAGGAGCCTGGCAGGCTACAGTCCATGGGGTTGCAAAGAGACACAACTGGGTGACTAAGCACAGCACACAGCACAGGTCTCAGCAGTATGTGAACTAACTTGCAGATGTACAAGCTACATTGAGAAAAGGTAGAGAAACTACAGCCCAAATTGCCAGCATTCATTGGATCATGGAGAAAGCAAGGGAATTCCAGGAAAACATCTACTTCTGCTTCAGTGACTACTCTAGAGCCTTTTACTATGTGGATCACAACAAACTGTGGAAAATTCTTAAAGAGATCAGAGTACTGGACCACCTTACCTGTCTCCTGAGAAACCAATATGACGGTCAAGAAGCAACAGTTAGAACCAGACATCGAACAACTGACTGGTTCAAAATTGGGAAAGGAGTACAACAAGGCTGTATATTGTCACCCTGCTTATTTAACTTATATGCAGAGTACATCANTTTTGATGAAATTGTGTGGGAGAAAGTGGTCTCCCGTCTTATTCCTCCGCCATCTTCCCGCCCTCCCTATATTCTCAGTTTTTTATGAATGTAAATGTGAGACTATATATATACATATAAAGTCATCTTATTAATGATATTATTCACATCATCTATAACCTTGCTTATTTTATGTATATATAAAATATTAAATTGTATATCTACAGTAGATAATTTTTTAATATGTCAGTTCTACTTTTTTCCAGTGTAAACTTTAGTGGTACTTTAGTCTTTTAAGATTCATTGGAGTTTCTATAGTATCTCATTTAAATGTGTATAATATGTATAACATTTATGCATTTGTTCAGACAAAGAATAGTGTAAATAGGCCAGCAAGTATTCAGTCACTCCTTTTATACTGTGACTTTTTTCTTGAGCTCTGAATTTTGCTTTACTTCCTGGCTAATCGGAATGGATCTATAAATCATTTTATCAGGTAAAGTAGGTATGTCATTGGTATATTGTATGAGTTTCCATTTATCAGAAAATATGCTGCTATTTGCCTTCTCACAGTTGTCAGAGTCTGAAATTCTTGGGTCTAAAAACTGTTCATTGAGAGAGAAAAAAACAATGTTTTATTGTGTACTGACATTTTACGTTATAAATGAGAAACTGAGCTAAACTGTTTGTTTCTTTGCAGGAAATTTGTTTTCTTATTTGGATCATAATTGATTTTTATCTTTATCCTAGTTATTTGTCTTTATCCAAATGTCTAGATATATGTCTTGTTTCTTTGAATTCATGTAGAGTTTGCAGAAAATGTTCTATTATTATAATTTTATGTCTTTTCTACTTTTTCTAGGCTTTCACTCAGAAATAATGCTTATTTGCGAATTGGCCATCCATGTTTGTCCTTAGGGTTTATAATCATTTCTTCCAACATTATTTTCTTTTTTGCACATTGCCTCTGTGTTCTTGAAAAAAATTACAAATGTGTCATTCACATCACTGATAATTTTTTCACATATCAGTTCTACTTTCTTTCAATGCGAATTTTAATGCTGCTATTATATGTTAAGATTCCTTGAAATCCTTTATTATCTCACCTAAGTCCATTTTAATTCCACACACTTACCTTTTAATCTCAATCTGCTCTCTCTTTATGACTGTGTCTGTTCATGTTTCACAAGAGACCATGTCTTTTTGTCATGTGCCAAACATATTTGGGATCATGAGTGGATGATTTGTAGAAATCCTTTTCTTGTTTTCTCCAGTGATGTTCCAAGTGCCCTGTTCAGAGGTTATTTTCTCTCATAGTCACCATTCTGTTTACTAGTATTGTCCATCCTTAAAGAAAGGTGAGATCTAGTAATTCTCATGTTTATTTTCAGACAAGGTGAAAGGATAGCTCCCCCCGTTTTTTGTTTAGATTCCATTTGTTGACTTCACTTAATCTAAAATGTGAGGGCATTCTAGAGAGCACACAGATGGTCATGGCCTACTAGAAGGGGAATTGTGGTTCTTCTTTTCTGGCCTTGGTAATTCCAGCTACTTATATAAGCATTCTACTTGCCAGCTTTCCTAAGAGAAGCTGGTACATTCTGTCATATCCAGGACTATAGCATCATCTGTCCACACCAGGAAGTGAATTCACCTTTCCCTTGCTTTCCTACTCCACCCAACATGTGTGCATGCATACTAAGCTGCTTCACTCTTGTCTTCCTCTTTGCATCCCCACAGACTGTAGCCCGCCAGGCTCCTCTGTCCATGGGATTTTGCAGGCCAGAATATTGGAGTGGGTTGCCATGCCTTCCTCCAGGGGGTCTTCCCACCCCGCATCTCTTATGTCTCCTGCATTGGCAGGTGGGTTCTTTACCACTAGCACCACCTGGGAAGCCACTCCACCCCACAACACCTTCCAATTCCTACCACTCCCAGGAAAACATGCTAATCCCAAAATTATTTTCCATTAAATTCCCACCTGCAATATTAATATGATAATGGTTAAGAAGGAAAGTTGGGGCCATGATGAGGCTACTTGTAATAAAAAGCAAGTGAAGTATCTTTTGATTGAACTCTGGGAGTTGGTGATGGACAGGGAGGCCTGGCATGCTGTGATTCATGGAGTCGCAAAGAGTCAGACACGACTGAGTGACTGAACCGAACTGAACCAAAGTATCAGAATTTATCTATATTTACCTACTCCCTTCTTCCCAGTTAGACATGGTGATAGGACTCAGGCTCGCATACTTGCTCTCTCTCTCGCTCAGGTTCTTATACGCATGCACGCACACACACATACACATTGATTACCAATAATTGCTACAACTTTGGTTTCCTATCAAAGCAGAGTAAACCGTGGTTTTACGAGCTAACAATCCAAGGTCGATGGTATGTTAACATATATTACTTGGAAACAAAGAACAATCTCCTGAAGAGCAACAATAATGACTAATGGTGGTGGGAAGAGACTTGGTGGTCAAATTCCTTTGGGAAACAGGTTAAGCACAGAGACCTTATAGTAACAATTCTCAGAATCTCTACTGAGCTAGTGTGCACCAAGAATCTCCAAATTCAGGGTGAAATAAGCAGTATTTCCCACCTTATTGAATATCTCACGATACCCTCAGGAATATCTCATGGGAATCAGATTTTTTACCCAGAGTAAGTTTTAGAAGTAATGGACTAAATTACTTAGCCCAAAACCTTTCAGTTTTGGGGGCTCTGGAAATATAAATACCTGTATTTAAAACTAGATTCTACTACTTGCTATGTGGCCTCTGTTAAGTTGGCTAATCATTCTGAGCTTTGGTTTCATTTTCCACAGGAATTTAAATAATAATATGTGTTTCATGGCATTAAAGTATTAAATAATAATTCTACTCAAATGCCTAGCAGAGTGTCTGTCTCCTTTTTCCTGAAGATACTGCTTATAAAACATTTTCGAGTATGATAATGAACCTGGTGGCTCATGTGGTAAAGAATCTGCCTGCAACACAGGCAATCTGGGTTTGATCCCTGGGTCAGGAAAATCTCCTGGAGAAGGGAATGGCTACCCACTCCAGTATTCTTGCCTGGAGAATTCCATGGACAGAGGAGCCTGGTGGGCTACAGTCTATGGGATAGAGTCAGACATGACTAAGTGACTAACACACACACAATGAACCTGGTTAGACCCTACTCAAAATGGACAGATCTCCAACAAGCAGCTAGCCATGTGAGTAGCTAGTGACCCTCTCATGCTCTCTCAAACCTCTATGAGGTTTCCAAGGTGTTCAAACACTTCATATATGAACAGTTGTGTTAAAGCATTGAAGACACTGCTCTTGTTTGTACATGCATGCTAAGTTGCTCAGTCATGTCCAGCTCTTTGCAACCTTATGGACTGTGTAGCCCACCAGGCTTCTCTGTCCATTGGATTCTCCAGGCAAGAATACTGCAGTGGGTTGCCATGCCTTTCTCCAAGGGATCTTCCTAACCTAGGGATTGAACCAGTGTCTCCTGCATTGGCAGGCAGGTTCTTTACCACTAGCACCACCTGGGAAGCCCATAGAGGCCCTTAGGAAGACAACAATAGCACTTAGTAATACTGTGTGAGCCAGCTTGTTGGATTAACATTTACTGACCAACTAGGCCCCTAAAGGGAACAGTTACTGAGAGATACTGTGTGCAAGCATCAGCATTAAGGGGACAGGTTTTGAATATTTTGATCTACAACTCACTGGTTGGGGATAGAACTGAATGACATGTGAATCTCTTAGCATAACACCTATTACATAGCAGGCACTTGATTGAAAAAAGTATGAATATATATAATTATTGTTATTATTCTGCACTCATTACTTGAGCAATTTCTCTGCACCAGGCACTGTGGATACAATTTTTGCTATCATTATATGGGTATGTTCACTGAGAAGCCCATGCACAATTTGTGTGCATGCATGCTAAGTCGCTTCAGTCATGTCTGTCTCTGTGCAACCCTATGGAGCGTAGCCCGCCAGGCTCCTCTGTCCTTGAGATTCTCTAGGCAAGAATACTGGAGAGGGTTGCCATGCCCTCCTCTGGAGGATCTTCCTGACCCAGGGGTCAAACCTATGTCTTTTATGTCTAAATAACACTAAATAATCCAAGCCACTTTAATCCACTCCTTTCCATTCAGTGATTAAAACCACTCCAAACCTTAACCTAATGGTCACCTGGATTCTTCTGGGTATGTAAACGGAAGTGGGGAGCTCTCTATTTTCCAAGGAAGCTGATTTTGATTTCAATGTCTCTGGCAGTAGATCCCCTCTCCCAGAGTGAATCCAGGTCTCCAATTCTGCTGATTTTACTTCACAAGAATAACTTCCATGAATGTTTTCATTAACCTTGACCCACATTAAAATCACAGCCAGCATTTTCCCCCTTTCTTTTTGAAACAGTAACTCATAGCTGAAACATTCTACTACCTGCCATTCCTCTTGCCTGGTGCTGCTAGTGACCCCTGCCCTCCTTCTGTTTCAAATAGAGCTGATGCCACAATATCTGACATGATTAACTACAATGTCTCCTCGGCTGCTTGATTAACTGCGAAGTCCGCTTGCCCTCCTGAGCAGCAAGGACTCCCTGTTGGCATATGGGATGCAGCCCTGGTAGACTGGGCAGTTTATGCTCACATCAGCGGTGAGGGCCACTTCCCTTGGGAAGTGGGTGGCTGTTTATTGCTGTTGAGCAGAAGGACAGCTGTTCATCCTTGGCTTCATCTGGATCTCCATGGCCTGTATCAAAAGGAGCCACAGGATTTCTATTTCCCCCTTAGTGAGCACACTGGAAAGTGAAGGTAAGGGAGAGGATCCGATGCTAAAGATCTTGGGTTATTCTTTCTTTTATATTTGGAAGGGATGGGCTCAAGTCCTGGATTACTCAAGATAAATTTTGTATCAAGACAAATGTGGGTCTATGCTCTGTTTCAGCATCTATCTTCTGCTTTCTCTACTCAGACTCAGCACCTACGAGACATCAAAAACTCACTCCATCAAGGCCTTTTGCCTCCGTCACTCATTTTTTCTAGCAATGATTTGGGGTGGGCTCGGTGGGCAAATGAAATTTAGGAGGACTGAAGAATTTCCAATCTCATTTTCAGTGTTATTATCTCACAGAGCAAACTCTAGCATTAGTGACTGGGCTCAAATTCTGGTTTCACCCTTTGCTGACAGTGTGGTTTGGGGCAAGTTAATTCTCAAATGACTCTAGAAGACATGTTAAATAAGCCATCATTTAGGAGACTAGAAAACTGTGACCCAGAGTGAAGTGACTTAACCTAAAATCAAAAGACAAATGTGTTCCAAGGCAAGGTCTTACACTTAAATCTGAGTCCAAAATCCACGTTACTTGCTTTGTTACTTGCTCGAGCTCCCTAATCAATTACTTGAGTAATCGAGGACTTGAGTCTGTCCCTTCCAAATATAAAAGAAAGAATCATCCAAGATCTTTAGCCTAGGATCCTCTCCCTTACCTTCACTTTCCAGTGTGCTCACTAAGGGGGAAATAGAGATCCGGGGATGAATGAACCCAGACTACTACTGCTACTGCTACTGCTACTCTGCAATCGTCTTTAGCAATTGGAATGAACCCATACCAATTGCTAAAGACTACTGCAGATTTGCCACTCATGGATTTCCCTTGTCAGTGACAGGTTTTGCATGTAGAGTTCTTTTTTCCTTTTCAGTGATATTGACAGGGGAAACAGTTCCCAAGGGGACGGACACTGAGACCAAGCTCCATTTGGCCTCAACTCAGCTCAACTCTTTGAGCTTCAACTTTCTTATTTAAGAAACAAGAAAGCATACGATATTTTACATGTTTCAATGCCATTCTCCCAGATCATCCCACCCTCTCCCTCTCCCACAGAGTCCAAAAGGCTGTTCTATACATCTGTGTCTCTTTTGCTATAAATTNTTTGAGCTTCAACTTTCTTATTTAAGAAACAAGAAAGCATACGATATTTTACATGTTTCAATGCCATTCTCCCAGATCATCCCACCCTCTCCCTCTCCCACAGAGTCCAAAAGGCTGTTCTATACATCTGTGTCTCTTTTGCTATAAATTTATTTAAAAATAAATAAATAAATAAAAGTAACAGTAGAACTATTAAAAAAAAAAAGAAAGAAAGTAGCACCTCTCTTAGGCATTAGTGTCAGGATTAAAAGATGATGACTCTGAAAGTACTTCTTAATCTCCAAAGCAGTTTATATAAGTGTAAGGGATTTCTAGCATTGTTCTCATTGCCATGAAGCACCTAGGACTCTGGCAGGGGTTTCTGTGCGTTAATGTGAACTCCCCTTTTGCTGAAATGATAAGGAACGTGCAGAGGAAATGGTACAGTCACCATTTCCAGATGTGAGTGACAACAAGTGGCCTTGGTCCTTCCTGCCACTTGGTCCTGTAAAACCTATTTCTGTTGCAATGTGTACAGAGCAAGGAGGGAACAGAGTCTTTGAGGTAATGTCACTCATGAACATCCCCCAGCCTCTGGCAGGAGTGGGCATCCTGAACTTTTTATAAGGAAAATGTTTGACTAGAAATTCAGCCAGAGGTCAGGAGTAAAGATATTTCTGTCGATAGGGTTACAGCCCGGGTATTCTTTTGATGGCGTCTTTAATCATATTACCTCTTCCTCAGTTACTCCACCATCATTATTCATTCAACAGGTTAAACAAAGATTTGTTATGCTCCAGGCTCTCGAGGTAGAGCAGTGAACAAAACCAACAAGAGAGTGTTCGTGAGTGACATCACCTCAAAGACTCTTTGTTCCCTCCTTGCTCTGTACACATTGCAACAGAAATAGGTTTTACAGGACCAAGTGGCAAGAAGAACCAAAGCCACTGGTTTTCACTCACATCTGGAAGTGNTTCTTTGTATATATTCCATTCAAAAGCAGCAGAAAATAAATTACTTTTGACTATACATGGAAAATTATCCAGAATAGATCATGTTAAGCTGAAGAAAACGTCTCAGTAAATTTTAAGAAAATTGAAATTATATCAAACAACTCTTCTGACCACAATGTTATGAGACTATAAATAAACTACAAGGAGAAAAAACACAACTGGAGGGGGCAATCCCAAGATGGCAGAGGAATAGGACGGGAAACCACTTTCTCCCCGACAAATTCATCAAAAGATCATTTGAATGTTGAGCAATTTCCACAAAACAATTTCTGAACACTGGTGGAGGACACCAGGCACCCAGAAAGGCAGCACAATCTCTTCAATAGGAGATAGGACAAAATATAAAAGACAAAAACAGAGACAAAAGATTTAGGGATGGAGACCCTTCCTGGGGAGGGGGTCGTGAAGGAGAAGTTTCCACACAGCAGGAAACCCTCTCACAGCCATGTCTGTGGGGAGTTTTGGAATCTCAGAGGGCAACATAACTGGGAGGGGAAAAAAAACCCACAGAATATGCGCCTAACCACAACTGCCAGGGGAGAAGTGGCCCAGAAGCTCGTCTCCTCCAGCAGCAAGTGGGGGTCTGGGCAGGGGGACGTGGGCTGCATTATTGGTCCTTAGGGTAAGAACTTGGCCTAATGCCCCAAGGACAATCTGAAGGGTCTAATGTGAGATAACAACCCAAATTCTCGGAACACCAGAGACAAAAAAAAAAAAAATACTTTTCCTGCAAAAGGCTCTAAAGTCTCAAGGTGATCCTTGGCACTATCACAGAACAAAGGATTGAGTGAATACCAAAGGACAGCAAGCTGGCTGCCACATAGGGCCCTCCCTCCCCGGAGGCAGAGAGGTTTGCCTGCGACAGCCAGAGCCAGAAGGCAAGGGGCTGCTGCAAGTTCAGCCCCAGAGACTGCATCTTCCACCAAACTGTGAGCAGGTTCTCAGTTGCTAACCACATCTTCCTGGGATCCTGGAAGGTTAACATCTGTCAGGAGTGTCACAGCCTGAGATCAGTTCCCTGGAGGAGACACACAAAACATCTGGGATTGTGTTCTAGTGGTGCACCTGGGAAACCAAGTGACCAGGACCAGGGAGGTGAATAAGAGCACAGCCCACCTGGGATAGTGCTCTCGTCAAGCACCCAGTTGCCTGAGCTACTCGGACCTGGGAAGGGCACAAAACACACAGCCCATCTGGGTCTGCCCCTGCGGAGAACCTGAGTGGCTTATACCTGGGAATTGCATGAAATGCAGGGCCCACTTGGGAGAGTGCCCCTGCGGAGCACCCTGGAGCCTGAGCAGTGTAGACCTGGGAAATACATGCTGCCTTGGGCTGTGGCAAACCTAATGTGGTCCATCCACTGTGAGCACTCCCCCATATATGCCAGTGGTATTTGTTTGCAGTGTCCCTCCCTCCCCACAACATAACTGAACAAGTGAGCCTAAATTAGTGGCCACATTTGCCCCCATGGTGGCTCAGACGGTAGTGCCTGTCTACAATGTGGGAGATNCTGTGAGCACTCCCCCATATATGCCAGTGGTATTTGTTTGCAGTGTCCCTCCCTCCCCACAACATAACTGAACAAGTGAGCCTAAATTAGTGGCCACATTTGCCCCCATGGTGGCTCAGACGGTAGTGCCTGTCTACAATGTGGGAGATCTGGGTTCGATCCCTGGGTTGGGAAGATCCCCTGGAGAAGGAAATGGCAATCCACTCTAGTACTATTGCCTGGAAAATCCCATGGACATAGGAACCTGGTAAGCTACAGTCCATGGGGTCGCAAAGAGTCGGACACGACTGAGCGACTTCACTTCACTTCACTTTGCTCCCTTGTGTCAGGGCGGAAATTAGATACTGAAGAGAGCTGCAAAAGAAGGAAGCCAAAATAAACAAAGGGGGAACCGCTCTGGAAGTGACAGGTGCAACAGATGAAAACCTTGCATTTAGTAATGGAGACTGTGCATTTCAAGGGTACCTATAGACCTTGAGAACAAGTACAAGCTGGAACAAGGGACCGTCTACACTGAACTGACCCCACACTGCCCACAACAGCCAAAGAGAAATTTCTAGATATATTTTTACTATTATCACTTTTAAATTATTGTTTTAAAATTAGTTTTTTATTACTCCTTTTTTTATTACTCCTCTATTCTAGGTTTTTAATCTTTGCTTTTTGATATTTGTTATCAATTTTGTACTGCTAAGAATCTAATATTTGGTATCCATTTTCACTTAGGAATTTGATTACCGGGTTGATTGCTTTCTCCTCTTTTGACTCTCCCTTTTTTCCTTCTGGTCACCTCTATCTCCTTCCTCCCTCTTCTCTTCTCTACATAACTCTGTGAATCTCTCTGGGTGTTCCAGGCTATGGAGAGTACTTAAGGATTTGATTACTGGCTAGATTGCTCCCTCCCCTTTTGACTTCCCCTTTTCTCTTCCTGGTCACCTCTATCTCCCTCCTCCCTCTTCTCTTCTGTATATAACTTTGTGAATCTCTCTGGGTGCTCCTGGCTGTGGAAAGTCGTTTAACCAATAACCTAGGGGTTTTATCTTCTATGCTATATGGATGGAAAAGTCTTGAGGCAACTGTAAGAGAAGGACCAAAATCCAGAGGCAGGAGGCTTAACTCCAAAACTGTAAAACATCAGAGAACTCCTAACTCTAGGAAACGTTAATAGACAAGAGCTCACCCCAAAGTGTCTACACCTACACTGAAACCAAACTCTACCCGAGTCAAAAAGTTCCAGTGCAAGACACATCATACTAATTCTCCAGCAAAACAGGAACACAACCCTGAACATTAAAAAACCGGCTGCCCAAAGCCATGCCAAACCCATAGAAACTCCAAAACTCACTACTGGACACTTCATTGCACTCCAGAGAGAAGAGATCCAGCTCCACCCACCAGAAGACAGATACAAGCTCCCCCAACCAGAAATCCTTCACAAGCCATTAGTCTAACCCCACCCATAGGGAGCAGACTCCACAATTAAGAGGAACCACGAACTTCCAGCCTGCAGAAAGGGCACCCCAAACACAACAATTTAAACAAAATGCAAAAGCAGAGAAATATTCAGCAGGTGAAGGAACATGATGAAAATCCACCAAAGCAAATAAAAAAGGAGGAGATAGTGAGTCTACCTGAAAAATAATTCAGAATAGTGATAGTAAAGATGATCTAAAATCTTGAAAACAAAATGGAGTTACAGATAAATAGACTAGAGACAAGGATTGAGAAGATGCAAGAAATGTTTAACAAGGACCTAGAAAAAAATAAAAAAAGAGTCAATCAATAATGAATAATGCAATAAATAAGACCAAAAACCCTTCAGAGGGAACCAACAGTAGAATAACTGAGGCAGAAGAGAGGATAAGTGAGGTGAAAGATAGAATGGTGGGAAAATCTCGTATAAACAGTCTATAATTTTATACCTAAAGGAACTAGAAAAAGAAAAACAAATATAACCAAAAGTTAATAGAAGGGAGTAAATGATAAAGATTTCTTCTCTAATAAATAAATGAAATAGAGACTAAAAAATGGAAAAGATCAATGACACTAAGAGCTGGTTCTTTAAAAGATAAAATTGATAAACCTTTAGTCAGAATCATAAAAAAGAAGAGAGAGTATCCAAGTAAATAAAATCAGAAATGAAAAAGGAGAATTTACAACTGATACCACAGAAATACAAAGGATCATAAGAGATTTCTATGAAAAAGTATATGATAATAAAAAGGACAATGTAGAAGAAATGAACAAATTCCTAGAAATGTACAATCTCCCAAGACTGAACCAAGAAGAAATAGAAACTACTATTAGACCAATTACTAGTAATGAAGTAAATCAGTAATAAAACATCACTCTCAAGAAAGGAAAGTCCAGGACCAGGTGGCTTCACAGGTGAATTTTACCAAACATTTAGATGAGTTGACACCTATATTCTCAAAGTATTCAAAAAATTGAAGAAGAGGGAGCACTTCCAAATTCATTCTATGAGGCCACCATTACCCTGATACCTAAACCAGACAAAACACTACAAAAAAGAAAATCAAAGGCTAATATCTTTGAAGAATATAGATGCAAAAATCCTCAACAAGATGTTAGCAAACAAATGTTACAATACATAAAAAGGATCATACATGATGATAAAGCTGGATTCATTCTAGAGTCACAAGGGTGGTTCAACATACACAAATCAATCAATGCGATACAGCACATTAACAAAAAGAAAGGAGAAAACACTTGATAATCTCAATAAATGCATAAGAAGCATCTGACAAAATTTAAAATAAAAATTCTCATCAAAGTGGATTTAATAAAGATGTGCTTGTTTACAACAAACTCATGGCAAACATAATATTCGGTGGAGAAAAGCTGAAAACCTTCCTGCCAAATTGAGGAATAAGACAAAGATGCCGACTCTCACTACTTCTGTTTTACATATTATTAGAAGTCTTGGATATAGCCATGAGGCATGCAAAAGAAACAAAAATTGTCCAAATTGGAATGGAAGGAATAAAACTGTCATTATCTGAAGATGACATGCTACTCTATATACAGAATACTAAAGTCTATATGTAAAACTACTAGATCTAATAAATGATTTCAGAAAGGGACTAGGATACAAGTTTAATACACAGAAATCTTTTGTATTTCTATACACTAATAATGAAATATCAGAAAAAAAGTGAAAAAATCTCATTTGAAGTAGCACTAAAAAAAGTCTAGGAATAGAGTTAACTCTAGGAATAGAGGTGAAAGAATCATCATATGAAAACTATAAGATTTTGATAAAAGTGATTAAATATTACTCAAAGAAATGGAAAGATAATCACTTGTTCTTGGAATGGAAGAACTAATATTGCTAAAATGGCCATACTACCCAAAGCAATCTACAGACTTAATGCAATCCCTATCAAAATACCCATAACATTTTTCACAGAACTAGAACAGATAATCCTAAAATTTATAAGAAACCACAAAAGACCCAGAATTGCCAAAAAAAAAAAAAAAAATCTTGACAAAGAATTAGAAAGCTGGAAGAATCACACTCCCTAACTTCAGATCTTCAGATTGTGTAGTAATACAAAGCAACAGTAATGAAAACATTATAGTATTGGCACTAAAACAGACACATGGATCAATGGAATAAAATAGAGAGCCCAGAAATAAACCCACACAGATATGGCCCATGACAAAGGAGGTAAGATTATACAATAGACAAAAGAGAGTCTCTTCAGTAAGTGGTGCTGGGAAAACTGGACATGTAGATTTTAAAAAAAAATTAGAATATTCCCTTAAATCACATACAAAAATAAACTCAAAATGGTTAAAGACCTAAATGTTAAGACATAACACTCCTAGAAGAGAACAGGGGCAAAACATTCCTTGACATAAATCATAGCAATATTTTCTTAGATCGGTTTCCCAAAGCAAAAGAAAAAATTGGANCCACTTGACTTCACATTCCAGGATGTCTGGCTCTAGGTGAGTGATCACACCATTGTGATTATCTTGGCCATGAAGATATTTTTTGTACAGGAGACCCATGGTAAACACCAAAATTATCCTTTTAATTAGTCTTAATATTAGTGAAGCTGATTAAGATGAGGGAGAAAGGCACAACAGTATCCAAATTATGGGTAAGAGAAAAGTTATGTTCTACTCAAGTCTGGCAGGAGGGAAATTTTAGTGAGAAGGGCACCAACTTGTTAATTTTCTGAAATCAATAATCTTGTTTTATAGCCTCATTTACTTTCCTCTCTGCTGTTTATGCTTAGCTCTTTTAATAATGCTACATCATGTGTTCCTTTTATACTGTAAGGGAGATGTACAGTGATGTAAGTAAACCATGAAATAGTATGTTAAAAGTAGATAATAGATGACACTTATTAATGACAAATGACACTTATTAAAGGAAAGTTAACAATCAAGGTAATTCTAAAAGAGGATGTGGCCACTACTGTTAGAGTCGGGATTTGGAGGATGATGCTGAAGCCACTTCAGGAGAATGGAACTCAATTGACAAAGCCCAGAGTTACTGAAAACTTCTCCTGATTTCAGGCATCTCTACTCAGAGCCAAGGAGATGAATAAAAGAGCCAAGGAGATGAAAAAATTTTACTCAGCAGGTACCTTTCATTTCCTGCCTCAAGTTGCAAAATCCCAGAAGAGAACATTAGCTGCAGCAGAAAGCAAATGAATGAACATCCAGGATTCTGAGTTTTCTTAGTTGAGTCCTATGAGCAGTGCTTCTAGCCTCTCCTGCTCCTGGAGGTAGGGGCCAAGCTCAGTCCCCATGCCCATCACTCCTTGTTTCAGAAGAACTCACCAAAGCTCTGGGTGGGAGCATCACGCTTATCTCTCAGAATCCCACAGTATCATGTGCCTTCCCTTGTGTTGCTATGAGGGAAACAAGGCAATGGGAATCCCTGTTCTCAGGGGCCAATATCTCTCTTACAGGCTCTTTAAAAGCAAAAGATTTAAATGGCAAATACTTGTAACACTTTGGAAGATGAGAATCTCTAAGTGCTACAGACAAGGCTGAAGATTCTGATCTTAATACTGCATAGTTATTGTTTAGTTGCTAAGTTGTGTCCAACTCTTTTGCGACACCATGGACTGTAACCCACCAGGGTCCTCTGTCCATGTGATCTCCCAGACAAGAATGCTGGAGTGGGTTGCCATTCCCTTCTCGAGGGGATCTTCCTGATCCAGGGATGGAACCCACATCTCCTACACTGGCAGGCTGGTTCTTAACCACTTAGCCACCCAGTACTGCATTACATTTGCCTTTTAAATTACTGATTCAACCTTGGTTGGATTGTACACATGTAATTAACTCTCTTAATTTTCTATATTGGGTTAATGAAAGCTGGATAAATTGAATAGTCTATCTCCTAATAATTGTTGATAATGTCCTCACACATAGGTATTTCCCTTCTGGGTAGGAGGTACACAGAAAAGCATGATTCTGTAATTTTCTGTTAAAGAGACAAAGCCATCAGTACATTTTTGCATATGGCTAGAAAATTGTTCCAGAAACTTAGATTTTCCTTTTGGAAATTTAACAGTGAGTCTCCCCCAAACTCAAGTCACAAAACTAGCTGGACAAATGAAATCTAGATGACCAAGTAAATGTGAGTTCAGTCTGCTATTTATATATGAGACATTTTGTTTGTGTAGACACAACAATTGTGTATACATAAAAAGTATACTCTCATTGCTTTATACCTCTAATACATCCCTTAATAGTTATGTTTCAAGCACATGTTTAGCAAGCGTATCATACAGGTAGATACATTTTAAGCTAAAATTAACTAGTGTTTACTGGGCCGGGAAGATCCCCTGGAGAAGGGAATGGCTACCCACTCTAGTATTCTTCCCTGGAGAACTCCACGAACAGAGAAGCCTGGCAGGCTACAGACCATGGGATCACAAAGAGTCAAGACAGGACTGAGTGACTAACACTTTAACTTTTTTTCACTTTCAAATACAGTGTAGAACAATGCACATGACCTAATGATTAAGTGAGGGAGGTGACTGGGATAGGAGGAAGCTTGAGACATAATTGCACATTCCCCAACATCTTACTGTTGTAGACTATAAGCATGTATTCAGAGGAAATAAATGAGGAAATATATGAGTAATTATCTCTTGATTGATCTGTTGCTATATAATTTTTATTTAATTTTTGGAAGCTTTCATGATTTTCCACATTTCCTGAAATTCGTATATATTCCATTATTTTATTGCATTACATTTTTGTTTAAGAAGAGGTATGCTGAAAGAATCGACTGAGTAAATGCCTTGGTAAAGCAAGCTGGGAAAGTAAATAATCACTCCCTGTACATCTGTTTTGGTAACTGGGTCCCTCGTTTACTAGTGTTGCTTCAAGGAAATCTCATATATGTGATTTTGCCCACCATGGATTCCTCAATGCTAAGTAAGTAGGGACACAAAAGAGGCACTCAGTGTAATTTAAAAAATTTCTAAACCCTTTAAAAAACTAAAGCATAGTTAATTTACAATGTGTTAGTTTCAGGTGTACAGCAAAATGACTCAGTTGTGTATACACATACCTATTCTTTTTCAGATGATTTTCCATTATAGGTTATTACAAGATCTTGAATATAGTTCCCTGTGCTATACGGTAGGACCTTCAATTTAATTTTTAAATAAGTAAATGTAGTTTAAAATTTGGAAAACATTGAGTCTTATTCTCTGCTTATAAACCTGACTTGGAAATTGTATGCATTTGTAAGAGCCAAGCCATTTATCACTCTACAAGAACAGACATCTAAGTGAGCACATGATTAGACAACCACTGTCAGAACACCATTATTGAACTGGCTATGCTCCTTCTCATCTAGGTAGGGGTGTGTATCTAATTTGAAAATTAGTAGTAAGAATGTCATTGCTTTAAGTTTATCATCAGCTCTTGAAGTTCTATAGTATTAGAGAGGCATAATAATACAGCTAATTCCCAAAGTATTTCTGTTTGGTTGGGAAAAGAAGTATATTTTTTTTCCTCAGAAGGTTTTCCTTATTAATTCTGTTTTCCATGGACAGGAATTGCCTTTCCTGAGTGTACACCCTGACTGATGGATGGGAGAGTTTAACCAGAAATGGGCCAGGGGGAAGAGAGAAGCCAGCCTGGAATTAAACACTGACTACACTTCAGCCTACTTGGTGGTTCAGTGGTAAAGAATTTGGCTGCCAATGCAGGAGGCATGGGCTCCATTTCTGGATCAGGAAGATCTCCTGGAGAAGGAAATGGTAACCCACTCCAGTATTCTTGGCTGGAGAATCCCGTGGACAGAGGAGCCTTGTGGGCTACAGCCCATGGGGTGGCAAAGAGTTGGACATGACTTAGCAACTAAAAAACAACAAACTCTTCAGCTTCATGTTCTGAATTTAAGGTTCACTGGTGTGCATGCCATGCATGCTAACTTACTTAATTGTGTCCAACTCTTTGCAACCCTTTGGGCCTTAGCTCACCAGGCTCCTCTGCCTATGGGATTCTCCAGGCAAGAATACTGGAGCAGTTTGCAATGCTCTCCTCCAGGGATCTTGCTCTGCTCCAGGGGTTCTTCCTGACCCAGGGATCGAACCCACATCTCTTAGTTCTCCAGAATTGGTAGGCAGGTTCTCTACCAATAGTGCCACCTGGGAAGCCCTAGGTTCACTGGTTCTAGAATGATATGACCTTTTCTTTGTGTAATAATTTCTAGTCTTTAGAGTGGGGTGGGTAGAGAGGGTACTTTTTCTTAAAAGACTGGTCTTTTTTCTCATTTTTGCACTTTCTTTAAAAAATTTCTTTAGGGGAATAAAGTCCAAGGCTGTTGGTGAGATTGTGGCCTTACTTGCCTTAGGTTAGGAGGGTTTCTCTTTTTTTCCTCTTAAATTTCTTTTTTTGGAGAGGAATCATTACTAATTTTAGTGAAGTTGAGGGTATCTCTTATGATGGAACTTTGTTTCTTTAGAGGGAGCACCTCTCTTTAGGTTTGGAGGACTTCCTTAGTTTTTTTTTTAAACAGGTGTTGTGGACAGCAGCTCTAAGGGCCACTGACTTTAATGAGATTGGGGAGCCTTTCTCAGGAGGATTTCTCTTTCTTTCTTTAAAATAAGTAACCTATTTAGAAGAAGTAAGATTGGGAACATTTGTCTTTGAAATAATTCCTTATTTTCCTTTTAATAAAAAAAAAATCTGAAGGCTGGAAGATAGATAAGGTATGGGGTTCCAGTGAGACTGGGTGCATCTCCCTTTGAAAAAGCTTTAGAAAGAGATTTTGTGTTTTATTTCTCCTTTTTATGGTGGGTGGGGTGGGTTGATTATCAGAAATAACATTCATTATTTTCAATAAGGCAATGGTTCACCCCAGCTATGAATTTCTTCCTTTAAAAAATTACTCCTTAATTTATTCTCTTCTTCCCCCTCTTCCATTCTTCCCTCCTTTTTATCCCTCCTTTTCCCCTCCCACCCTTTCTCTCCCTTTCCTTCTCTTCTTCTCCCACCTCCCTCATTCTCTTTCTTTCTTTCTTTGGAGAAAAAATGTTCAGGGACTTTGGTGAGTTTGGGAGCTTCATCATTCCCTAAAAAGGAGATTTCTCTTTTAAAATGTTATTTTCTTTCTTCTTTCCCCTCTAATTCTAAATGCATTACTTGTTTTGATAAAAGGGAACTTTGTGGAGACTGGGGACATCTTTCCTTAGGAGGACTTTTTTGGTCTTGTTTCTGTTTCTCTCTTACTTTTCCAAGTTAAAATTTTCTTATATTAAAAATAAAGCTTTGGGGTTTGGATGAATTCAGGTCACCTCTCACTAGAAGGATTTCTTTTTCTTTTTGTCCTCTTTTAAAAAAGTGTTTGCATTTATTTTCATTGTGTTTTGACAGAAAAGTTCATGTGTCAGTGAGATTGGAGCTTCTTTTTAAGAGGATTTTGCATTCATTTCTTTGATATTATCCCATCCACCAACACACATGTCTTTCCATCATTAATTTTCTTTTAAATCTTAAAAATCCTAAAGAAATTGTATTTAGAAATAATATTCATGTTCTTGGTGAAGATGGGGCATCTCCCCTTATTTATTTATTTGTTTTTCCCCCTTTCATGGGAATTAAACATTCAGGGGATTTGGTAAGATCAGGAACCTTATCCTTTAATATTTCTTTCTTTATTAAGTTAAATGTTTGCATGTATCTGGGTGGAGGGATTCATAACTTTCATTGATTTGGATGATTTTGAAAGTATATGCCTTTGAAGAGATTTCCCTTTTTGTTTTTCTCAAAAGAAAAAAAAATGGAAGTGAATAAAATTTATTTTTCTTGGTGAGGTTGGAGGGCCTTAAGAGGATCCTCTCTTTTAAAATTTATTCATTTGTTTGCTTATTTGTGGGAAGGTAGTAGGTTTATTATCATATAGTTGGAGGAACAATCTCTTATCTTTTTAATTAAGATATAATTCACATACCATAAAATTCACGACTTTACAGCATACAAGTCAGTGGTTTTTAGTATATTCACAGGCTGTGCAAACATCGTGCTTGTGCTCATCATGTCCTACTCTTTGCGACCCTTTGGACTATAGCCCACAGACTTCTCTGTCCATGGGATTTTTCAGGCAAGAATACTGGAGTGGGTTGCCATTTCCTCCTCCAGGGGATCTTCCTGACCCAGGGATGGAACCTGCATCTTCTCTGTCTCCTGCATTGTAGGTAGATTCTTTACCACTGAGCAACTGGGGAAGCCCCACCCAAACACCACTACTGCCTAATTTCAGAACATTTTTATCGCCCTCCAAAGAAACGCTATACCTTTTAGCTATCACCCACACTTGCCCTCCCACCCCCTTCAGTTCCTGGCAACCACTAATCTACTTTCTGTCTCTAAAGATTTGCTTATTTTGGACATCTCATATAATTAAAAGAGATGACTGCAGGGAGCTTTGATGAGATTGGTGAACATCAACTTATTTTTGCCCCCATAGTTTTTGTGAGAGACTGGGCATGGGCCATGAGGTGCAAATAAAGTTTATAAATTTCAAGAAAATTTTAGGGTGAAAAATACTGCTTACCTTGAGATGATTTCTCATTCATTCTTTTCATTATAATTTTTCTCTTGGGGACATGTTTCATGGGCTTTGTTGAGGGAGAGGAGCTCCTCCCTTTAGATTTTTTTTTTTCTTAAAATAATTTTCAGGGGAGTTTCATTATCTGGGGTCATTGTCCCTTTCGTTTTTAAAAAATTTGTAAATTTGTTTCTTCTATTTTGAGAATAAGGTTTATTTGCTTTGGTGAGGGTGGGGGCATCTCCCTTTTGGAATGGCTGCTTTCTTTTTTAAATGCTTTTTTTTCCCACTTAGAGGATTATAGTAGGCAAGCTTTGGAAAGATTGGAAACCATATCCCTAGCAGAATTTCTATTTATTTTCTTTCCAGAAAAAAAGGTGGGCTTCTTTGGGAGTAATAGATTCAGGGTCTTGTGCCTCTTCTCCTTCCTTCTCAGGCTCCTGTTCTATGATGGTCTCCTCTGGGAGCATCACACAGGGAACAGCAATCACTACTTTGGAAAAAAAAAAATCAAGGCTAATGGAATATCAGCTTAAAAGTTTTTCTTAAACAAATGAGCATCTTGTGTGTCACAGAAAGGCATATGTTGGATTTTTAAAAAATATATAATAGATAAATTGATAGTTATACCCTATTAAGTGTTACTGGAGAAAGAAATGGCAACCACTCTAGTTTTCTTGCTTGGAGAATCTCATGGACAGAGGAGCCTAGTGGGCTATGGTCCGTGGGGGTCACAAAGAGACACCACTGAAGTGACTTAGCATGCCTGCACTCATGAGGTATCACATTCTATTTTTGCTCTCTCACACCCTGCTGCCTTCTTCAGGGGAATAAAAGAGTTAATAATGCAGAGGAAAGCATTCTGCAAACTGTAGAGTACCATAATAGCAGTGGGCATTATATAATCCTTGTTATAATGCCCCTGAATGCTTTCCTGGCCTCTGTGGATTTTCTCCCTTTCCCTGGAAGCACTTTGGGTAACTGATGGCTCAGCCGTTCCTGTGCCTTTTGGGCTGCAGATCCGCAGAAGCCCCACTTGGAGATTTTAATAAACACATAAGAACTGTATTCTCAGAAAACAAAGACCACTGGCCAAATATCTCATTATCTTTTTTAGAACATCCTGCAGCAAATGCTCAGGCGCTCTCAGAATATACCAAATATATCAGCTGGTGTCATCAAAACCTGGCAAGGAGTGGGGAAGAACCTAAGAGGAAAGAAAGTAATTTCATCCTGACCTTCAACAGGTTAAACATTCGAATTTACAATCCTGAAGCTGTTTACAGTTACTGCAGATTTTCTGTTCACTTAGGGAAAAAAAAAATGTATCACCCCTGAAATCAACAACATCATTAGTCTGCTGCTGCTGAGACTGCAGGGAATAAGGACACTTTCCAAATCAGCTTTTTTAATTGTTAGTAATTTGCTTCTTAATTATGATTCTAACATTCATTCTGAAAATGGAAAGATTGACTGCATTTCCCCAAGGGCTATATATTCCAGGCTATTTAAATAAGCATTTACTTATCCCTCTGAAACAAGTGAGAATGCATTTTTTATTCATTCACAGAAGCAGTCTCTATGTCATTGCTGAAAATGGAATTGATAGGTTTCAAGCTTCAGCAAGTGTTTATTGAGCAAAAATAGCAAGGGCTGAATTGTATTGGGCACTAGGAAGGAGAGATGGTATCTACCTTTGAGAAGCTTGGTCATAGGTAAGATAATAAAGCATTCCAGCAAGAATTACCAGGTGTCATATAAGCAAATGCCTGCTGCTTTGTAAGAAAATGTGTGCAAAAATACCAGGAAACTGTTCTGTTATGGTTTGGGATATAATGGTAACTGCTGTGTAGTTATTAGAAGTGAGGGATACAGAGGCCCCTCTCCACCCTAGAAATAAAAGCCACAAAAGTGTATTTCATCAGTCACCTGTGTGGTGTGATTATAATTTCATAGCTGATCAAACTCAATGAATAAAAATACATATGGTCTTTTTTCAACCACAGTTGAAGGAAAGGAAGCAAATATGGTTCACATGTAGGACCCCCCGCCCCGCCCAAGAGAGTTATATAGCATTGTTGAAGAACCAGTTCACACGTCTTTACTTACACTTGCTGCCACCAGGTGGGAGACCATGGCTCATTTCCTGGAAATTAAACTATTTCAGAAAGGAAGGAAATAGATTTGGTTCACAAACTGTTATTCTGGTAGCTACTTAGAAAGAAAATATGAGCCCTCTTTTCTCTGTCTTTACCCTTATGCTTGTCATAGATTTGCAACCAGCAAGTTCTGAAACCCGCAAAGAGAGCAGACCACACACTGGAAGACCTTTGTTTTAGTGCAGTACTGGTCAGCAAAGTTATCTGGGAGAAATTTGCAGTCACATTCAAAGCCTTGGTTTCACTCATTTTGTCCTTTGATTTATCAAGCTAGTTTCATGCTACTGGTACTGACTGTGCCTTACCATGTAGGATTTCGTTGTATGATGAGAGCTATATATTATTTTGATCTCTAAGATTCTGCGTGTGTGTGTATACATATATGTGTGTATGTACATATATGTCATTCCCCAAGCTTGCCTCAAGAAGGCAGTGTCTGAGAACAATGCAACAAAACCCTAGATAAGATGGCAGCCTGTTTGCCTTGAATGTTAAGATCCAAGTCAGCAGGTTATGGGTGCTATTTGCCTGAGAAGAATGCAGCCGAGAATGGTCCTATCACTGAAGATCAGGTGTTCTCATCTGCAGCAGGGAACAATTGCATAGCAACACCTAGACTGTTAGAGAAGTGTTTGCTCCTGGCAGTTTTAGCATTACCCAGATTTTTGCATCCTTCAAAACCCTCTAGGGTTCGTGTATATGGCCCTTTTCACAGATGGGAAGAAACTCACTCTACAAGATAAGAGACTGAACAAAAGACCAGTTCTACTTGGCAAAATCAAACTGGAGGGAGGTGGTCATTGTCACCTGCTGAGATGGCCAAGTACCTGGGGGCCAGCTGGCTAGCATGCCTGAATGGACACTGTGTGGAGGAACCTAACCTGGTTCCCCTACCCTGATGCTCCTTATCTGTCTGGCAATAGAAATTTTCTTGTCAAGCTGGTGAGAGATGCTTTCCCTCTGTCACAGGGCTCATCCCTGGAGCTCCCGGCCTCCAGTCAGTCTTTCAGAGGCCAAAGAGGCCATACATTCACTGACCATCCTGGTAATTAAGCCTTCAGGTGTCAGTTTCTCAGTCCTGTTAGTGGAATCTCAAGAAGGCCACAAGTCAGGTCAGCCTTATTCTCCTTCTTGTCAACTTTATGCAAACTCTTCCAAAAAGACAAGAGCAAGCACCTGGTTAGGGTGACCTCCCAGGCCCAGCTGCCCTAGAGATCACTGCAGGGAAGGGCTGCAGGAGGAAATGGTGGGGCATGGAGATCCACCCTCTGTGAAAGCCGGATTGTTGGATTTTTTTAAAAATCTTAATCTCCTGCAGTTCTATTTTCTTTCTTTTGAAACCTGTGCATTTTTTCCCCTGTGAAACTTTTCCCTTCATTGTTCCTCTTTTTCGAAAATTCAAGCCTCCTTATTCATAACTCAGGAAGCAACCAGCGCTTCCATTTCCATTTCGAGAAGACAACCTCTGTCCCCCATTCCCCTACGTTCTACAAGTGTGCGGTCCAGAGTGACAGGATTCTGAGCCTTGTCCCTATGCCCTGCTAAGCAGCAGATTGGTGTGGTGTGTTGTTTGTGTTTTGTATTGTTTTTCTTTGGGGCGAAGCTCAATGAAGGTGTATGTATACATTATTACGATTTTCACAATCTTGTGGAACGAAGTTTAGGAAAACGAAGAGTAGGGGGATCACAAAGAAAGCATGAGAGACAGACTCCTGAAGATCAGACACCGTTTTGGGGGTTTCAAGGTCCAAGGAAAGACCGAAAATCTTTCTTCCCCCTCCCCCTTTAGCGGGAGGATCCCGGTGAAATGCAACATTTACAAAGGCGTCTCTGAAGACTGGAAGAGAGGAGGGTTCCCGTTCACACGCTCTCAAATATCAACTCCTATTTTCCTGTCTTTAAACCAGGACTCCTGTACCATTCCAACTGGCACCAGTGTGGGATGCCAGTCGCCCGCTTGTGACGCGGCCCATCACTGTAACACTGTGTTTGCACCTACCTGACGGGAAATCCTGCAAACAGATGGAATGGTGGCTTCGACGCACGCATGCTCTCCCAGTCCTCTCGGGCGAACCTTGCCCTTCCCCTGCAGTGCGCGTGGGCGCCGCCCAACCCCTAATCCCCACCCGAATCGAGTACCAGCGCCCAGCGGGCAACAGAGACTCCGGGCCCTTCCCTGGAGCGCTGCCAGTTGCGCCCAAGCTGAGGACTCCCTCCCCAGTGGCAGGGAGGGGGTCAAGCAAACGACTGCGGCTCCACAGCTTGGGCCTCTGCGGCAGTGACCGCGGCTAATAGGTGTATCCCACTGCCCCCACTCAATCCCATCCCTGGGCACCGTGGACCGGCCGCTAACGCCTCTCTAGGTCTCTTTCGCTCCCTGGGTCGTCTTCCTCTTCTTTTTCGAGATACAGGCGCTCACCGCGCTGTCACTTCTCATAGGGAATACTGTTCTGACTCCCAACCGGTGCTATCACCCCCATTTCTAGCCCCCCAACAGCCCACTCTCACTTCCACATGTTGCTTCCCGTCTCCCAACCGCTTCCCTCTCCCCTGGGCTCCCCCATCCTTGCATCTTTCCGAGTATCTTTGCTAGTCCGTGGCAACCAAATGGGATGCTAAGGGTGCCCAGAGTCCCGAAAGCAGGATAGCCATACGGCCTCGCCTGGTTCGGAGCCCTCCCGCCCCAGGGGGTCTTTTTCTTACCTTTATACTGGACAGTGGCACTGGCACTGGTGTTCGCGGCATTGGCGAGGTCCTTAGACCCTTCTCTGGAGCGACCACCGGACACTGCAATAAATGTGGTGCTGGGCTCTGCTCCAGACGGGACACTTGAGCCGGCTCAGGGCAGGACTCTCTGGCTGGTTCTCTGGCTGGTACTGGGGCCGGCTCGGGGGCCGGTTCTACAGCTGGTACTGGGATCAGCTCAGGGGCTGGTTCTCTGTCTGGTTCTAGGATCGGTTCTGTGTCGAGTTCTGAGGCTGGTTCTGGGGTCGCCTCCGGACCAGGTTCTGGAGCAAGCTCTGGACAGAACCGCGGTGCCGGTTCCGGCGAAGGCGCGCGGAGCAGCCGAGGAGCCCGCGCCGGCGGCGACGGCAGGAGCGGCGGCGGCGGCGGCGGCCACGGCGGCGGCGGCTCTGGAGATTCCGCGGGCTGCTCTCCATCCTGAGGCGGGGCAGTGCCCTGGGCCGCGGCAGCTCCGCGGTCCATGGCCGAACACCGCCTCAGGTCCAGGCAGCGGGCGCCCTTGAATTCGGAGGGCTAAAGTACCCTCGGGCGCCCCGCCCACCCCAGTTCAACAACCCCTTTCAAGGTGCCAAACTTTCCCCCGCCCCGCTCCATGGCTGGGTCTGCTCTGAGGTCTAACCGGGGGATGCTCGGCGTCTCCCAGTGCTGGAACACGCCCCTCGGTGAGCGCACACCTCTTCGTAAGCAGCCACGGGCCGGATGGGCGGGAAGCAGAGGGGCTTGAGAACGCGGANGGGGGTTTAAGAGTTAATACCTTGTATTCGTGTAATGCCTTTGCTTTCTAAAATACATTCACATATATTATCTCACTTTAGCCTCACAGCAAATGTGTGAGGCAAAGCAAGTCTGGACTTCCATTCCACATCCCTCTAACCTTTTACAGATGAGAAAACACAAGTCCATTGAGATTAAGTGATATGTCTTAAGTCATAGAGATAATTAGTGGTGGAACAGACATTTAGAATTTGTGTCACTCAACTCCCAGAGTGTAGTGCCTGTCTCTTATACACATCTGAAGCATACTCTTGCAAAAAGAGAGGCCGGTGCCTGCCGCATCACCCTTCCCACCACATGTGGAGACTTCAGAAGCTCTCTCGATTGTTAGTCATGTACATGTTCACGTACATACAGACTATCACCTCAGAGCTAGACTTTAGATGCTAATATACTGCAAAATTGCAATTAAAAATTGAGAAGACCACTCGTTAAGTCACTGCTCTGTGGGAGTGGGGGAAGGAGCACCTATAAACCTAATTTGAAATATTACAAGTGAATTTATCTCTGACATACATAATGCTGCTGTTGTGGATGGCAGCCCTTCTTTTGCAGCCCCTCCTTTCCCCGTTTCCTCCCAGACCATATCCTCCACTAATCCCTCTTCTTTTGCCAACTGACAGGGACCCATCTGGAATGTTCTAGAATCTGCAACATTTTTCTGTTTCCCACATCACATCCCAGCACTAAATATTAATAATATTTGCTTTATTATTATTAACACCTCAGAAGACAGTCTCTCCTATCCCCCTCCAAAGACCAGAATCTCTGACGAGAGCTGCATTTCCCAGATCCTCACTGCAGCATCCCAGCCTCAGCCCACTCTTCTGGAGAAGGGTTGCACTGCTTGACAGCTACTAAGCTAGTACAGGGACCATCCCTAACCTCTGGGGCTGGAGAAGTCCAGGGGAGTTGAACCTTGTCTATCAAGTTCTTCACTGATGGCAGAACTCCTTCCAGTAAACCCACACAGAGGGTTCATCCTCTTCATCCTCCTTGGGGTTTTCTTCCTCTCTTCTATTCCTTACTCAAGCAGCCAGGCTGCTTTTACCCCTAAGGGTTCAGGACTGAACATACAGATGCCAGACCTGACCAGCCAGTAAGCCTATGCTTGGAGCTCACTTCTTGGGCTTTTAGGCTTTGGTGAAATCTCTAACCTTAGAAAGGGCCATTATCTCACATTTAAATCTTATTTTCACTAGGCCCTGGCATATTAGAAGAGCTGAAGGCAGAGGAGTCATTGAGTAGAACGATGTCTTGGGTTAGAGAGTGAGTGCAGTTTGGCATAGACCGGGTGTCATCAAGCAGGGCACCACCAGGGGAAAACTTGGAGCTATTGCTTTATATATGTTAATTGATACTCTTGTCTATCTTCTATATCTAATCACAAGGAGTCCAAGTGTATGATGTAAACTCTCGCTGCAAGGTTAGTTTGAGGGTGAATGTTAAAATAGTTGTCTGTGGGTGACTTTTGCTCCATTAGGGTGTGTTACTAGAGATATATTGGCTAGATTGTACTATGATTAATTTACTAGAAAGTTCTCAGCACATCAGAAGCTGCCTTATTGCCTTATGTTACAGCAGTGTTCTGTTTTGGTTTTTATTCTCTCATCAGCTCAGTGTTGAATGCAGTGCTTTTCATGGGACCACGGTTTGTAGGGGGGTGTGGCGGGGGAGAGAAGGGGAGGATGGTTAGAATGGATTGATTGGTGCCTGAGTTAGGGAGACACTTTTGCTGTATCTTATCTATACCTTCGTCTCCCCCATAGTCTACTGGTCTCTTAGAGAGAAAGTTTTACTTGGATGCTTGTGTATTTTCTTTAAAACGTAACCCAGGGCTGAGGCCTAAGGATTCAGGAAATGTCTGCTAAATGGATGTGCAGTTTACCGGTTAGGATGTCTTTCTTTTCTGAATTGCTTCTAAAAAGTATTTGATATTCCAGATGATTGATGATCTCCTAAGAGGCTCTTTTCTAATTCAACAATACTGACAGAAGGGCCAAGAGCTACATAAGAGTAAGAATGATGACCATCTCCACAGAGGCTTGAGTGGACATGATTCTGTGTGTCCCAGGGCAGACATGGTCCCTCAGCTGGGACTTTTTGGCATGTTATATATGTTACCCAATTGGGCAGGATGAAGGATTGATCAGTATGGTGGGCTCATACCTTTGGGTGTGCAATATGCTACCTCACCCCTACCCCTAGCATTTATCCCACTTCCACACAAAATAAAGTCAATCCAAGTCAGAACACAGATCCTTAATTTCAGGCTTGTTAGAAATTCTGGAGAGGCAAAGTAGAGAAAACCCAAGAAATGTGTGGCCAAATTAAAGCTCTTATTACTCCTTTTTTTCATTTTCTGTTCACTATTGAATGAGAGTGTGACACTGCTGAGCTAAGTGGAAGCCCTTTTTTTCCTTGACCCATAGCTTCAATTTTCCTAAACCTTCCCTTTTAGAGCAATTTAGGGATGAAATGGATGCCTTTCCTGAGTCTTAGCTGCTAATCTCCCCCACTTCTGCCACCTTGGCAATGTGCAAAGCCAAAATAACAACCTTTATAATACTCTACTAAATAAAATAAAGAGATGGGATGAAGAACAGCATTTACTGAGGAGGGTAAAGGATTCAGACAATTAATTTCAAAGGGATTAACATGTAAACTCATTATCTTTCACTTGCTCTAGTCACATAGGATTTAACTGATCCAAGATTGGGGGTTTAAGAGTTAATACCTTGTATTCGTGTAATGCCTTTGCTTTCTAAAATACATTCACATATATTATCTCACTTTAGCCTCACAGCAAATGTGTGAGGCAAAGCAAGTCTGGACTTCCATTCCACATCCCTCTAACCTTTTACAGATGAGAAAACACAAGTCCATTGAGATTAAGTGATATGTCTTAAGTCATAGAGATAATTAGTGGTGGAACAGACATTTAGAATTTGTGTCACTCAACTCCCAGAGTGTAGTGCTGAGTTGAGGTTTGCAAGACAGGGGCTGCATGAATCCTCTCCATCACAAAGCAGGAAGCCTGCTTTAATACCCTTCTATTTCTTGAGCCTGTAAGAGGAGCAGTGATTCCTACATTTTTACCCTTAGGTTTCTCAACTCTCACTCTTTCTCTGGATGGTAGTTAATGATCTGTAGCCAACCTCACTATAGGAGGCCCTGCTTAGAGGAACCTTTTTGAATATGTATGTAATATAGTAATTCACCCAGTGTGTACTTGTTTTATTGGTTCTGTTTTTATACTTTCTTGAAGTGAAGCATTCCACAGTTAAGATTTAACTGGCATTTACTGCCAGTCTGAGGTATATACAGCCCTTTTAGCTGCGATGGGGAAGGAAAAGATGGAGCAGAAATATTAGACAATATCCTTTCCCTCAAGAATTTTTAGAACTTGGTGATTGAGATAGGACAAATACAGGTGAAAAAAAAATCCAAGCACAGATGTCGGTTTATGATTATGACTTCATACTTTGTGCACATGGGATGTAGCAGTGGAACAAAGTGTGACAGTGTGGAAAGGAAATTGCAAAGGGAGTCAGGAACTATGGCTTCAGATTAAGTTGCTACCACTAAACTTACAGCATAACCTTATACAAATCATTTACTATCTTTGGGCCTAAAGTTTTCTCATTCTGAAAAAAGGGGCTGAGGGTATAAAGTTGAACTTGATCAGCTAGCTTTAAAGTCTGTCCTAGCACAAAATATCACTGATCCTGTAAATGAATCAGAGAAAGCTTCTTGGAAGAGAGCATACTTGAAGTGGGTCTTGAATGATGCAGTTAATATGAATCAATAAGAAGGAAGCTGAAGGGAGAGGAGCAGGGATTGAAACTTGGTGGTAATACTAAGGTAGGGGGACCCTACCAAGGACTGATGAAAGATGAATTTAGAGCAGAGTAAGTGTAAGTGGTAGGAAGAAGGCAGGTTGTAAAAGACACTGAATGCCAGACTGAAGGATTTGAAGATTTTATTTTAACGGTAATTGGGAATCAATGAATATTGTTTGAGTAGGGGTGACATGGCAAAATGGTAAAACTAACTAGTCAGAAAAATTATCCTTGACAGTGTATTTAGTTTTGGAAGCATGTACAAAATCTACTTTGCTCCTTTTGAGTTGGTATCCAGTTAATTTCAGGTCATTTGTGAAATTATGATTCTTTATTTTTGTTGCAGCCTCTAGTTTTGTGTATTTACTGCCAAGGCTGCTGGCCCAACCTGCTTAACCACTTATTTGGATTCAGTCCATAATGGGTCATTTGACTTCAGTGGGCTCAACATCATAATGGAGTTCCTAATTTGAAATTCTAACCGATAATGAATGACCAACAGACTAGAGGAGATGAGGGAAAAGTCTTAAGGAGGCAGGATTGGAATGGTTGTGGACCTGAAAGCAGTTTAAGAGATTGAGGACAATCTGCAGGAGGATAAGAAAAGTGGATCTTCGTAGTATCTTTGACTTACTATGGCTTTAATATGGGGAAAAGCTGGTGAGGAACAGCCGTCCAGTCAAGAACTGCCAAGGAGATAAACTGAGCTAGGAGTAATAAGAGAAACCAGATCGCTCTAACGCCATAGAGAAAGCAGTGGTGTGACAGTTCACAGGTGTGTGGGAGCGTAGGATGCGGGTGAGGGAAAGCAAAGAGCTGATAGCACTCCTGAGGTGGTGGTGTTTAGAATGGCTAGAAAAGACTCTGTCTCAGAACCCTCATGGTATGACGTCAATAATGAAGGCAAGCAGACAACTGCATTAGTCATTCTCTGTATTTGAGTGTGCCTGTGTGTGTCTTTATCCAAAAATGAAAAAAAAGAGAGATTCTTTTAATAAGGATTATCCCTGCACATAATTACTTTATTATCCCACCACTCTCCACAAGCACTTCTTTCTGGTACTAACCTGGTGGGGAGGAATGATGGAAGAGTGAGAAACAGATAGGGAAAGGAGATTAAGAAAAAGAGAGGCTGGGGAGATCCCTTACAGTCCAGTGGTTAGACACAAACCTTTCACTGCCATGGCTCCCGGTTCAATCCTTGTTCATTAAACTAAAAAACGTGTTAGTTGTTCAGTCGTGTGTGACTCTTCTCAACCCCATGGACTGTAGCCCACCAGGCTTCTCAGTCCACTGAATTCTCNTCCTACTTTTGCATTCCAGTCCCCTATAATGAAAAGGACATCTTTTTTGGGTGTTAGTTCTAAAAGGTCTTGTAGGTCTTTATAGAACCGTTCAACTTCAGCTTCTTCAGCGTTACTGGTTGGGGCATAGAGTTGGATAACTGTGATATTGAATGGTTTGCCTTGGAAATGAACAGAGATCATTCTGTCGTTTTTGAGATTGTATCCAAGTACTGCATTTCAGACTCTTTTGTTGACCATGATGGCTACTTCATTTCTTCTGAGGGATTCCTGCCCGCAGTAGTAGATATAATGGTCATCTGAATTAAATTCACCCATTCCAGTCCATTTTAGTTCACTGATTCCTAGAATGTCAACATTCACTCTTGCCATCTCTTCTTTCCTCAGCTTTTTGTAAAGCCTTCTCAGCAACCATTTTGACTTCTTGCATTTCTTTTTTTAGGGGATGGTTTCGGCCACTGCCTCCTATAGAATTTTATGAAACTCTGTCCATAGTTCTTCAAGTACTCTGTTTGCCAGATCTAATCCCTTGAACCTATTTGTCACCTCCACTGTATAATCATAAGGAATTTGATTTAGGTCATACCTAAATGGCCTAGCGATTTTCCCTGCCTTTTTTAAAAATTGAGCCTGGATTTTGCAATAAGGAGCTGATGATCTCAGCCACAGTTAACTTCAGGTCTTGTTCCTGATTCCTAAGATGTTGATGTTCACTTTTGCCATCCCCTGCTTGACCACATCCAATTTACCTTGATTCATGGACAAAACATTATCCACCAGAGGAGGGAATGGCAAACTACTCCAGTATTCTTGCCGTGAGAACCCCATGAACATAAACAGTATGAAAAGGCAAAAAGATATGACACTTTATTATAAGCTTACCAGATGGAAGGTGTCCAACATGCTCCTGGGGTAGAGCAGAAGGATCCAATCAGTCCATTCTAAAGGAGATCAGTCTTGGGTGTTCTTTGGAAAGACTGATGCTAAAGCTGAAACTCCAATATTTTGGCCACCTGGTGTGAAGAGTTGACTCATTGGAAAAGACTCTGATGTTGGGAGAGATTGGGGGCAGGAGGAGAAAGGGATGACAGAGGATGAGATGGCCGGGTGGCATCACTGACTCGATGGACATGAGTTTGAGTGAACTCCAGGAGTTGGTGATGGACAGGGAGGCCTGGCGTGCTGCAGTTCATGGAGTCGCAAAGAGTCGGACATGACTGAGTGACTGAACTGACTGACTGACCAGAAAGAGTGAAGTGGCTGGGCCAAAGCAGAAATGACACTCAGTTGTGGATGTGTCTGGTGGTGAGATGAAGTCTGATGTTGTAAAGAACAATATTTCATAGGAACTTGGAGTGCTAGGTCCATGAATAAAGGTATATTGGATGTAGTCAAGAAAGAGAAATAATGCACTAATAATTAAATAAAATTATAAAGTTTATTAAGATATGTTTTAGTGCTGGTACTTGAAAAGAAACTGGTTTAATTAAGAATGGGATAAAATAAGATGAAGGGCTCAGCAGAGTTTCTGAATAGAACTTTTGGCACTTTTAAGGACTTTATAAGATGCTGCATAGGTTTTTTTTCCCTAACATATTTAATTTCACTTTAAAGCACATGGTTCTGAATTCATTAATTTGGTTGCATCAGCACTGCTTTTACACTCATCAACCATAATTATAGCCTTTGGTTGAATCAGAAATGGAACAAAGAAGAAAACATTAAGGCTATCATAGATTCTTGGCTACCTAGGAGTAGGTATCATAGATTCTTGGTTACCTTTTCACCTCCTAAACACTTGGTATATAGTTTCCATCCAGCCTGTTTTCTCCCTAGTTGTATAGCTCTTCCAATTTCTTTCCACCTTGGTTTTTCCCTCCCCCAGACTGCTTCATCCATTTCTTTTATCTGGAACTCCTGAGGTGACTTCTATTTTTTTTTTACCTAGCCTCTGCCCTCTTTTATAAAATCCCCAATAAATGCCCAACATGACCACAAAATCTTTACTGCTTCCACTTTCCTTGAAGTAGCAAAAGTTGTATGCTTCCAGTCTTACCCATTTTGACCCATATTTGGACAAAACAAAATGAAGGAGTCTTTTAGGGTCAATGGAAAAGTGCCAGAAGAGAAATGCAGCTGTGCTTGAAGATATAAGAATATTTATGAAAAAATACCAAAAGGAGAAATACATGGTGGAAGAGAGACAAAAAGGTGGTAACACAGGATTCTTAAGTGGGAAGAAAATACATGTATGGTAGAAAATTTCAGAACAGATGATGTCCTGAAGCAGGAAAGCTGTATTAATCTACAGAAAGGTCTTGATGTGGGTGGTGATATGAAATTGATTGTTTGAAAGGTTAAAAACCAGAGAGTGTCTGTGAGCCAAATGAGGAAATAAAGTTGCTGAAGGAATTTATGGACTTGGAAGTTAACATTGAAGTAAACTTGTCAGAAATAGTTTCACAGAAGAAAGAAGATATAATGATCATAAAAAATAGTAGTACTCAGATATATAGAAAGGGGAACTAAAGGGAAGCAGCATTGTAAATATAGGCAGCAAATTTATATTTAAGGGAAAGTATTTCTGATTGAAGTGGCATTTCTTAGGGGAAGTAACTAATGTTAAAGTTAGAAAGGTAAAAATGGACTAGAATGTGACTTTAAGTGTCAGGTCAAGGAGTTTATATTTTATTGTATATGGAATGAGGAGCTCATGATAATTTCTTGATCAAAGTGGAAGTGTATATCAACCGTGGTTGTGAGGATTGATTAGAGCAGGTAGAGGACTGAGGCAGTGAGATCAGATAGGAGGTTGACCTGAGTTGATATTAGAGGGGGTGGGAAAAGGAGAAATGTAAGAGACATTACCAAGTAAAATTTACCAACGTTTTGTAACTAATTGGATGGGTAGGAGGGCAAAATTGTGAATAGTTAACAATGACCATGAAGTTTGAGCCAAAGTAGAGGATAAATTGTAGAAAGGAATTTATCACAGGAAAGCAAATGGACATGTGCTAAAACTTGTTCATTGTGGCATTATTTGAAGTAGCAAAAGCTTTAAGACAACCTAAAGGTATATATTGATCAGGGTAATAAATGCTAGATATTGTAATAAATAACCCTGAAATCTCTGTGACTTGAAACCATAAAAATATATTGTTTGTTCATATATGACCAATGATATATTGTTCATACAATGAAGTCAGTGAGGGATCATCTGCTTCCCACAGTCATCCAGAGATCCAGTTTTTGAGATATTGTAAACCACTATCTTCCACATATGGGCCTCATGGTCACAACAGAAAGGAAAGAGAGAGAGAGCAGAAGGACTTGTATTTTAGCATCAAGGTTTAACAGTAGAATGTATCACTTGCATTCACATTCCACTGATACATTTTAAATGATACATTGCAATATAGCACTGAGATGAAAAAGCGCAAATGTCTATGTTTTCTATAAGTACATATTCTGTATGTATATATGTACACGTGTAGAAAAAATCTAGAAGTATACTAAAACCCAAACTGTCAACAAGGATTATTTCTGAGGAGGAGAGGAGTGGACCTTGACTATTAATGGTATGCAAAATGAGCCTCATCTGTAACATCAAAAAATTTATAAGGAAAATGAATGCATATATTGTGCATATGGTCAAAATTTATATAAAAGATGTATTTGGTTTTATTATAGTTTTATTTGTTTCAAAAAAGAATTTTAGGTATGAGTTTAGTTTTTGATTTGTTGAGTTTAAAGAGCTAATATAATATCCAGGTTGTTGTTGGTTGTTGGGGTCTAACAGTCAGCTAGAGATGAAGGTTTGGCACTTTGGGGGAGAAGCTAGGGTTAGGGATGTTGACTAGAGGCTAGTAGTGAAGCCATAACAATGTAGGACCTCAAAGGCAATACTCCTCAAAGCACCAGGCTGTGATGAGAGCAGACATTTTGGGTAGAATGTAAATCAATGCACCGCATCCTTCATCGAGAAAGCTTTGCTACCCAAAACTGCCAGATGGGCTAATCTATATGCTTAATGATGTGAGTGATTTACATTCTGGACAAGCTTCTTGTCTCATTGTGGACTAGTAACTAATAATTTGAGTATCAGTACTGGTACATGACCTATGGTTTGTGTAGCAGTGCTTTATGGGAGAGACAATGTAGAGACATAAGGGATTTCCATTGTGAACCTGGGGCTGTGACTGTATTTGGAAGGGATAGGAGGAAAAGAGAAAAATATTACGGCACTAGACTAATGGGTAGTGTTCCTGGAATCAAGTGAGAGAAACTTTGAGAAATGGAAGGGGAGTGGTCAACAGTGTCAAATGCTACAAAGAGGTAAAGAATGAGAGAGGGAAAGTCATTGGAGTTGACTGTGTGTGTGTGTGTGTGTGTATGCATGAAGTGAAGTGAAGTGAAGTCGCTCAGTCATGTCCGACTCTTTGCGACCCCATGGACTGTAGCCTACCAGGCTTTTCTGTCCATGGGATTCTCTAGGCAAGAATACTGGAATGGGTTACAATTACCTTCTCCAGGGGATCTTCCTGAGCCAGGGATCGAACTCGGGTCTCCTGCATCAGAGGCAGACGCTTTAACCTCTGAGCCACCAGGGAAGCATGAGTGCACACATATGCATACGTTTGAGAAAACCTACAATGTTATCAAGCATGAATTCTGTGTCATGAACTGTGCCATATACTCTACAATTATTATTTCATTTCATAGGTTTACTGATAAAAGTAGAAGAGTATAGGAGAGTGGTAGGGCTAGAAGCTGGAGGGCTGGAGTTTAAGGAAAGGGCAAATAGATGGACATAGACAATTTTTGCAGAGAAGGTAGGTAATACAAAGAAGGAAACAGAATGCTGGGTAGAAATGTAGGGAGAAGGGAATTCTATGGTGCTCACTTAGAATGATGTTTTCAGTAAGGTGGTAGGCAGGATTGCGTAGAGGGGGGCTTGACTGAGCAGAGAAGATATGTGATAAATACTCTAGGGAATGTATTGGAGGAGCCAAAATCTATGTATAAAATGACTACAGCATATGCAAACAAAAACTTAAGGTACTAGACGCAATGCAGTTTCCTTGGTTTAGAGTGTACTCTACTTCAAATCTCACACAAAAGTTTCTTAACTTCCTTGTGTCATTCAATTACAAGTTTAATCTCTTTAAGGAATTTCCCCAAATCTCTTTTTTCTTGGGATGTGTTGTCACTAAGGTGTGTTGTTGTTGCTAAGTCATGTCTTACTCTTTGCATTGCTATGGACTGTAGCCCACCAGGCTCCTCTGTCCGTGAGATTTTCCAGGCAAGAATACTGGAGTGGGTTGTCATTTCCTCTTCCAGGAGATCTTCCTGACCCAGGGATCAAACCCGCATCTCCTACATTGCAGACGGGTTCTTTACCACCGGGCAACTGGAGAAGCTCCTTTTAGGATAGTGGCAGAATTAAAGGAGGATGTTTGAGTTGTCCCATAGTCATGGGGAAGGGGAGACCAGTGGTGATTCACTTGCCATAGGCCAGGCAGCTAACTGGCTTCACCTTAGACATTTGCTGTTCTACCTAATCACTATGTGTTCTATGCATGTGTCAGTTGAGATTCAGCTGGTCTTTTCAGCTGAGAGACAACCTTGAATATTGCTATTGTCTATGGGCTTGAGAACCTCTGGCTTTGAGGTCCAGGTACTAGATGGCATCTAGGCTTTCTGTTTATAGGCTTTGAGTAGCTGACCTGCCCTCTTAGAATTTCTCTATCCCTAAAGCGTCAGTTTTTTTAAGGCAATCCTGCTGTTCTCAGATTTCCTTCTGAAGCTAACCGGTTCTTTTTATCATGATCACTATCATCATCAGCACCTCCATTTCCTACTTTCATTTTCAGCCTCTGAAAATGTATGTAAGTGAATGAAGACACTGACCTATGGCTCTTCTCAGCACTGGAAAAGATTTCTTCTTTTAGTGTGACGGAAATTTCCTATCTGTCACCCTGAGCGCTTTATATACTGTTTCTTATAGTAAAATTATGTATAGGTTTTCAAGTCTTGCTCTTAATACACACTGAGGAGTTTCTAGAATTTACATGTATATGTACAGCTGAGTCTCTTTGCTATCCACCTGAAACTATCACAACATTGTTAATCAGCTCTACTCCAATACAAGATAAAAAGTTTAAAAAAATAGCATTTAAAACATCCTTATTTCTCTCAGAAAATCCAGAATATTATGACTCCTGTTGGGTACAGACAGAAAATTAATTTAAAACTTAGTTTAAAATATTAGACTTTGACCCAGTAATTCTAAAGAATTTATCATATTGATAAACGTGTATGTATGCAAAATGATGTATGGTCAGGATTACTCAATATAGCATTATTTGTAAAAGCATAAGATAACGAATTGAACTGCCCACCAATGGTTATGGTTACTATAGGCGGTAAGGATGAGGTAGTTTCATACATATCGATATGAAACTATACAGAAATAGTATGTAAAAGAAGCAAGATGTACAAGAGTGTAAACTATGTATCTTTTGTGTACACAGAACTGAATGACAGAGCAAAAGAGTAGAGGTCAGCAGCAGGGCGGGAGAGGGTAGGGGGAGGTGATTCATGTAAAATTATATCCTTTTGTACCTTTTGAATTTTGTAACTATACATGTTTTTCACGTAAGAAAATAAAACTCAAAGCTGAAGAAAATAACTTCAGCATAATTTTATGACCTTTGTTATCAAGGCTCAGAAGGGCACAAATTACAAATGCACATGGTAGGGGTTACTTGCATATTGATAGAAGGTTAAGATGGTTGAGTAATTGATGCTACAAGCCTTCTAGCCAGTTTCCTTAATCTTGAATTTATAATAGCTTAATTTCTTTCAGGACCCTATTTCAAACAGACAGCTGTGACAACTAAAAAATCCTTCCTCTTGATTAGGATGTCATTGATGTGTTGGTAGAAAAAGCTTTGGAGCCTTTCATTTCCCTCCTTCTCAAAAATAAATCTGAAAAGAAAACTAACTCATGTAAGTAAGTCCATAGGGACATTGTCTCTGCCCATCCATAAGTGGCTGTAAGACCAAAGGATAGATGGGAGCCTGTCTGACCCCAAAAAAGACAGAAGATTTGGTAGGATTCCGTGTGGGGTGAAAGTGTCACACAGCACAGCCTGGGGATAAGGACAATTGAAGAGATCATAGTGGGGGAATGGAAGGCCAACTCAAGGTGACTAATAGCAATACAAAGATGAAGCGACTGAGCTCAAGGATCATATAATTCTCAATAGAATTTGCAGTATGACTCTCAAATAGTTTCTGTGCAGATTCTGTTCAGTTAGTAAGTAGTGGAAATTTCATAACTTCCCAGGTCCTTATCTCCATCAAAGCTCCTGAATCATTTGAAATCCACTGTGCTTTCTTTTTCCTTCTCCCTGTTTTCCCTTTATCCCTTATCGTTGTGTTCACTGTTTTATAGCCTTTGTTGGGTACACTTAAACTTGTAGGCCACCAGAGTAGTTCTGGACAAACTTGTGAGTCAAGGCAATGAATTGGCTATTTCCAGATTGTTTATTTCAGTTCTGTGACGACTGGCAATGTAACCTTGGGCAAGTGCCTTCCCTCCCTGGACTTCACGTACTAAAATTTTAAAATGAAGAACTTGATCAACCAACTGTGTGCGTTAGAAAATCTAGTTGCCCGGGTCTCCTTGTTGGAGCTTCAATAAATACAGAATAAGGCCTAGGTGCCTTGTTTTAAAAAGTGACCTCAGCTCAGTTCAGTTCAGTCACTAGGTCATGTTCGACTCTTTGTGACTCCATGGACTGCAGCACGCCAGGCCGACCCATCTATCACAAACTCCCGGAGTTTATTCAAACTCATGTCCATTGAGTCAGTGATGCCATCCAACCATCTTATCCTCTTTCATCCCCTTCTCCTCCCGCCTTCAATATTTCCCAGCATTAAGGCCTTTTCCAAATGAGTCAGTTCTTCGCATCAGGTGGCCAAAGTATTAGAGTTTCAGCTTCAACATCAGTCCTTCCAATGAATATTCAGGACTGATTTCCTTTAGGATGGACTGGTTTGATCTCCTTGCAGTCCAAGGGACTCCCAACAGTCCCCTCCAACACTACAGTTCAAAGCCATCAATTCTTCTGTGCTCAGCTTTCTTTATAGTCCAATTCACATCCATACATGACTACTGGAAAAACCATAACTTCGACTAGATGGACCTTTGTTGGCAAAGTAATGTTTCTGCTTTTTAATATGCTGTCTAGTTTGGTCACAGCTTTTCTTCCAAGGAGCAAGTGTCTTTTAATTTCNTTTTTCCAATGGTTCTTTGCCAAAGTATTAGAGCTTCAGCTTCAGCAACAGTCCTTCCAATGAATATTCAGGGTTGATTTCCTTTAGGATTGACTGGTTTGATCTCCTTGCTGTCCAAGGGACTCTCAAGAGTCTTCTCCAGCACCACAATTCGAAAGCATCAATTCTTTGGTGCTCAGCCTTCTTTATAGTCCAACTTTCACATCCTTACATGACTACTGGAAAAACCATAGCTTTGACTATATGAATCTTTGTTGGCAAAGTGATGTCTCTGCTTTTTAATATGCTGTCTAGGTTTGTCATAGCCTTCCTTCCAAGGAGAAAACATCTTTCAATTTCATAGCTGCAGTCACTGTCCACAGTGGTGTTGGAGCCTAAGAAAATAAAAGCTGTCACTGCTTCCACTTTTTCCTCTTCTGTTTGCCATGAATTAATGGGACCAGATGCAATGATCTTAGTTCCTTTATGTTGAGTTTCTTTATGTTAGTTTCTTTATATTGAGCTGGCTAAGCCAGCTTTTTCATTCTCCCCTTTCACCCTCATCAAGGGGCTCTTTGCTTTCTGCCATTAGAGTGGTATCATCTGCATATCTGAGGTTGTTGATATTTCTCCTGGCAATATTGATTCCAACTTGCAATTCATCCAAGCCAGTGTTTCACATGATGTACTCTGTATATAAGCTAAATAAGCAGAGTGCAGTATACAGGCTTGTCATACTCCCTTCCCAAGTTTTATCAGTCAGTTGTTCCACGTGCAGTTCTAACTGTTGCTTCTTGGCCTACAGATTTCTCAGGAAACAGGTAAAGAGGTCTTGTAATCTCATCTCTTTGAGGATTTTCCACAGTTTGTTGTGATCCACACAGTCAAAGGCTTTAGTGTAGTCACTGAAGCAGAAATCAATGTTTTTCTGGAACTCCCTTGCTTTCTCCATGATCCAACGAATGTTGGCAGTTTGATCTCTGGTTCTTCTGCCTCTTTGAAACCCTCCTTGAAACTCTTGTATTATTACAAGAGGAATATTACTTCATGATAAAATGATCAATTCATCAAGAAGGCATAAGAATTCTAAATGTATAGAAACAAACCAACGAACTACATAAATACTGAAGCAAAAATTGGTGAAACTGAAAGAAGAAATAGACAAATCCTGAATTATAATTGGAGACTTCAAATATTCTCTCTTAGGAATCAGTAGAACAACTTTTCAGAACATTAACAAGGATTATAGAAGAACTCAACAGGATGTTTATACAGTATTTTACTCCAAAACATCAGCATACACATGCTTTCCAAGTGCTCAAAGAACATATACCAAGAGAACCCATGCCCTGAGTTATAAAGCAAACCTTGAGAAATTTAAAAGAAGTGAAATCATACAGAGTTTGTTCTATGACTGCAATAGAATCAAACTAGAAATCACTAACAGAAAGACAAGTGTTTATTTCAAGGATTCAAAATAGCTTCATTATTTGTTAATCAACCAATGTCATCCAGCACACTGAGGCTAAAAGACAAATATAAGATGTTCATATCAATTGATGCGGAAATACAGTTGACTAAATTCAACACTCATTCATAACAAAAACTCTCAGCAAACTAAGGATGGAGTGAGACATCCTAACGTTGATAAAGAAAATATACAAATGATTCACAGGTAACATAATGGTTAAAGACCAAATGTTCTCCTAAGATCTAAATCAAGGCAAGGATTTTTGTTCTCACCATTGCTATTCAACACAGCACTGGAAGTTTTAACCAGTTCAATAAGGAAATAAAAAGCATACAGATAGGAAAGGAAGAAATACAATTTTCTCCTTTTCCAGAAGACATGATTGTCTATGTATCAAATCTCAGGGAAGGTGCAATAAAACTCCTGGAACTAATCAGTAAGTTCAGCAAATACATAAGATATGAGGTCAACTACAAAAGTCGATTTTATTTCTATACACCAGCAATGAGCATGTAGAAACCAAAATTTAAAATACAGTACCATTTACAGTGGTCTTCCCAGGTGGTGCTAGTGGTAAAGAATCTGCTTACCAATGCAGGAAATGCAGGTTTCATTCCTATATTGGGAAGATCCCCTGGAGGAGGGCATGGCAACTCACTCTAGTATTCTTGCCTGGAGAATCTCATGGACAGAGGAGCCTGGCAGGCTACAGACCATAGGGTCAAAAAGAGTCAGACATGACTGAGGCAACTTAGCATGCACACATGCACCATTTACAATATCACTCAAAAATAAAAATTAAACACTTAGGTGTAAATCTAACAAAACATGTATAGGATTTGTATGTTGAAATTATAAAATACTGATGAAAGAATTAAAAAATATATTTAAATGGAGATATATACTGTGTTCATGGATTGGAAGATTAAACCTAGTAAGGATGACAGTTCTCCCTAAAGTGTTATATACAGGTTTAATGCAGTCCTTATAAATCCCAACAAGATTATTTGTAGACATTAGACAAATTTTTATTTTATATGGAAATGTACAGGCTCTAAGATAGTTTAAAAATTCTTTGTTTTTAATTGCCTCAAACTGGAAATAATCATAATATCCTACACAGATGAATGGGTAAACTATCATATATTTATACCATGGTATACTATTTAGCAATGAAAATGAATGAAACTTTCAACAACTTGGATGGATCTCAAAGGAAATGTTTTGAGTGAAAAAAGCAAATCTCAAAAAGTCACATACTATTTGCCATTTATATAACATCTTCAAAATCAAAAAATTATAGAGATAGAAGACAGTTCCATGATTAACCAGTTAAGGATAATGGAGGTAAGGAGGTGTTTGGAGTGTAAAGGAGTAGCATGATGAAGACCCTTATGGTGATGGTGTAGTTCTGTATCTTGATGCTGTGGTTATTACAGGAATCCACATGATATGATGAAATGGCACACATACATTGTACCAATACAATTTCTTATTTTGATTTTATACTATAATTAAGATGTGATCATTGGGGAAAACTGGGTGAAGGGTACATGGTACCACTCTATAATATCTTTGTAATTTCCTGTGAATCTAATTATTTCAAAATAAGTTAAGCAAAATTTTGAAAAAACAAACTTTGTCCAAGTAGTCATTGGAGATATTGAAAAGGGCCATTTCAGTAGAAAAGGAGATGTTGAAGGTAGAGAAGAGAGAAAAGATAATGGAACAACATTCTCAAGGAAGCAGAATATGAGATAAAGGGCACAGATAGAGAAATAAACCTTGGTCAGAATGAGATACCTCTTTTCCCCTGAGGCATGAGAGATAAGGTTAGGGTAGTTGCAGGTGAAGATAAGTTTCTAGGTATAGAGATAAAGTTGGGAGAATTTCTATCCTGATGACCTCTGCTTTCTTAGTAACTAGGAGGCAAGTTCATCTACTGAATATATTGGGAGATACGGTGGGTAGGGGACTTGAAGTACTTGGTGAAAGTTTCAAACAGCCACTGATGGTACTGAAAGAGGAATCTGATTAGGGCAGCATGGGAAGATTTTCTGGTCATTTGAAGATCAGGCAAAGATTGGAGATCAAGATTTTTTGTGTGATTTTTCACACAAAAATCAGGTTTGTGTGGATTTTTCTCTATCACACTCAGCCTAGGATAGGTGAAGAAAGAGCAGATGACCCTGTAAAAGTTTGGTTGCTAGGGTGCAGTGGAGGGACAAGATGGAAAGGCAGTGTCAGAGAGAGGACAGTAAAGAGGTGAAATTTATTGCTCAAGGGTTATATGGTGGTTAAAGGAAGTAACAAAGTTTCAGTGAGCCTGAAGAATTGATGTCCTAGGAGTTAGGGAGTGAGAGAGTTAGAAACGTAAGAAAGCATGGTCAGATAATAGGATATTCAAGTTCAAGTTTCAGGAATGGAACAGTTCCAAGTGCTATAAAAAGTCTAAGATGTGGTTATAGTTGAAGCAAGAAAAAGAGAATGTCACCAGAATCTAATATACAGAGTGAAATAAGTCAGAAAGAGAAAAACAAATACTGTATATTAAAGCATATGTATGGAATTTAGAAAGACAGTACCAACAGTCGTACATGCAGGGCAGTAAAGGAGACACAGATGTAAAGAACAGACTTTTGGACTCAGTGGGAGAAGGCAAAGGTGGGATGATTTTAAAGAATTGCACTGAAACATGTACACTGCCATATGTAAAATAGATGACCAGTGCGACCAGTGTACGTTTGATTCATGAAGCAGGGCACCCAAAGCCAGTGCTCTGGGACAACCCAGAGGAATAGGATTGGGGAGGTGGGAGGGGGTGATCAGGATGGGGGAGACACATGTATCCCTGTGACCGATTCATGTTGGCGTATGGCTAATACCATCACAATACTGTAAAGAAATTATCTTCCAATTAAAGTAAATAATTTAAAAAAAAACAAAAAAAAGAACTGTGAGGCCACATGGATTAATGGGTTAGTGATCTTTGAAGTCCCCTGAGGATGGCACTGAACCTTGTATGAGACAGGAAGAAACTAGGAGTAGGTTCCAAAGTCTTAAATAAGCGTGGAAAAATGACCAGGAGGTTTTTGCATGGTCTTGACCACTTGCTGAAAGTATAAACCTCAAAAAATGATTTTTTTTTATATGAGGAGTAGTTCTTTGGAAGCAGCAGTGGAGAATTAGAAAGATCCTTGATACCATCTCCTGACTATAGCACACTTAAAAGGACTTAAGGAGAAGTGGTATTCCTAGGTGAGATGCATTCATGCATTTGTATATTCATTCATGTGATAGATTGTTACAGATCAGGGACTGTATACCCTGATCTGCCTGGGGTCAGTCCTGGTTCATACATATTTCACTGATATAATTGTTAAAAATTACCCCTGTCACTCTCAAACTATTCCAGTTTGGATGATGAATTATATGGTCATTCTAGTTATAGAGTACTTATGGCCTGGTTAAGAGGAAAGATTTTTGTGTCTCCTTATTAAGTCTTCCATCACATCTGATTTCATTTACATGTTTGGGGATGCTCATTCACCCTATTGGGAATCATCAAATTCTACTATCAACCACCCTCATTTCTCCAATTGTTGAAAAAATTATCAGGAGAAATTGTCTGGCACACAGATATGCCCTGCTTGTAGTATTTCCCTAAGTTAAAAGTTCCATAAATAAAGAAAATGAAGTTAGTCTGTCACAGCTAACACTTGGTAAGGCTTACTTATTTTTTTTTTAATATGTTTTTAAACTACCAATACGTTTAGAAATATGGACCTGGGTTAACATCAGACACACTGGTCAATCGTCTGTAGAACCCCCTTTCCCCCACTTTTTGAAAGTCAAAATTATATTTGCCAATATCCAGTATTTTAAAATTTTTCCCAGACTTCATTCCTACTTGCCACCCCCTCCCCTTCAAAAACCCTTTAGTTTTCCCTTTCTGACCTTGTGATATACAACCAACAATTTGACACTTAGCAGACCTTAAGTAATTTCCATATTTTGCTTTCTTGCCTTGGGGACTGCACATGTTATTTTCTTTGCCAGGAATAGCCTTCCACCCCTTCCTAATTCTCTCTTTTGCCTTGTTAATTGCTAGCCCTTCAGTCATTGCCTGCTATCACCACCTCTCAGAAGTCTTTTCAGCCTCCAAGAAGCATAAAAATGCCCCCTCCTTTATGTTCCTATAGCACTGTTCCACTCCATGATAACCTTTATCTAATGTCTATAATGGTGTGTTTACTTGTCTGTGTCTCTCACCAGATTATGAGTCCCATGAAGCCAGAGACTTTGTCTTGTTTATCACTGTATCCTTAGCCATCTTGTGCAATGCTTGCCTCACAGCAGACACCTAACATATATATATACACACACACACACATATATAAAATAACTGAATGACCCAAAGTTCTAAACCAACTTGTTTAAGATGTTTTCTTTTGCAACTATGAATATACAATCGGGATCATGGAGTAGAGTATTTTAAATGAGGTCTGATCTGGAAAACCCAGGCCTTAGTAGCCAGATTCACTTGCTAGAGCTGTTTTCCTCACCCACATAGGATCTCCTTTGGGAGAGCAAATTAAACATCATGTCTCACTTACATCTCTCACAGACTTCCATAGTATGGAATACATAAAAGCATCTCAAAAATACTTTTCAATTTATAGATGATATTAGAGTGTCATTTTGACTGCATGTTATTTGGTGCTGTTTCCATTTAATTACTTCAGATAATGAGATGAGCCCATTTCTTGCTTTTGTTATGCGAGTGTATGTTCCTTGGTTCTTTGTCTTGTCACAACAAAGATTTGGAGTGATGGACATTAAAGCCCCCTCGGTGTGTCACGGCTCTCAGGTCTTGGATAGACTATGTTATGGCTCTCAGGTCTCGAATGGACCATGTTATAGCTCTTAGACAGATCAGTGTTACAGCTCAGTGTTACAGTTCTATTTTATTTAGAAGATAGCAGGGAAATCCATCTTTGAGGCATGAGGGCACATTGATCCAAAGACACGAGAAGAGCGCCCCAGCGTACAGGAGAGAGAGAGAGAGAGCTAGCTTTGGTTCCTCTGTTTATCTCTCCCTGGGACTGTCCTATGTAAATTGGGCCAGCCAGGAGTGTTGTTTGTTTTACCTGAGGTCCTCACTCCGATCCTTGGACCTTCTGTTGTTCCATTTTTGCGGGCTTTTCCCTTCCTTGTTTTGTAGCCACTGCCATTTTGGACTCCTTTTCCCTGTTCTACCTACCTAACACTATGATGGCTAGACCTTTCTCACAGGCATTTTTCTCTTTTGTTTACACCTATTTCTGGATCTATCTGCTTCCTGATTCCTGGAGATGAGTTTGGGGGTGGGAGATGGCATTTGGCTCTGGTGTCTCTTTGTCCCAATTATCCTCAGTTCTAGACCCACACAGATAGCACGAGTGACCAACTGTATGGGGAGAACTTGTTCCTGACCTAAAAGCCCACAGTAATTCATTAGGCAAACACCTTTCCCTTATGAACCACAGCATCTTTATCTGTCAAGGGGAGGATTCAGTTAGCTGGTTTCTTAGTTCTAAAATTCATCTGATTCTTTCCTTTGTAGCTTTACTTCTAACTCCACAATAGGCAGCCATCACTGAGGCTTCCAACTTACATCAAATTCTGTCATGCCTCAGATTTGAATCATATCAAATAGATCCCTGGGAAGCATCCCAATGTGTGAATTATTAATGTTCCCACCACACAGTCTCTGTGTGAATATTTACTTAATATCACTGGGTATCTAATCCTGACAACAAATCATCATTTGAATGGTTTACTGATGTTTTCTCTTCCCTTCAGTGATTCTGCACATGTCTTTCTTTCACCTTGAGGATTGTATAATTCTTTCTTCTCCCATGAGACTCTGATACTAAACAGCAAAGGGAATGTCAACATCTGAATCTCACCTTTAATGTTTTTTTTTTCTATTCTTTTACAGATTGTTGCATTTTCCTCTACTCTCTATCCTTTTCTACCCCTGACCCCCTCAAGTCATTCCCACACCTAGAAGCTTGTCTTTTGCCCTCCCCAATCCATAGCTCCAAGCAGCTGTAGCCACAGTTCTGCTCAATGAAGTTCTTAATATGCTTCCTGATTTAGTTATTTCCCAGAGGGAAAAAAAAAACTTCCCATATATATTGGCTCTGTGCTCTGGGGCTTGATCAGCAGCTGTTACATCCTTCACCTTCTCTCTGGTCTTTGCTATCCAGTACTCCACTCAGTCTCACCCTTCACTCTCGCCTCTTATCTCCCTTCCCCTCCCCCTTCCTCTCCTCCTTTCTTTTCCCACAACAGTTGCTTCAGGCTTGATTTCAGCTAACATTTTTCTCTGCCTACAGGTTGGAGAAGCTCTTTGCTTTCTCTGAAATCTTCAGAGCTAACCCCCATTCATCACCTCTACTGGGGGTGGGTGCTGCAACATTGATTTAATTCAAAATGTAATGAAGTCAAGCTGCAGAAAAACACTTAGAATGGTAATTCTCTAGCTTGTTACAAACCACTCTGTACTATTTTGCAGATTGGAACTTGAGTTGTGATCAAGTATATGCACCATTTCTTATTCATGTTAAGATTGGAGAGTGCCCACTTCAATTAGTGTATGCCTTTCTATAAGCTGGGGTGTCCTGGTCAGCTTAATCAGCCTCTGGAATGATGAACTCAATTCCGAATGTGTGGGGGAAGCTGAGTTGAATTTCACTGAGTGGCATGCAGCAAGGGATTGGTGTATCAGATGGAAGTGCCTTTTGTTGTTGTTCAGGCGCTAAGTTGTGTCTGACTCTTTGCAACCCCATGGACTACAGCATACCAGGCTTCCCCGTCCTTCGTTAAAGGAAGTGCCTTTAGGAGACACAGTTGGGACCAGCTCCTCCTGTCTGCTCTACTTAACTATCTATTAAAATAAACTAAAAAACATTACAGAAAATCATTCACCAAAGTGACCTGACAAATGTTAATGGCACATAGTCAACTATTTTGTTATAAACTGAGGCAACAGAAGTGAAAGGTAAGTTGGATAGTGAGACGGTCAGGAAAGACATTAATTTTGACAACCCATATTCAAAAAATCAACAGGCTTGTTGCTGGAAGGACAGTGATTTCTCACAGGGGAGAAGGGAAAGACTACCTACTCTAGTATTCTGGCCTGGAGAATTCCAGGGACTGTATAGCCCATGGAGTTGCAAAGAGTCTGACATGACTGAGTGACTTTCACTTTTAGAACATTCTTTCACTCCATACCTTGTGTCCTTGCAGTTCAGAACTAGAAAATGTCGTGCTTTCCCCCGAGCTTCTTTAAATGGGACACCCCCATCATGAGTTAACTCTGCCAATTCTCTTTGGCATGGTATCTCTGGGTGGAAAATAGGGCAAACAGGAGAAATGTAAGGACCTAGTGTCAGTCATTGTGCATTTCTCTAGGATAAGGTTGAGGGGGTTCATCATGGAGTATTTCCTAAAAAGATTGACTATGCCTTTGTTAGACTGACTGACAAGGGTGAGGGAGAGGTTTGTGACCTCAATGCCTCTTGGCTGCCACCCACCCCACCCTTCTCTAACTTTAGAGTAAAACAGGGGAAGAAAAGAGGTAGTAAGAAATGCTGGTTTCCCCTGCTGACCCCAGTTCTATTTTCCTTTTCTCTATTATACCTATCTTAGTCTCAACTTTACAGGAAGAATTGTGCTAATGCTCTGGTAGAATTGGGAAAGGAAATGCATCCTCCTAGCTAACTAGGTGGCCTAACATAATGGAAACAGCCTAGTATATACAGTTTAAGAGACAGATGACTCATGTTTGAATTCCGGCTCTAGTCTATGGCCATACCACCCTGAACACACCCGATCTCATCTGAATTCTGGCTGTATCATTTTTTGCTCTATGTGAGTGAAAGTCACTCAGTCGTGTCCAACTCTTTACAACCCCATGGACTATACAGTCCATGGAATTTTCCAGGCCAGAATACTGGATTGGGTAGCCTTTCACTTCTCAAGGGGATCTTCCCAACCCAGGGATCGAACCCAGGTCACCCGCATCACAGGTGGATTCTTTACCAGCTGAGCCACAAAGGAAGACCAAGAGTACTGGAGTGGGTAGCTCCACTTGAAGGGATAGGCTTATACCTTCTCCAGCTGATCTTCCCAACCCAGGAATGGAACCAGGTCTCCTGCATTGCAGGCAGATTCTTTACCAACTGCGCTATCAGGGAAGCACTTTTGCTGTATGATCTAGTGCAAATTGCTTAATTTCCTTGTGTTTCAATTTTATTTTCTGTAAAATAACATGGCAATATTAGTACCTACCTCAATGGCATGTTAAGAGAATTAAACAACTTACTAAATGTAACACCCTAAGAAATATGCTTTATAATTAATAAGACCTATATGAGAGTTTGCTCCCAGTATTCATGGAAGAGCCCTAAAACTGAAGTTAAACTGATCTTCATCATTTATAAATCATTTCACTTCCTGTCTTCAGCGTCATTACTATAAAAAGGGAGAAAAACTCTAGTACTAAATGAAATAATATACATCAAATATACAGCACATAAGAGGCATGTGGGGATCCTTTTTTTATTCCTCCATCTTTTGTTTCTTATAAAGAACCAATGCTTTAAGCCCTGGCAAATCCGATGCCCTTAAGCCTCAAGATCCTTTCTGTAACTTGTTTTCACTAAGAATTCTAAAACCAAGTGATCTCTGCCAACTCTATTCCATTTCCATTATTTATTTAGGTAATGGCATTATTACTGCCATTTATTATGCATCCATTTATTGAAATAGCACTGCAGTGGCTGCTGAATGGGGCTATGCCACCGTCTCTGAGAAACGTTTTCTAACACCTTTACCTTGCCCACTCTTCCCTTGCCCACCCTACCCCCAGTCAATTCTTTTCTCTGTGCCTCCATAGCACCTTATGCATGATTTTACCTCTATCACAGTTTATTGAATGAGTGAGTGATGAAAGAAAGACAGAAAGACAAAAAGAAGCTTATCTCAGGTTCCAGAATATGCAGACATCACCCTGCCACTAATGACTAATGAAACTGATGATCAAGCCACACTACCTTGTCTAATTTCACCCATAAACATGATTTAAGTTTGTTTCTGTTTGATATTCAAGGTGAAATTGTGTATTAAGTTGGAAGCCAATTTTTATTGAATAGATATTATGATACTTCTTTCTTGACAGTACTACACTACTAGGTACACTGGAACTATAAAGATAAATAAGACAGAGTTGTTCCCCTCAATTAGCTCAGAATTAAGCTAGGGAGCTGAGAGAAGCATGTGAAGAGAAGCTTAAAGACATCAGCCAGTGGAATGTTGTGGGGAAAGTGTGGTCTTAGAGATTACATACCCTGAATGGGAACCCTGTCTCCTCCATTTATAAGCCATTAACAAATAACTTAGCCTTGCTATGCCTCAGTTTCTTCATTTATAAAATGAGGCTGTTAAAGGCTCTGGGCTTCATGGGAGGATTGAATGAGATCATGCATTTAACTGCTTAGCATGATACTTGGGCAAACACTAGACACCTCAATAACAAATAAATTTATATTAAAAAAATAAAGGTTTATTCATAATGTTTGGTTTATGTTTATTGCAGTCTACATAGTGCAGATATGAAAAAATTGAATTATCTTAATGGAAGATCTATAATTGATTCAATCTAATGTATTTCTGAAAGATTAATAAAGTACTTTTCTCATGGCAAAAAAAAAAAAAAAGTGTTAGTCGCTAGTAGTAAAGTCAATAGTTTGATGAAGACACTGAGAATTCCAGAGTTGAGAGGCAAATAAATCAGTGTGGGCTGGAGACCAAGTCACTGCAGCTCCATTTTGCAGGGTATAATTTCACTTAGAATCTGATTAAGAGAAGTGCTAAGAAAGAGGAAACAGCATTTCAAGCAAGGGATGCAGTGTGTGTGAAGGTGTGCTGGGGAAAGGTACGTTTGGGGAACAGTGGTTATACTACTCTGAAGAAGGAAGTTCATGCAAGGGAGAGTTGGGCAATAAGTAAGGGGAAAAAAACTCGAGGAAAATGTACATTCAGACTATACTCAAATCCTGGATATACCACTGCTAATTGTAAGATTTTAGATAAGCTACTTAATCTCTGTATTCCAATTTCCTCATTGTTAAAATTCACTTCCCTGGGCTTTCTTCAATATTTCCCTTGTCCCACTCAGTCTTCCTAGAAGGCATTGTCTCAAGAATTTTATATGAAATAGCCCATTTAATCTTCACCATAACCTTATCATGAAAGTGCTCTTATTATACTCTTTTTGTAATTGAGGACAGTTAGACAGACAGGTTAAGTAACTCAATGAATATCATGCAGTGATAGGGACACGAGTTGAACTCAAGCCTTTTTTTTTTTTTTAATTTGAAAGCTAAGGGAAAGCAAGCAACATGTTAGTGTATTGAAAGAAATAGGTTTAAAAATCATGGCTGTTTGATCTAAAGTTTAGGCA
>SJYV01045555.1:0-22520 GCA_006410875.1 Neotragus pygmaeus | reverse complement strand
TTTTTTATTCTTTGTATAGCTACTTCTACTTTCACTTTGGTTTCCTATTTTCTGTGCCTTTTGTTGATGTTGCATATCTTTATTATTTTAAATGGGTATGCATTTCTATATTATCTGTGATTTTCTGTTATTCTATAGGGGCTCTATCTGATATCTAGTTTGATTTCTTTATTCTCAATTTGACACTCTGCTGTAGTGTTTTTGTTTTTTGTTTTTCTTTTGTTTTTGGCTTTGAGATTGACTTGATTGGTTCTGTTTATGAATCTGTTGTCTTCTTGTCTTCTCTGTAGTATTTATTGATTGTGGTAACTTTGATTTTTTTTTCCATCATCAATGTTAAGTTTTTAATCTCCTCAATCTTTTTATATGGTATCATGGTTCTCTGAGCATAAGTTTGGGCCTCATCTTCTCGAGTACCATTACTGGAGAGGGTAAAAGGCCAGAAAGCTATGGGTCTCAAAACGGAGGAAATAGCCTGCAAGCTTAAGTGTTTCTCTTTTAAGCTGCAGGAGGAAACAAACTAGATATATTTTTTTCCTTCTCTATGCAATATTAAAGGAGGTTTCTCTTAAAATATTGTTTTGTCATGATCACACCTGGTTTAACCTGAAGTTAACTATACTTAAACCTTGAGATAATCAATGTATTTTTCTTATGGAAATGTTTGTCTTAACCTATACAAATGTGCAATTCTGGACTAGAAGAAACACAAGCTGGAATCAAGATTGCTGGGAGAAATATCAATACCAACAAATATGCAGATGACACCACCTTTACGGCAGAAAGGAACACAAAAGCTTGATGAAAGTGAAAGTAAAGAGTGAAAAAGTTGGCTCAAAACTCAACATTTAGAAAGTGAAAATCATGGCATTTAGCCCCATCACTTCATGTGAAATAGATGCGGAACCAGTGGAAACAGTATCAGATTTATTTATTATTCTTATTATTTTGGCTCCAAAGTCAGTGCAGATGCTGACTCTAGCCATGAAATTAAAAGATGCTTATTCCTTGGAAGAAAGGTTATGACCAACCTAAATAGCATATTCAAAAGCTTAGACATTACCTTGCCGACTAAGGTCCGACTAGTCAGGGCTATGGTTTTCCCTGTGGTCATGTATGGATGTGAGAGTTGGACTGTGAAGAAGGTTGATCACTGAAGAATTGATGCTTTTGAACTGTGGTGTTGCAGAAGACTCTTAAGAGCCCGTAGGACTTTAAGGAAATCCAACCAGTCCATTCTGAAGGAGATCAGCCCTGGGATTTCATTGGAAGGAATGATGCTAAAGCTGAAACTCCAGTAGTTTGGCCACCTCATGCGAAGAGTTGACTCATTGGAAAAGGCTCTGATGCTGGGAGGGATTAGGGGAGAAGGAGAAGGGGTAACAGAGGATGAGATGGCTCGATGGCATCATGGACTCGATGGGCGTGAGTCTGAGTGAACTTTGGGAGTTGGTGATGGACAGGGAGGCCTGGAATGCTGCAATTCATGCGGTCACAAAGAGTCAGACACGACTGAGTGACTGAACTGAACTGAACTGAATGTGCCAAGCATTTAACCAAAACTATGTCCACAAGTCAGTTCTGCCTTTTGTCTCAGAACCTACATTGCAAACCAGTATGTTATACTCAGATATTGTTTCTCTAATCTATGTAAATGCAACTATTTGTATAGTAATCTGTCCTTCTACAACATTCAAGTTAATCATTTTATGGGCTGGGATGAATCATCTGGTGCCAAGTTTATCTGAAAATTCATCTTATGAGTAAGGGCCTGGTGCCATTCTGAGTTTTAATACATTCCTTTGTTTCATTAACAGACAGCTAGTGACTATGTAACTACCAGCGGAAAACTAGCAGGGAGGTACTCTTTCTGCCCCCTTCTGATGGCTACATTAGAAGATTTCTCTATCTCCTTTATAATTTAATAAAACTGTATTACAAAAACTCTGAGAGATCAAGCCTTGTCTCTGACCCCAGATTGAATTATTGTCCTCCAGAAGCCAAGAATTCCAGGGTTTATTCATTCAGCAACAACCTATCATCTTGGGGGCTCATCCTATTTCCTTCCAGGCAAGGTATGGATGCTTGGAGCTCTAGTTATTTGTTCTCCTAATGAACACTTTTTCTGCTCTACTTTACTAATTCTATGGTGTGCTTGTGTGAATGAATGAGATACCCTGCGAGAAGCAAGTGAGGAGTCCTGCTCTGCGGTTCCACGGTGATCTCATAACAGCTTATGGCAGAAATCCGTTGGGGTTTTATACAGATCTGCCAATGCCAAGAGGTACCCAGTGTCTCCTTTAGGAACCTACCAGAAATGGGCATAGTGTGTGGACTGAACTCTCCTTTTTCAAAGTTTTCGGTCTCCTTGGCCATTTCATAACTCCTGGGGAATAAGAAGTACTAATCTATCTGAGCATTGACTTTCAAGGGACTTGTGATCTACACAGTTACTGTGTACTGTGGCTTAGATTCAAATTTTGAATCAGTAGTCCAGAAAATGTCTAGCCTCGCTAGGAATCAAATGTTCAAAAGCTAGATGGAGGTTTAACTACAAGAGCATCTCTGAGGTGCAAGTTTACTCAGACTCCTACTGCAATCCCCCTCCCTTTGGTAATGCCGGCTCTTAATGGACAAGAGATGACTCTTTTACTGGTATGCTGATNCCAGGGTGGAATCAGAGAAAAGTTCCAGAATGCCGCCCAAGCTAAGATCGCTGGGGGAGACATTTGTCACCTGAGTGCCTGTGCACAACTCTGAGTATGTTCCTGACCACAAGACTGACATGAACATAAAGCTGAGATATACCTTCCAAGCATCAGCATACCAGTAAAAGAGTCATCTCTTGTGGTCAGGAACATACTCAGAGTTGTGCACAGGCACTCAGGTGACAAATGTCTCCCCCAGCGATCTTAGCTTGGGCGGCATTCTGGAACTTTTCTCTGATTCCACCCTGGGTGGCATCAGAGGCAAGCAAGGTTTTAGTGGTGAAGAGCTGGATGTCAGGTAGGGATGTCATCAGGTCTACACCTGGTACTTTCCCACCCAGTCTTGGTGGTAGAAATAAGAAGGATGTGTACAGTGCCTGTGTTGGTAAGGAGAGATTACTTCGACCAGGAAAGAAAAGCTTTAGTCTAAAATCTGTCCACAGCCCCAACTCGAGTGGGGAAGGATGCCTCCAGTTGCAAGATGGCAGTGGTCGCTTTTTCTCTCTCTTACAGATGGAAGCTAACAATTCCAAACTAATTCCTTTGAACTGTATCCTGAAAAACGGGGACAGATTTGATCCCCAGGGCTTAAAGAAGACACACCTAGTCTTCCTAATTGATACTGTGTGGCCACGGTGTCCATTGGAGGACGGTGAACGGTGGCCAGTTGGAAGGTCTCCTGAGTATAATACTGTTTTACAATTATACTAGTTCTATAAGGAACAGGGAAAAGTGATTTTAAATGATAGATTTATATCTTAGTCAGCTCCAAATATTTGCCATAAGCTATTAAAAATAGGTGTATGGACCAAAGCAGTCTTTAGATACTCTGTTTCAACTGGCTCAGATAGTCTTTTATGGCAGGGAATATGAGAAACCTAAAGTAAGGCAGAAAAAGACAAAGAAAAAGGTGGAAGCTTTCGCAATGGATATGAAAAACATTCTTAAACAGCTTGAGAAAAAGCCTCAGAGGGATCCAGGTGCAAAGGGATGGGCTTGACATTGCTGTGGAAAAGAGGAACACCTCAAACGGGATTGCCCTCAGGCTTCTAAGCTGCCTTGGCTCCATGTCTGGTCTGCAAAGAACCACACTGGAAGAAAGACTGCCTCCAGGGTTGTAAGTCTCTGGGGTCAGATAATCAGGAATGAAGGTGCCTAGGGGTCCCCACACAAACCCCCATCCTGATTACACCTGAGGAACTCTGGGTATGAAATATTGTGGGGGCATTCCATCGATTTCCTTCTAGATACTGAGGCAACTTACCCTGTGCTTATTGAAGCTCCTGGCCCAATTTCTTCCCAATCCATTTCCATTACGGGAATGTCTGGATGAGGCAAAAGGTATTATTTCAGTTATTCTTTACCTTATAACTGGGAATATGTTCTATTTTTACATGAGTTTCTGATCATGTCAGAATCTCCCTCACCCCTTTTGGGGAGGGATATAGTGAGCAAGGCCCATCCCTCTGTTTTCATGAATATGGAGCCCTCCATTTCTTTCCCTTTAGTTGAACAAAATGTAAACCCTAGAGTATGGGTTGATGGAAAGTCTCTGGGTTTAGCACAAAATGCTATTGCTGTAGTTGTCAAGCTCAAAGACCCACCCTCATTTCCACATAAGAAGCAATATCTACTGAAACCTGAGGCTAAAGAAGAGTTAAAACCTATCATCAAAAATGTAAAGGAGCAATGGCTATTAATTACCTTTAACAGTACATAGGACATTCCTATTTTGGGTATAAAGAAATCAAATGTTAAATAGAGTCTAGTTCAAGATTTATGGCTAATAAATGAGGGTGTGGTTTCTTTAAACCCTGTGGTGTCTAGCCCTTATACTCTATTGTCTGAAATTCCTGAATGAGCAAAATATTTCTCAGTAATTGATTTGAAAGATGTCTTCTATTCTGTGCCTTTGGTGGAGGAAAGTCAATTCCTATTTGCCTTTGAAAACACTATACAGCCAGCTTCTCAGTTAACCTTGGCAGTTTTGCCCCAGGGATTTCATGACAGTCTTCACTTATTTGGAAAGTTTGCCACGGGATCCCCAAAACTTTAATAGCTCTGAAGCGGTGGTGTTACAATACGTAAATGACATTTTGCTCTGTGTTGAGACAGAGGAAGTTGTTCACGAGCCTCAGAGATTTCTTAAACATGCTAGCAGGCTGTGGTTACAAGGCATCAAGTGAAAAGACTCAGCTTTGCTCACACTGGTAGATCTGGGCCTAATCATATCAGAAGGAACTAGGGTCATAGGCTCTAAGAGAAATAAACCTCTATTAAAGCATCCCCTATTTATGACTTTAAGACAATTGAGAGGATTTTGAGGAATTACAGGTTATTGCTGCCTTTGGATATCCTGTTATGTTCAATTTGCCCTATATTTCTATAAACTTATAGCTGAAACTCAGCAGGACCAAAATCTTAACAGACCCATCACAATCATGGAAATTGAAACTGTAATCAGAAATCTTCCAGCAAACAAAAGCCCAGGTCCAGATGGCTTCATAGCTGAATGCTACCAAAAATTTAGAGAAGAGTTAAAACCTATCCTACTCAAACTCTTCCAGGAAATTACAGAGGAAAGGAAACTTCCAAACTCATAGTATGAGGCCACCATCACCCTAATACCAAAATCTGACAATGATGAAACATAGATGCATAAAGCCTTGACAAAATTCCATTTTAGCTACCTATGTGAATATGCTTTCTAGGTCATGTGATTTGATCTTACATAAATTGCCAATAAGTTAAATTTTTGAAATAACCTGCTCTAAAGACAGACGTTGTTTTCTTCTTCCTAAAGTCAGGTAGTGAAGCAGATCCAAGAAAAGTTTGTCACTTTTTACTAAACCCATAAAGCTAAGCTGCCGAACTAACCTTTTCATACTCTTTGTTTCAAATAGTCTCAAAGGCCTCATTCTTTCCAAGACTTCTTTCTTAAGGAGTTCTTCATTGATCACTATACAAGTGTTACTCTCATTCCATCAAAAACGTTCAAACTAATCACTTTCCACTCCAAAGTTGAAAGAAAATAATTCAGCTCATGTGCTTCAGAGACAGAATTTGTAGCATGGCCTTTTTATCACAAATTCCTCAGACAAAGCCTGACAAGCATATTCTGCCATCACAGACCTCAAAATCAAGTCCCCAGTAAGTGTATAATCATACAAAGAAGATCTAATGGAGGTTTCTGAACGACTGGATTCATCTTTAGGAGGCCCAATTTGAATTTCTGAAGAAATATGTACAATCTCAGAAAAATCTTTCTTCAGATACTTTTCTCATTTGTCACACTGTAACTTCCAATGCCACTTGGCTGGCCTACAGACAGAAACTCTCTAGACCATCACAGTGGTTCTCAAAGTCAGAAAGCAGTGACATCACTAAGTCACTGATCTCCTATTAATTGAAGGGTACTGTTCAAGCAGTGTTTACTTCAGTGTCAATTTAAAATACAGACTGCTTACAGAAACAGTAACCAAAACCATGAAGCCTGAAAATCCTCATTCCTAAAGAATTTTTACACTGAAAGATCACATCAATAAATCTACTTGGTTTCTGAAATAAGTGATTTATCACACTTCTATACATATATTTTTAATATTCAGTACTTTTATAGAAGCAAATTTGGGTCTACTCGCTTCTGTGCAATAAAATTAATCAACTCACTGTGGGTTTCTGACAGTATCCGAGCAGACAGTATCCGAACTGTATACTAACTGTATAACTAACAGTATCCTAATTGACAGTATGCTAATGCATATATATGGAATTTGGGAAGATGGTAATGATAACCATGTATGCAAGACAGCAAAAGAGATACAGATGTATAGAACAGTCTTTTGGACTCTATGGGAAAGGGAGAGGGTGGGATGATTTGTGTGAATGACATTGAAACAAATATAATATCATACATGATACGAATCGCCAGTCCAGGTTCAATGGATGATACTGGACACTTGGGGGCGGTACACTGGGACGGCCCACAGGGATGATAAGAGGAGGCAGGGGGGAGGGGAGTTCAGGATGGGAACACGTGTATACCTGTGGCAGATTCGTGTTGATGTGTGGCAAAAACCAATACAATATTGTAAAGTAATTAACCTCCAATTAAAATTAATGAATTTATATTAAAAAAAAACTACTCTTGGAACAAGAGGAGGTCTAAAATCTCCTACCTCTCTCTCTCTTTCTCTGTTTTCATACTTTTCAATCTTAAGAAAGGGCTGCTTAGAACAAGAAATGAAATGAAATGTTGGGCTTAGAGCTTGATCATAAATGTGACTGAAAATCTCAGTTGCAGTTTCTATTTATTTTTCATGTTTCTCAGCTTTTGGAGTGTTTGTCAGTAACAACTTTGGCTATTTACTGTTGAGATGGAGCATGAGGTTGGAAATAATTCTGAGATCTAAGTTTGATATCAGCACTTTATATTATGGAAATATAGTTGTCTATTTTACATAGATGTTTTTGTATATATATATGCATAAATATCTATGTGTATATACAGATATCTATACATATCTATGTATGAATGTATATATATATATATGTATATGTATACATACATATTTCTATACCTATTTTTGTCATTAAAACCAGACAAACATTTGAAATTTGGTAGATATTTATTAAAAGGAGAGATAGGAGTGATATAAAGAGTCCTCATACTTTACATGCAGCCAAGAAAATATATTTTGAAGTATTTCCATTTACATATATTCAATAACTGAGTAGACTTATGAATCATTCTCTATTTGAATTTGAAGTTTTTCCACTGCTGTTACACCTAACAGGGAAAAAAGCTATGGCACTTTTTTTATACACACACACATGTGTATGTATGTATATATATCAAAATATAATTTTAGGCAACTTTTTTTTTAGTTGGCCTCTTTGCTTGCTCCCAAGATATTAAGTGAATTTTGGGGGGATCCCCAACATGGCTCTATAATTCAGATCCTGTTGCTGAAAGGATCTCCTTTAATCTGGCTCATCTTTCACTACTCTTTCTGTAATAAGAGATGGGTTCATACTTAAGAGAACACCTTGAACCCATAAAATAGCAACTCTCATTTACTTAGAGACATTGTTCATGGAAAGCTGTTGCTCTTCTCACATAGAATACATTTTTTTTTTCATTCAAGTCTGTAGTAACCTAGGAATATGTAAGAACCATATACACAATTGTTATTTAGCTGGATTTGGGATTAATACGTATCCATTTAATGGGTAAAACAAATTCCCAGTGCACTGTGCATAGATCGTAGTCAGGCTCTTCTGGCTTGCTGAACTTTGAAATTATATGATGTGTACATCAAAATCACTTCTCCATCATTCAGTATGAGTAACTACTTTCATTACTTCAAACTTCTGGTATGAAGTATTTTAATAGAAATCATTGATGATCAAAATTTATCTCACTTCATGCCACAGGATTTCAGCTTCCTGCTCCCCTCCACATCATATCTCTTGTTTCTTGTCCTCCTCTGTATTTTTGTAGTTGCCACGTTAGAGAAAATCTAACTAGATAACATGGATAGGCTCACAGCATTATGTTAATGGAGAAATATATTATAGGCTGTGTATTTTGTCAACATTTACTCAGTTATCACAGAAACATGGCACAAATGCTCCAGCAGGAACCTTAAAAACAGTTGTATTATATATAATCAGTAACTATTATCTTAGAATACACTTAGAAAATAATTTCTTATTCAAACCATCGAGGGAGAACTATGGTACAAGGTTCCTCAATCTTGATAGAAAAACGTAGGGTTAACAGTACATTTGAATTCTCAGTATTACACAAAGTAAGATCATGGTATCTGGTCCCATTGCTTCATGGGAAATAGAAGTGGAAAAGGCTGAATCAGTGATAGATTTCCTCTTTTGTGGCTCTAAATTCACTGCCAATTTTTGTGGCTTACCATTTCCATGATAATGATGGCTATAAAATTAGAATACAATTACTTCCTGGAAGAAAAACTCTCACAAATTTAGAGAGCAAGTTAAAGATGAAGACATGACTTGACCAAAAGAGACACATAGAGTCACATTTATGGCTTTTCCAGTAGACATGTACAGGTGTGAGAACAACAAACTGCTCTGCTGGGGATGACTTGTGTGTGTCCATTGGATTGCAAGGAGATCAAGTCATTCAAAAATAAAGGAATTAAACTCTGAAGAGACACTAGAATCACTGATGCTGAGCTGAATCCCCAAAGCTTTGACAACCTTAGGAAAGAACTGACTCACTAGAAAAGACGCTTATTCTTAGCAAATGATCAAATCAGGAGGAGACCTGGGTGAGAGAGAAGGAGACGGTTGTAGAGCTTCACCCATTCAATGGACATGAGCTCAGGCAGACCAGGGGTAATAGTGAGAGAGACAGGCATTGTGTATTGCACTCAACATGTCAAAAAGAGTAAAAAATGGCACTGTGGCTGAACAATAACAAGATTTCAGTTAATGAAATGGATCTCCCAGGATTGTGGTGGGTCTCATAATGTTAGAGGAATAGGAGACACTGTCTACTTTTTCCCACATATATCCATCAAAGAATCAACTGCACAGGGAACACCTTCTAGAAATCAATTTGTGAACGATGTTGATGGGCCCTAAAAAACAATAAAAGAGAACCAGTCTCTTAAAAATGAGGTAGGACAAAATAAGAGACACGAGGATGGAAAAGATTTGAAGGATCGAGACCCACCTTGGAGAGGGAGTCGTAAAGGAGGAGAAATTTACACAAAATAAGAAACATTCTCTCATAGGTGTCAGTGGAGGTAGAAACATAACCAGGGTTGAAAGAACAGAAATATAGACTATGCCAATAAATGCAATTAATAGCCAAGAAGTGGTTCAGATGCTCCCACCCACTGTCATACAAACATGCCATGGTTAGAACCAGGCTTTAGTGCCCTGAGGACACTTTGATGGACCCAAGGTGACACAGAAACATAAACCATGGGAACACTAGAGAAACATTTTAGAAAGGACCTTTCATGCGAGAAGGCTCTGAGGTGACATACTGAACCATAGCTCACTCACAGAGTAGAAGACTGTGCACTCTAAAAATACCGAAGGAGATCGAGCCATCTTCTGCTTAAGACCCTTTCTTCCACGGAGGGAGACAGGAATGTTTATGACTGCCAGAGGCAGAAGGGAATAGGCCACTAGTATTTTGGTCCCAGAGACACCACCTACTCTATGTTGGTTGCTAGCTGCTAATAACAAATTCGTGGGTTCGTAGACAGTTCACAAGACCAGCCTGGGGTCAGTTACCCTGAAGAGACACCAGGCACACTTGAGAATGGGCTCTCTGGAACAGGCAGCTAACTGAATGACTGAGACCAGAAAACTGCATAAGAGGAATAGCCCTCCTGGGATTTGGCCTCCAACCAGTCACCAGAGATTTTGAACTAGGGAAGAGCAACAAAGCACAGAGTCAAACGAAGTTAGTACCCCTGCAGAGCACCTCAGTGTCTGGTTGACTGAGAAGCGCATGAAACACAGGGCCCATTTGTGACAGTGCCCTCATGTATCACTGGCAAGCTGAGCAGGGTGGACCCAGGAAAGGCAAGTCTCATTTGTCAGTGGCAAGCTCAATGTGGTCAATGCACCTCAAACACCCCCACACAGGCCTGTGGTGTTTGTTTTCAGTGTCTCACCTCACTGCCAAAACATTGAGCAAGTCCGGGTGAATAAGAGGCTACTGTACCCTCGTTCCGTTTTGAACACCAGATATGGAGAGACTTTCAAATAAAAGAAGGAAATATAAACAAAGAAGCATGGACCAACACAGAAGCGACAGGTTCAACTGAATGGGTCTGCAATTAATGCCAAGACTGTTCAATTGAGGGACAACAGTAGCCTTTGACAACAAGTACACACTTCAATAAAGGGACTATCTGATACTGTACTGTCATGAAAAACCACACAGTTTCTTTGAAATTCTGAGATCTATTTCTATAGGATTTCTTAAAATTTTAGCAATGTTAGTCCTTTGTGATAACCTAAACTGTTTTTTTTTCTATTAACTATTATTACCTTTCAAAAATACACCTATTTTTTAAACACATCATATATATATGAATGAATTTGGCCTGATTCCTTTTTTTACACTATTTAAGTGNGAGTCTAAATTTTATTCTTGGTTCTTAACTTTTGCTTTCAAATAATTGTTGTAGATGTTGTAACCTTAGAAACAAAATATTTATGATCTGATTTCACTTATGGATTTGTTTCATATATTGGTTGTTGCCACCCCTTTTAACTCTCTCCTATCTCCTCCTAGGCACCTCTTTCTCCTTCCTCCCTTTTCTTTGCTCTCTGGAACTCTGTGAATCGCTTTGATTCTTTTAGGATGAGGAGAATGCTGTCACCATTAACTTTGGATTTTATCTCCTGTGTTGTGTGGATGTGGCTTTTTGATGCTACTGTAACCTGGGGACAGAAACCCAGAGGTCACCTACATCGATTCTGGAACTTTATATCAACGTTGAAGTCCTTACCTCTGAACATTAAAGGACACGTACACAACCCAGAGTTTCTATGTCTACATGGAAAGCCATCTCAACACTCGAGCCAGCATTCAGTACAAGAGAACCCACAGCTATTCTCCAGCAAAAGAGAAACACAACTGTGAATATTATTAAAGGGGGTGCATGAAGCCATAGCAAACCTACAAACACCCCAAAGCACAATCCATGGACAATTCATTGCACTTCAGAGAGAAGAGATACAGATCCGCCTGCCACTGAACAGACACAAATTCCAAAAAGCAGTAAACCTTGACAAGTCACTGGTTCCATCCCACACACAAAGGATAGTTTCCACAATACAGTGGAGCCATAACCGTCCAGCCTGAAGAAAGGAGACCCAAGCCACAATAGAAACAGAATGCAATGGGAGAGAAATATGCAGGAGATGAATGTAACTGATAAAAACACACCAAAACAAACAAAAGAAGACGAGATAGGAAGTTTTCCTGAAAAAGAATTGAGAATAATGGCATTAAAGACGATCAAAACCTTGCAAGCTAAGTAATGTTGCCAGTAAATACACTGGAGGCCTAGAATGAGAAGAAATAAACATGTTTACCATGAATCTAGAAGAAATAAAAAAGAGTAAAGAAGTCATAATCTATGCATTAATGGAGATTAACAATACCCTGGAAGGAACCAACAGTAGAATACCTGAGACAGAGGAAGAACTAAGTCCAAAGAGTGGTGGCTGTGTGGGCAAAGGAGGGCTGAGAGGAGTTACTACACGGTCAAGATCAGGAAGGGTGGCTGTGAGGAGATATGTGTATTCTAAGGTAGGAACAGTGGCTGCACTTTGCTGGGGCACCTATGAAGAGATACCCAACGTTCAAGGTAAGATAAACCCAAGTAAGATGCTAGGTGTTGCATAAGGGCATCAGAGGGCAGAAACACTGAAACCAAAGCCATGGACAACTAGCCAATCTGACACATGAAACACAGCCTTGTCTAATTCATTGCAACTAAGTCATGCCATGTGGGGCCACCCAGGAAGTGTGGTAATGATGGAGGTCATGCGGTCCACTGAATAGGAAATGCAAACCACTTCAATATTCTTGCCTTGAGAACCCCATGAACAGTATGAAAAGGCAGAATGATTGGATACTGAAAGGGAAACTCCCCGTGTTCATAGGTTCCCAATATGATGCTAGAGATCAATAGAGAAATAACACCAGAAAGAAGGAATGAAGTAAAAGCAAACAACAACAACAACAAACAAACCCAGCTGTGGATGTAACTGGTGATAGAAGCAAGGTCCAATACTGTAAAGAGCAATATTGCATAGGAACCTGGAATGTTGGTCCATGAATCAAGGCAGATTGGAATTGTTCAAACAGGAGATAGCAAAAGAGGATGGCAATGTCCTAGGAATCAGTGAACTAAAATGGACTGCAATGGGTGAATTTAACTCAGATGAGCTTTATATCTAGTATTATGGGTAGAAATCCCTTAGAAGAAATGGAGTAGCCATCATGGTCAACAAAAGAGTCTGAAATGCAGTACTCAGATGCAATCTCAAAAACGACAGAATGATCTCGATTCATTTCCAAGGAAAATCACTCAATGTCACAATAATCCAAGCCTATGCCCCAACTAGTATCACTGAAGAAGATTAAGTTGAACAGTTCTATGAAGACCTACAAGACCTTTTAGAACACCCCCAAAATATATAATTTCCATTATAGGGGATTGGAAGGCAAAAGTAGGAATTGAAGAAACAGAGTAGTAACATGCAAGTTTGGCCTTGGAATACGGAAAGAATCAGGCCAAACGCTAGTAGAATTTTGCCAAGAGAATGCACTGGTCATAGAAAACACCCTCTTCCAAGAACACAAGAAAATACTCTACAAATGGACTTGATTTGATGGTCAACACAGAAATCAGATTGATTCTATTCTTTCCACCTAAAGATGGAGAAGCTCTATACATTCAGCAAAATCATGAATGGTAGCTGACTGTGGCTCAGATCATAAACTGTTTTTGTTTTTGTTTTTCCCAAATTCACTTAAATTGAATAAAGTAGTGAAAACCACTAGACCATTCATATATGACCTAAACCAAATCCCTTATGATTATACAGTTGAATGAGAAATAGATTTAAGAGACTAGATTTGACAGACAGGGCGCCTGACCAACTATGGACGGAGGTCCGTGACATTGGACAGGAGACAAGGATCAAGACAGTCCCCAAGGAAAAGAAATGCAAAAAATCTAAATGGCTGATTAAGGAAGACTTACAAATAGCTGTAAAAAGAAGAGAAGCAAAAAGCAAAGCAGAAAAGGAAAAATATAAGTATCTGAATGCAGAGTTCCAAACAAAAGAATGGAGAAATAAGAAAGCCTTCCTCGGTGATCAATGCAAAGAAATAGAGGAAAACAACAGAATGGGAAAGAGCAGAAAGTACTTCAAGTAAATTAATGATACCATGGGAACATTTCATGCAAAGATGGGCTCAAAAAAGAACAGAAATGGTATGGGCCAAACCAAAGCAGAAGATATAAGACGAGGTGGCAAGTATACACAGTAGTAGTGTACAAAGAGCTTCAGGACCCAGATAATCATGATGGTGTTAACACTCACTTAGGGCCAGACATCCTAGAATGTGAAGTCTAGTGGGCACTGGAAAGTATCACTACTAACAAAGCTAGTGGAGGTGATGGAATTCCAGTTGAACTATTTCAAATCATGAAAAATGATGCTCTGAAGGTGCTAATATGCCACCAAAATGGGAAATCCAGGCCGCAGGACTGGAAAATGTTAGTTTTCATTCCAATCCCAAAGAAACACAGCACCAAAGAGTGCTCGAACTACTGCACATTNTTCCAGTTGAACTATTTCAAATCATGAAAAATGATGCTCTGAAGGTGCTAATATGCCACCAAAATGGGAAATCCAGGCCGCAGGACTGGAAAATGTTAGTTTTCATTCCAATCCCAAAGAAACACAGCACCAAAGAGTGCTCGAACTACTGCACATTTGCACTCATCTCAGACACTAGTAAAGTAATGCTCAAAATTATCCAAGCCAGGCTTCAGCAATACATAAACCATGAAGTTCTGGATGTTCAAGATGGTTTTAGAAAAGGCAGAGGAACCAGAGATCAAATTACCAACATCTACTGTATCATGGAAAAAAGAAGAGTTCCAGAAAAACATTTATTTCTGCTTTATTGACCATGCCAACGCCTTTTGACTTTGTTGATCACAATAAACAGTGGAAGATCCTGAAAGAGACGGGAATACCAAACCACCTGACCTGTCACTTGAGAAAAAATATATGCAGGTCAGAAAGCAAAGTTTAGTACATGATATGGAAAAACAGACTAGTTCCAAATAGGAAAAGGAGTATGTCAAGTATTTATATTGTCACCCTGCTTATTTAACTTGTATGCAGAGTACAGCATGAGAAACATTGGGCTGGAAGAAGAACAAGCTGGAATCAAGATTAGCAGGAAAAATATCAATAATGTCACACATGCAGATGGTACCATCTTTACGGCAGAAAATGAAAAGGAACTATAAGTCCTCTTGATGAAAGTGAAAAAGGATTGTGAAAATTTTGGATTAAAGCTCAACATTGTGAAAACAAAGATCATGACATCTTGTCCCATCACTTCATTGGAAATAGATGGGGAAACTGTCAGAATTTACATTTTTGGACTCCAAAATCACTGCAGATGGAGATGAAACCTATATAGCAGAGTAAAAAGAAGAGATAATACTTTGCTAACAAAGTTCCATCTAGTCAAGACTATGGTTTTTGCAGTGGTCATATTTGGATGTGACTTTTGAACTTTGAAGAAAGCTGAGAGCTGAAAAATTGATCATTTTGAACGTTGGTTTTGGTGAAGACTCCTGAGAGTCCCTTGGACTGCAAGAAGGTCCAGTCAGTCCATCGTAAAGGAGATCAGTCCTGGGTGTTCATTGAAAGGATTGATGCTAAAGCTGAAACTCCAATACTTTGGCCACTTCACTCGAAGATTTGACTCATTATATAAATTTCTGATGCTGGGAGGGATTGGGGGCAGGATGAAAAGGGGATGACAGAGGATGAGACGGCTGGATGGCATCACCGACTCGATGGACATGAATTTGAATGAATTCTGGGAATTGGCAATAGCCAGGAAGGGCTGCAATTCATGGGGTCACAAAGAGTCATAGATGAATGTGCGACTGAAGTGAAGTGAGTGAGTGAACTGATTTTTTGCTGAGCATGTCATTGGTAATAGATGAAAGGAGCATGTGTACTAGAAACTGTTAAACTGATACTTCATGTGTTAGATCACTACAATCCTGTCTCACACTCAGTATCACACAGACTGGCCCCATCGTGTATTGTCAATCCATGGGATTCTCAGGCGGAAAAATAGAAATGGATTGAAATGCTTATTTCCAGGAAATCTTCCCAACTCATGGATTGAACTTGCATCTCTTCTGACTTCTGCGTTAGAAGGCAGGTTCCTTAGTCCTAGTGCTACGTGGGCAACCATTAGTGTGTATGTATATGTGTACACCATATTTAACAGTTTCTAGTACACATGCTCCTTTCATCTGTTACCAATGACATATATAGTATATAGTATATATATATATATAGAGAGACATAGATATAGTATATACAATTTGCATTATATATACTACTGGAAATATATATACTAATGAAAATATATGTGTGTGCATGAGTAGAAATAAATATTTACACAGTGTACATATGTATGTCTATTTGAGCATATCACTGTAGACACATAATTTTAAAGATACATATATATATGTGTGTATATATATGTGTGTGTGTATATATATATATATATATATNTCAGAGAATTACCTATTTTCCCGTGCAACTGATACTTTACAATATTGGTTCTTTGGAATGTCTTGTTTAATTTTCACTCATTAACAAATTTGCAAACATGCATCCCACTTTTACCTTTTGGTTCAATTTCTTTGTTTTCAGAGAATATATTTGGTTGATTTAAAATACTAAGGCTTGAGTTATGCCTTAATGTAAAGACTCTTTTCTGATAATATTCCAGAGAATGTTCAGATGCATATGGAAATATATATGTGTGTGTATATGAGTAGAGATAAATATTTACATAGTACACATATATATGCCTATTTGAATATATCACTGTAGCTACGTAATTATATATATATATAAAACTTCATGGGAAATAGATGAGGAAACAGTGGAAACAGTGTCAGACTTTATTTTGGGGGGCTCCAAAATCACTGCAGATGGTGACTGCAGCCATGAAATTAAAAGACACTTACTCCTTGGAAGAAAAGTTATGACCAACCAAGAGAGTATATTCAAAAGTAGAGACATTACTTTGCTGATTAAGGTCCGTCTAGTCAAAGCTCTGGTCATGTATGGATGTGAGAGTTGGATTGTGAAAATGGCTGAGCGCCAAAGAATTCATGCTTTTGAACTATGGTGTTGGAGAGGACTCTTGAGAGTCCCTTGGACTGTAAGGAGATCCAACTAGTCCATTCTGAAAGAGATCAACCCTGGGGTTACTTTGGAAGGAATGATGCTAAAGCTGGATCTCCAGTACTTTGGGCACCTCATGTGAAGGGTTGACTCATTGGAAAAGACTCTGATGCTGGGAGGGATTGGGGGCAGGCGGAGAAGGGGCTGATAGAGGATGAGATGGCTGTATGGCATCACTGACTCGATGGATGTGAGTCTGAGTGAACTCCAGGAGATGGTGATGGACAGGGAGGCCTGGCGTGCTGTGATTCATGGAGTCGCAAAGAGTCGGACACGACTGAGTGACTGAACTGAATATATACACATATATTTTACCCTTCCTTGATCGAAGTCTTTCTTGTCATGTTCTTCAAATTTAAATTTTGCATTCTGTTTCCTATCTCTTTGGAATTTGTACTAAACCTGCACTAGGTGTTTTAACATTACTTTATGTCCTCTGTATGTCCTGGTGAGGTAGAAGCACCCAGTTACCTTCGGTGAGAGAATAAGAATCCTTGTAGAGATGGGAACTTTTTCTCAGGTTGTAGAGAATAGAACACACTGTGATCCAATCAATTTGCCAGCCATATATCTAAGCTAAGAATGTTGTATTCATCAAGTAATAAGCCATTGCAACCATCCATAAATATGAAATCTGAGGAAACTCTTGTTGAAATCAGGTTGCCTACTATCAAGTCCTTAGTTACTGCAGCTGCCAGCACTGTTGCCCAAAGAACTGACTTGAGACAAAAATAACAGATACTAGCCTTAATTAAGGTGCTTTCCAAAGGAATTATTTCAAGGAATCCAGATTCTTGCATCTTCCCACAGGTAGAAAATATCACAATCTATTCATNGCCAGCACTGTTGCCCAAAGAACTGACTTGAGACAAAAATAACAGATACTAGCCTTAATTAAGGTGCTTTCCAAAGGAATTATTTCAAGGAATCCAGATTCTTGCATCTTCCCACAGGTAGAAAATATCACAATCTATTCATGTGAGGTGTCCAGTTTTTTTTTTTTTTCATTAAGCATAATATTCAGGCATTCTCCATACCTGATTGTTGTACCAAAACTTCTGTAAAACTTGGACTCTTCTATCCTTCTTCAGAGCAGCCTTTTCTCAATACATGAGAAGTTGCTCCACATGATTAAATCCTTCTAATGATGAAAGGCCTGAGGAAGAAAGCATAATTCACAACTTTTGGGCTATGCATTTTTCCAAGTCAGTAGCACACATTCTAGAATTTCAATATAAGGGATTGCTGTGTACCACCTTAATTTTAATATTTGTTTGCTATTCATATTTAGCATAGTTCTAAAAGTCAAAAGTGTGCTATTACTTATTAAAATGAGGGGATTCATGGTTTCATAAATTGGTGACATAAATTTGTGAAAACATATAACCATATATGTTTACTTTACATTAAGAAATCCCTTCTTTACTTTTAGAAACCTTATTCGAAAGAGAGATGTTGTTTTCTTCTTCCAGAAAGACAGGTAGTGAAACAGATCTTTGAACAGTTTGTCATTTTTTTTTATTAACATAAAGGTTAAGCTGTCAAATTAAACTTTTCATACTCATGGTTTCAAATATTCTGAAAGGCTCCTTTCTTTCCAAGACTTCTTTCTTGAAGAGTTCTTCATTGATCACTATACACGTGTCTGTTTCATCCCACCAAATAGATTCAAGTTGATCACTTTCAACTATATTCCAAAGTTTTTGTGGAAATGTGAGTGAAAGAAAATCATTAACATTATCTGTTTCAGAAACAGAAAATGTGTAGTGTGGCCTTTGATCACAAGATCCTCAGACAAACTCTGAAAAGCATATTCTTCGATCATAGATCTCAAAACTGAGTCCCCAGTTGTATAATCATACAAAGNAAATGTGAGTGAAAGAAAATCATTAACATTATCTGTTTCAGAAACAGAAAATGTGTAGTGTGGCCTTTGATCACAAGATCCTCAGACAAACTCTGAAAAGCATATTCTTCGATCATAGATCTCAAAACTGAGTCCCCAGTTGTATAATCATACAAAGATCTAATGGAGGTTTATGAACCAGTGGATTTATCTTTAGGAGGCCCATTTTGATTTTCTGAAGAAATATGTGCCATCTCAGAGAAATCTTTCTTCAGATAATGTTCTTATTTGTCTGGTTTTACACACTGCAACTTCAAATTATGTTTGGCTGGTCTATAGAGAGAAACTCCCTAGACCATCACAGAGGTCCTCCCAGTCAAAAAGCTGTGACATCACAAAATCACTGCTCTCCTAGCAATCGAAGGTTAGCTGTGACATCACAAATTCACTAGTCTCCTAGCAATTGAAGGGTAATGTTCAACCAGTGTTTACTTCAGCATTAACTTAAAAATACAGACTGGTTACAGAAATATTAACCAAAACCAAGAAGCATGCAAAATCTCATCCCTAAAGAATTTTTTTTTTTTAAGACTGCTGTGTTTGGGGTAGCTTTTCTCTTTCTGGCAGTGTGTGGTTCCTCTTTATTGTGGAGGTTCCTCCCTGTGGGTGCGGTTGAATGAGTGGCTTGTCAATGTTTCCTGGTTAGGGAAACTTGTGTCAGTGTTCTGGTGGGTGGAGCTGCATCTCTTCTCTCTGGAGTGCAATGAAGTGTCCAGTAGTGCGTTTTGAGATGTCTATGGGTTTGCTGTTTGGGCAGCCTGTATATTGAAGCTCTGGGCTATGTTCCTGTGTTGCTGGAGAATTTGTGTGATATGTCTTGCTCTGGAACTTATTGGCTCTTGGGTGGTGCTTGGTTTCAATGTAGGTATGGAGGTTTTTGGATGATTTCTTTTTTAAAAAAATAAATGTATTTATTTTAATTGAAAGTCACTTTACATTATTGTATTGGTTTTGCCATATATCAACATGTATCTGCCACAGGTATACACATGTTCCCCTTCTTAAACCCCTTCCCTTCTCCCAATCTGTACCATCCTTCTGGGTCATCCCAGTGCATCAGCCCCATGCATCCAGTATCATGCATTGAACCTGGGCTGGCAACTTATTTCATATATGATATTATACATGTTTCAATTCCATTATCCCTAATCTTCCCACCCTCTCACTCTCCCACAGAGTCCAAAAGACTGTTCTATACATCTGTGTCTCTTTTGCTGTCTCGTATACAGTGTTATCAAAAAATCACATCAATAAATCTACTTCATTTCTGAAATAAAAGTGATTTACCATCCTTTTATACACACATTCTTAATATTCAGTACGTTACCCTAGCAAACTTGGTCTATTTGCTTCTGTGAAAAAAAAAATTATGAACTTACTGTGGGTTTCAGTGGGAAAAAAAAAAAAGTGCTTGCAAGATGTCTTAGCAGATGTTGCTTCAAAGACCCAAATTCCCAAATATTTTCAAGGGAAAGATTTTAATGACTTAGTGAGGGTGGAACATGGGGTCTGTGATCAACATTGGGACATTCTACTAATGGCCTATTACTGAGGATATTGAAGTCTACATAATCGAACGTCTAGTTCCAAATATGTATTTAAATTTCAGCCTGGTTTGGGCTTTAGCATCTCTAAAACTGTTCACAGGATATTGCTCAGAATGTTATCTATGGCCCTTGCTGCTGCTGCTAATTCGCTTCAATCATGTCTGACTCTGTGTGACCCCAGAGACGGCAGCCCACCAGGCTCCCCAATCCCTGGGATTCTCCAGGCAAGAACACTGGAGTGGGTTACCATTTCCCTCTCCAAGATGGCCCTTGAGGAGAGATTAAAGACCCTTGAATTTTCCTAATGGCTAAATCATTATTATTATCTATCGCTTGATTATTTTTCTTAGTTTCTTTCCTTTCTAGCTTCCCTCATTAAAATTACTTTTGAACATGAAGAGGTCTAAAATCTGCTACCTCTCTCTCTCTTGATTTTCATATTTTTAAATCTTAAGAAGGGATTGCTTAGTAAATGAACTGGGGAAAAAAAGTGTTGGGCTTAGAGCTTGATCATAAATGTGACAGAAAATCTCAGTGCATGTTCAGTTTCTTTTACAGGTTTCCCAGCTCTTGGAGTGAGTAAGTCAGCAACAACTTTGGCTCTTTCTTGTTGAGATGGAGCATGGTGTTGGAAATAATTCTAAAATCTAAGCTTGGTATCAATAGTTTATGTTATGAAAACATATCTCTCTATTTTATATATGATACACACACACACACACACATAAATTTGTTTATATATCTGTATTTTGTCATTAAAGTGGACAAACATTTGAAATTTGGTAGATATTTATTAAAAGGAGAGAGGTAAGTGATATAAGAGTCCTCATATTTTACATGCAGCCAAGAAAACATATTTGAAGTATTTCAACTTATATAATATTCAACAATCGAGTAGATTTTGAATCATTCTACACTTGGATTTTACTTTTTTTCCATTTCTATTATACCTAACTTGAATTAAAAGCCATTGTACTTTTTTATATATACACACACTCATGCACAGACCAGTGTATATACGTATATATGTCAAAATATAATTTTAGGCAACTTTATTTAGGTGACCAAATTCATTGCTAGCTCCCAAGATCTTAAATAAACTCTTTGTGAAGCCCTACATTACTTAATATCTTTCTGGCTGAATCATTCAGATCCCGTTGCTGAAAAGTTTTCCTTTAATCAAGTTCATTTTCCACTATTCTTTCTGTAATAACAGGTAGGGCTCATATCTATGCGGACACCTCGAACCCAGTAAATTGCAACTCTAATTTACTTAGAGATATTGTTCAAAAANGCAGAGGTCTGAGTTGTGTGCCACGATCACCCTGTTCTGAAGTCCGGGTTGTGTGCCATGGTCCCCATATTCTGAAGTATGTGCTGTTCTCCACGGTTGCCCTGTTCCAAAATCTGGGCTGTGTGCCGCGGTTGCCATCTCCCAAGGTCTGGACTGTGTTCTGCGGTCAGCTGGTGATGAGTTCCATGCTGTGTGCCTCAGTCACCCTTGACTGAGGTTCGGGCTGTATTCTGTGGTCGGCCTGCATTGCAAACCGGGCTGTGTGCCGTGGTCGCCCTGCCCCGAGGTCCGGGCTGTGTGCCGCGGTCATCCTGCTCTGAAGTACGGGCTGTGTGCCACGGTTGCCCTGCATTGAGGTCCATGCTGTGTGCTGTGGTCGACCTGCACCGAGGTCCATACTTTGTTCTGTAGTCGCCTTGCCCCGAAGTGCTGGCTGTGTTCTTCAGTCGGCTAGCTAAGAGTTCCGGGCTCTGTGCCGCGGTCGTTCTGTGCCGAGGTCCGGGGTGTGTGCTGCGGTCGCTATTGGTCAAGGTCCGTGCTATGTTCCGTGGTCACCCTTCACTGAGGTTCGGGCTGTGTTCCNGGCTGTGTTCTGCAGTCGGCTAGCTAAGAGTTCCGGGCTCTGTGCCGCGGTCGTTCTGTGCCGAGGTCCGGGGTGTGTGCTGCGGTCGCTATTGGTCAAGGTCCGTGCTATGTTCCGTGGTCACCCTTCACTGAGGTTCGGGCTGTGTTCCGCCGTCGCCCTGTTCATAGTCCGTGATGTGTGCCGCCATCACCCTGCACCCAGGTTCGGCCTGTGTCCCACGGTCACCCTGTGCCGAATTCCGGGCTGTCTGCCATGGTCACCATTCGCCGAAGTCCAGGCTGTGTGCCTGGGCACCCTGCGTCGAGGTCTGGCCTGTTTGCCGTGATCGCCCTGCACCGAGGTCCAGGCTATGTTCCGCAGTTGGCTAGCGACTAGTTCTGGGCTCTGTGCCGTCATACCCTGCACAGAATTCTGGGTTTTTTGCTGCGGTCATCCT
>SJYV01045554.1:0-10288 GCA_006410875.1 Neotragus pygmaeus | reverse complement strand
CAAACTATCACCTTTAGAACAGATAAGCAAGGCCCTACTGTACAGCACAGGGAACTGTATGCAGTCTCCTGGGTTGAGCCGTAACGGAAAAAAACATAAAAAAGTATTGCATGTGTGTGGCTGAGTCACTTTTCTGTATAACAGAAACTAGCACAACACTGTAAATCAACTATACTTCAACATTAATGAATAAATAAGTAAACATCTCTATCAACTCTTTTCAACTCATCAGAATGGAATAACAAATAGCAAAGGTTTTATTACATAGGATAACAAGTTCAATGTAGAGCAGTATTTTCCTTATGAGTTATATAAGCCATAAACAAATGATCATTAAACACTAATAGGACTCAAAATGGATTATGAGGAAAAAATGAACACTTAAATTCTGAGCAGAGGAAATTAGTAACAGAAACCCTTTACGTTTTATTTTTGTCCATAAAGGTCTGAGTCATAAGTTAGCAGGAGCCTTGAGTATTTACGCTAAACTAAAGCTGCATTGTGGCAGCCACTGTGCAGTCTGTAGAGCTTAGACTGAAAGTTCCATCAGGGCTTGAGGCAGCCTTCTTACAAATGCAAAATACAACAACTAAAAAGCTTTCTTAGTAAAATGAGATAAGCCTTAAGACTAGGAAAATGTTAAAAAAAACCAAAAACATTTCACTACTTCATTTTGCTAAGCGCATGAGTTACACACACACAGTGACACAACTAGGCAAAAAAGTATTTATATGGCGAAGAATCATCATGTTAACTTATGCCCAAAAATGTCATGTTTGTTTATCTTAATGCAGGGCATAGTTAGGTTTTACGGTATCATAAAGACTTTTGATTTATTATTGAACTGGATATACAGACTATTTCAAAGTTGCTATCAAAAAAGAAAAAAAATACTAAGTTGAAATTCTACCTAGCGACATAGGTTTTTCAACATAACTTTCTTCCCTATGCATCAAACTAAGGCAAGAAGAAAATATATGGTTTCTAAAAGATACCAAGCCATTAAAAAAAAATCTGTTTCTGAATTTAATAGAGTATCATGGCCCATTAAATAATGGAATCGTTTTTGGAGAGAGAATGAATTCTGGCCTGAAGTAGTATGGTGTGTGACTGGAATCCTCAGTGAAAGCTCTAGAAGGACACAGAACCCCAGGAGAGGCCTGCATAGCGGGGACGGTGAGGAGCGGCCACACAGGCAGTGCTGGCTCATGACCGGCTCTGTCTCCCTCACTTCTCCCACCCAATCACCTCTTAAACACTGCCTTCTGTGTTCTTTTTCGGGGGAGTTATCTTACCCTTTATCATTTGTTCCTTCAGTATTTTAATATAAAACCTACAAGAAAAACAACAAATTCAAGGCTAGTATTAAAAGCTTGAAAAAAAATAACAAACCTTTTCCTTGAATCAGTAAACTCCTTGGTGAATAGAATCTTGTGGAAGTGGGAATGATTACTTTCTAAATAATGTGTTAAAAGCAAGTATACTTTCCTTCTGAAGCATTAATGCTTTATGAGCTTTATTTTTGTTCATCCTTATAGTATATTGATGCATCACCCAAGTACAGATACCAGATACCTAATTTCTAATGATTTATCCCAAAACAAACACAAGAAAAGCAGGCCAACAGAAATATAATCAAAACCTCTTGAAAATGAAGTTACCATAGATGTACCTAAATAAATAAACTATAATCAAAAGCTGAATCTCAAGTCTAGTAACTGATTCTATGTTGAATAGAGATCTTTTAAAAAGTGTTCTCATTCAACATATAATTTAATACAACAGTCTGTAAACTGAAGTGTAAAGATTACATTTGAGTCCAGATACTTCCTCAACTGTAGAAGTACAAGGATACCTCTGCTTTCTTCATCAGTAATACAGATTTATGAAAAGGTATGCTGCAAAAAATGTCTGACTGAAGGAGTTAATCAAATCCTCATGTCCACGGTTAACTTTCATTATAATTGGTAAAAATGATGCCTATAATAGATGGCAATCACATTTTCAACAAATTTATATATATATTTTTTGTTGATCAAATACAGAAAACAATTTAGATTTCATTTTAAAAAATAAGGTTTATTTATAATAAACTATCTTCAATAATTCTATATTTTTATTCTAGGGAAAGCACAACTGTCAACAAAGCTAGCTTTAACATGTATTGAAAAGGTATACTCTTTATATTAATGCAAAACGGTAAGTCTTTCTTTACTATAAAGAATTCTCACTGCCTTTGAACTAAGAATCTGGAGCACTCGCAGAGAGGAGTTTGGGATGACCAGCCAGAATCAGTCAGGAGGTTTCCTCTCGTCTCAATTAGGTAACTGNGGGAACCCCTGAAGCCAGATCACACCTTTGCATTTTGTCGGGCTTCCTTCCTCATGACCTTTGCCATGGGTGGGATTCCTCACGCTGGCTCCCAGAACCTACCCTACACTCTATCAAGAAAAATGAGAGACAATGGGAAACAGTTATTTGCTATCAAGGAACAAACTTTTTTTTTAATCTTTAATAATTCTATATTTTTATTCTAGGGAATGCACAACTGTCAACAAAGCTAGCTTTAACATGTATTGAAAAGGTGTACTCTTTATATTAATGCAAAATGGTAAGTCTTTCTTTACTATAAAGAATTCTCACTGCCTTTGAACTAAGAATCTGGAGCACTCACAGAGAGGAGTTTGGGATGACCAGCCAGAATCAGTCAGGAGGTTTCCTCTCGTCTCAATTAGGTAACTGAAATAGGAACTCTAGCTCTAAATATCATAAGCAAAGTCTAAATCTTCGAAAAATAAACAGAGGGAATATAACAAACTACTTCAAATACATGCCTGAGGTGAGAAAGGGCTTGTACTTTCATATTGTGGCAGCTTTCAGATGAAATCATCAGTTTTTAATCTTCAGGTTCATATNAACTCTAGCTCTAAATATCATAAGCAAAGTCTAAATCTTCGAAAAATAAACAGAGGGAATATAACAAACTACTTCAAATACATGCCTGAGGTGAGAAAGGGCTTGTACTTTCATATTGTGGCAGCTTCCAGATGAAATCATCAGTTTTTAATCTTCAGGTTCATATCTGGAAAGAGATATGTATTTAATTAAGAGCATAATGTCAATTGTTGTAGCAAATGAGTTTACCTGAAACACTTTCAGTGATTAAGCCAGTAATGTTGCATCCTTCATCCAAAATCACCACTGTGGTACAAGTCAGATTTGTTCAAGGCATGATGGGGGTGAGTCGGAGGATTCCTGGACCAAAGAATGGACCAGATGACCACCAATACACCATCAGGCTTAAGTCTCGACTGTGTGTGGCATCCACATCCGTGTCGGCTTAGTGGAGTGCTATTTAAGTGAAGGCCTGATGGACACAAGCAGCTGATATGACCTGTGAGTACAAGGCAACCGACCCGGCTCTCTAAGAAGTTTGACCTGGGATTCACTTTTCAGCTCTGGTACCCTGGAACTCTGATAAAAGTAAAATGTCAGCTGAGTTTCCAGGCAGAACCACTGATGGCAGAAATGACCCTGATTAGAAGACTCCATCTGGACCACAGAACTGTGGCCAAGCACACATCCACGGCAGAAACCAGGGCTTCGGCCTCCCCGTGTGCAGTGAGCTCCTGGACACAGCCCCGCCAGAGTGTCACGTAACTGTGCCAGAGACACCGCTCCTCTGTGGGGTGTGGACTTCTAAGGCACGCTGGCTCTGGCATCTGCACACGGATTGCATGTTGTAGCACCTGAAGTGTCACGTGGGGGCGTCTTTGGTGACTCAGATGGTAAAGAATCCACCTGCCACTGCAGGAGGTGCAAGAGACTCAGGTTCAATCCCGGGGTTGGGAAGATCCCATGGAGAAAGAAGCAGAAACCCACTCCAGTATTCTTGCCTGGAAAATTCCGTGGACAGAGGAGCCTGGCAGACTACAGTCCACAGGGTCACAAAGAGTCAGACACAACTGAGCAATTAAACAACAAAAGTGTCACGTAGGAGCACAGTGTGAGCAGGCCCTGGACTGCAGCAAGGACCCCACTGAGCAGCAACGCCTGGCTCTGCCTTGTCCAACATCCTGCTGAGAGAATGTGGGGCGAAGGCAGCCTGGTATGGCCCTGAGTGACCCCAAGGGTCCAGCTGAGCCTGAAAAGAAACCCGAGGCGGTATGGCGAGTGAGGCCTGGCCAGAGCCTCTCTGCCCTCCCCACACACAGGCTGCTGGACTGCATGACAAAGCAGCTCCCCACGGGCCGGGCCTCTCCGGCCACGAGAGCAGACTTAAGGAAGGACAGACACGAGCCTGGCAGGGGCCATCCAGGGCAGGGGCAGCACAGCTTACTTGGCCAGTCTTCTCCTCAGGTCTCTGATTTGGTCATTCTTCTTGGTAAGAATCTCCTTCATGTTTCGAAAGGCTGCTGTTTGTTGGAATTTCTTCTCTAATTCCTACATAGGGAAAAATATCAGTCCATTAATAAGAAATAGTTAGGGAAAGAAAGAACACATCTGATGAAAATATACATTTTTGCCCTAATTTACTAATATTCTGCTTTTCTAATTTACTTTTAATATATTTATATAAAATTAAGACTATTGAAACTTTAAAAATACATTCTTTCAAGTGAGAAGCCAATAAAATGGTAACATTTCCCAAGAACAATATTAACAAATAACTCAAACATACTATGCCACAGAGATGGGAAATCTATTTGAAACAGTAAATTCATTTTCAGATAAAATAGACATGCTCTTCTTTCTAAATCCCAAAGTAGTGAAAGTATTTTAAGAAGACGATTTTAAATTTAATTACAGTTTAGCTTGTATATTCCTAAGAGTCTAAACCCTAAAGTGAAAAGAACAGTTCTCTGCATACTGCTTGTAAATTAAGAAACAGGGACAGACCCCTTGAGGAAAACACCTGCCAACCCTCTGCTGACTGTGAACGGGATGGCCAGGAAGAGCAACGCGGGGGGCCAGGAGGAGCAACGCGCATGCACCAGGAGAAGCACAGGCTTTGCATCATCTCAGACATTCTGGCGTCACAGAGCCATCTTTCTACCAAAAGGGGTCAATCTTTTAGAACACAAAGTGCCGAACACCTTGAGAAAAAATCAAGTGAATCTGCAGCTATCCACATTTCCCTTAGTCACACTGCATTCAGCGCTCAGTCCCATGTAGACAGACAAACCTGACCTTCTCAGCCATGCTCAGCTGCTCCTGGACCCTCAGTAGGTCGTGCTTGGCCGTTGCTAGATTCTCTTCCAGGGATTTCTGGTTTTCTGTCTGGTCACNGCTATCCACATTTCCCTTAGTCACACTGCATTCAGCGCTCAGTCCCATGTAGACAGACAAACCTGACCTTCTCAGCCATGCTCAGCTGCTCCTGGACCCTCAGTAGGTCGTGCTTGGCCGTTGCTAGATTCTCTTCCAGGGATTTCTGGTTTTCTGTCTGGTCACTAAGTGTCTTCTGAAACTCACTCTTCAAAGCAGCAACTGTGTTTTCCAAGTCACTCAAGTCTTCAGCCTTTATAAAATCCTGTGAAAAATACGTACATCCACCTAAGTTCACGCTGACATCCTAAATACCAACAGCTTTGGACTCAACACCTCAGTGATGGAAAGAGGGGAGGCTGTGTGCCACACGTGCACACCAGCCTCCCCCACCAGCCTCCCCTGCCGCTGCAGTCCCGGGGGGTCACTTGGCACCCAGTGCCCGGTCACTGCACACGCGCACAGCCACTCAATGGTCACGGATTTCCAAGGATGTCAAATATGATTTATGAGCTGTTGGGACTCCAAAGGGAGAACAAGAGAGGTGAGATCCTAAATTTGACAAGGTTGTGTATCCCAGAGTTGGGGTGACATGTTTCACAATATTATAAGAGCTTAATTAACGCTTACTGAGTATATGGCTTGCTACATTTATGAGACTAAGTTTTTTATCTTAATTTGAGATACACATATTCGTACATTTTGTCTGTGTAACATAAGCAGTTGGATCTTCTCTCTACTTGGATCATGTTTTCTACCAGATACCATTTATAATGTAAAGAAGAGTAATATTAGTAAGACAGGAAAATGGTCTATAATTGCTAACTATGAAGATGGAGCACTACTATCAACAAAAGCAGAATTCCTTATATCTGGTCTTGAAAATGATTTTACCTCACTGTATCTCTGTATGCATTTTGCTTTTGCCAAATCTTAAAAAAGTAAAATTGGAGCAAAATCTTCAATGGCTTATAAAACAAATATTCAGCTGTTTTATAAATTTATGGTCCTTGGTACATAATGACTGAAAATCATATATTTCCTTTCATTTTAGCCATGTAAGAAGTATCCTTTTATTTTAAAACAGTATCTACAGAGGAAATAATGTAATGCCTGAAATTCGTTTCAAAAAAACATGGGGGAGAAGAGAAGAAAGAAGAGGTTAGCATCAAACAGGCTGGCCTCGCCGTGGCGACTCAGCGGGGAAGTTGAGCGGCAGGTGCCTGGCTTACATCACACTATTCTATTCTTATACATGTTTGAAAGTTTCCAAAGAAAAAGGGTAGCCAACATCTAATGAAGCATGTTTGGGGATTGTTTAGTAGACATTTACAATGGCACTAAACCCACTAGGAAAGTCAGTGCTGCAGTGAAGATTCAGTTAGACAGCCCTGCTGATGGGGCCTTCCTGCAGCATCTCATCTCGGTGCAAAGGCAGGAAAGTCAGTGCTGCAATGAAGATTCAGTCAAAGAGCCCTGCTGACGGGGCCCTACTACAGCATCTCATCTTGGTGCAAAGGCCACACGAGGCAGAACTGTGCCCACGATGACCTCCAGGGTGGAGCGGGACTCAGTCACTCCACTCAGACAAACCTGGAGAACTTTAACACAATTTCACTGTTTTACCCAAGCTCTGCTAGATACAGGTGGATCTGAAGATGCACAACTAATAAATTCATTTCATTTTATCATACTCCCGAAGGGAAATTTAAGTAAAAATAAGTTCTGTATAATAAAACTCAAATTCAAATCCTTGGTGGCGCAGTGGTATAGAACCTGCCTGTCAATGCAGGAGACCCGGGTTCGATCCCTGGGTCGGGAAGATCCCCTGGAGGAGGAGATGGCAGCCCACTCTGTACTCTTGCCTGGGAAAGCCCATGGACAGAGGAGCCTGCGGGTGACAGCCCATGGGATTGCAAAGCCTCGGAGAGGACTTAGTGCTAAACCACAACAATAAATCCAATTAACTAAGAGCTCTTCCAATCTTCTCTCTTTCCTCTTGGAATTGGAATGGGAAAGTGAAAGGGAAAAGAACTTTAAAAAAAAATTAAGCAAATCTTAGATGCCCATGCGCTCTGGGACACGTGAAGCACATGAGCCATGCACGTGCCCCCGTTGCCCTCAGCAGGCGCTCACGTGGCCTTTCCGGGACAAGTCTGTCTCGATGAGGGGCAGCAGTGACGGCCTCCTTCTCAGGGAGTGGCCGGTGGTGGGGCATGATAGTAACTAAGACTTGACCTAAGTTTCTAACTTGATTCTATCTGGAAAATGTGAAAAAGCTAAGACTGATTTCACCTTTTGATTCCCGTGCTCAAGCTGTAAATCTTGCAGTGCTCTCTCCAGCTTTGACTTCTCATCCAATGCATCTGTTGCCTAAAATCAAGAGTTCACAGAAAACATTCAATATTCAGTATGTAAGGAATGCTTTCAATAATTTTAAGTATTTCTCAGTTACCTGGGATTCAATGGTCTTCAGTCTTGACTTCAATTTCTCATTCTCTTCTTGAAGTCTTATAATTTCCTTTGTGAGTAAATTCAGGTTTTACTATGCTAGCCACAGTACTTTTCATCCTTGAAATTACTTGCTTCACTCATACTTTTAATTTTTAAATTACATATAAACTCCAGAGTCTGCATGCCCTGGCTACTGGTAATATCCCAGCTTCACCCAGCCCACCAGCCTCAACATCTGAGTCATCTCTGGCTCTAAGACTTCTAGTTCCTTCCTTCACAGTCTCTCGGACTTTTTTCAGCCCTCTATTCTCAGCCTTTCCCCAAAGTCCCCTCCTCTGCCATCTCTCACCTAGCTGATCCTGACTCTTGGTCTCTTCTTGGACTACACAGCGCAGCACCTGCACTCATCCTCAAAGCACAACCACCACCATTCCATACCCTGTGTCCAGCCCCCAGCGGTCCCTATGAGCGGAGGCCCACGGCCCTGGCTCGTCAGCAGCTCCGCCACGAGCAGCGCCTGGCCGTGCAGTCTCATCACGCTCCGGCGCACACACCACCGCCCAGCGGAGCCTGCGCCCTGCTCCCAGGCACGCCAGCCTTCGCCCTGCCTCGGGCTGCTGCCCACTCAGCTCCCCCACTGCTCGTGTCCCTTCTCTTCTGACAATTCTCTGCGCCTTCGCCTTTCAGCCCAGCTTGGGCACCACCGTACCCAACAGCCAGTCCTCCTCGACTCTCATTCACCTGGCGCTGTGTCTTCTCTACCACCCTGTGGTACAAAGGTTAGTTTCCTGTCTCCGTTTCTAGAACGTTAGTTATCCCTTCCCAACGAGACTGTAAGGTCTTAAGGGCAAAAGGCCAGGTATTACTTTTCTTTTTATGTAGCAACATCTAGCATAACGTTGAAAACACAAGAGTCATGAAAAATAGCTGTATGTTGGTAATTATTTTTTATGAACCTCTTACTAAGTACCATTAAGGACGACTACTCTGACAGACTAATCACCCTCAGTGGACAGGAGCCAGGCCTTCCACCCCGTCTCCACCTAGAGCTGCGCAGGCGGCCAGCACACACCCTGAGAGCTGCCATTTCTTGCAGTGACGGTGACATTACCTTGTTTAGGAGTTCTGCCGCACCACCTTCGTGAAGTGGAGCAAGTTTTGGCTTCATGCTGTCTATGATGGACTGAAACGAAACAAACCAAACTGAAATCACCCCCAAATAAAGCGCGTGTTAAGCACTGAACCCTTGTAGTTTCTAAGTGACAGGCACGGTGCAAACCTACCAATGGGATGTCAGCTAGACCTTTACTGGTTTGCTTCTCTACTACGTACTGGTGCTTAGAACAGAGCCTGGACCACAGTGGCCAACGAAAGTTAGATAAAAATGAAACCCATCCTCCTTGTATCTTAAACAAACAAACAAAACAAACAGGTGGAAGAGAAAGGTGGGAGGGACGGTAGTCAAAGCAGATAAAGATCCTAGTACCTAGGGACTGAGGTTTTAACACTGTGGGAGCTGGAAGCAAGATTTCTGCACAAACCCCCCAAAATTGCAATAATGATGAGGATTTAGGTAAACTACATTGCAGATGAGTAACTTGACACAACTTGATACATACATTCTTACAATATGTATTAAAGCAAAAGAATTCATGTCTCTGAACCAGAAATTTCGTAGATAGAAGTTCCAAAGGAACAATCAGAAAACTCTTATGTATGTGTACATTCACAGATTCATCTCGGCAGGGTTTTACTACGCAACGCCAGAGCATTCATGGTATGTGTACGCAATGGAAGGGTCACTGTAGATAATAAGATGATTAAAGAGAGAAGTAGCTAATGGCTATTACTGTTTCCACCTGAGAGATGAGAAGAGCGAGGCTCAGCTCTCTCAAGGTCACCCGCTCAAGGTCACTCGGCTGGGGAGTGGCAGTCCCTGGGTGCTGCGTGAAGCTTGTACAAGTGGGAGGCAGGTGGACTGAAGGGGCGTGGTGAGCATGTGCGTGCATGTGTGTGAGGCAGCAGCGCACATGGGCTGGGAAGAAGCAAGCTCTTCACAAGGCAACTTTTGAATTCTGGTCTTGAGCTGAAAGCTTTTCCTTGAGAGTTCTCCCTTCAGCCTCTGAATGTTCTAAGCAATCTGAGGATGCTAAACAGTGGCTATTAAGATATGGACCAAAAATTACCTTTTTATTTGAAGATGTAAATTCCGCTTTTTCAAATTCTGCAACTTGCTCTAATAATTCTCTTGAAGATTAAAGAAAATATGAAAAAAATAATTGTTTAAAATAGATTTGTATCATACGCACAAGACAAATAAAAGCACTGGTATCAACCTATCACATGCCAGAGACAACAGCGCGAGGTGAACAAAACTTCGTCACATCAAAAATGGTACTCGTTACTAAAGGTAGAAGAACTAAGTTCCATGCACTCAAATCTGAATCCCATAGCACCTAGTATTTTGTACTTACTGAGTGTACAATATAATTGCCAGAACTAAACTACAGTGTTAATATCATGTCTGAAGTTTGTAGTTAACACTGTATTTTTAAAGTACTAAAGG
>SJYV01045552.1:6814-18309 GCA_006410875.1 Neotragus pygmaeus | reverse complement strand
AAGGAATGATGCTGAAGCTGAAACTCCAGTACTTTGGCCACCTCATGGGAAGAGTTGACTCACTGGAAAAGACTCTGATGCTGGCAGGGATTGGGGGCAGGAGGAGAAGGGGACGGCCAGGATGAGATGACTGGATGGCATCATGGACTCGATGGACGTGAGTCTGAGTGAACTCCCGGAGATGGTGATGAACAGGGAGGCCTGGTGTGCTGCAATTCATGGGGTCACAGAGAGTTGGACACGACTGAGCGACTGAACTGAAATGAACTGAGAAGATTGGATTAAGTGACATTTAAAGGGCTTCCCTTGTAGCTCCGTCAGTAAAGAATCTGCCTGCAGTGCAGGAGACCCAGGTTGGATCCCTGGGTTGGGAAGATCCCCTGGAGAAGGAAATGGCAACCCACTCCAGTATCCTTGCCTGGAAAATCTCATGGACCGAGGAGCCTGGTGGACTGCAGTCCATGGGGTCGCAAAGAGTCAGGCACGACTGAGTGACTAACACTAACAGATTATTTCAAAGCTAAAATTGTAGCATTCTATATTTTCTTCTCTCTCTCATTCTCTCTCATTTGTAAGTTCCTTGCCAAGAGGACACAGTCATTTCTTCGACACCCAAGCCCCTCACCTAGTGCTTTGTTTCCTAGGGGACACTGAATAAGCATTTGCATATTGCTTGATTGCTCTGTAGTTTCTTAAAGAATTTAAAGAATTGTAATAGAAACATTTTGGCTATGACATAAACAAAGTCTGTATGCAAACTAGTTTTCTTATGATTAGAAAAGAGACAACATTAATAGGAAGTCTGTCTTGTGGAAATACACAGAAATGTACAGTTTAAGTGCATGGTATAATTGCTGATGCTATCTTACTATTTTTCTTCCTCTGAAATGCCAGAATCCAGAATCCTCACTCCTTTTTACTGACGAAACTTGACTCATAACAAATGAGTTGTAATCATTTGGATGACTTTGTTGTGAAATTTGAAAGCATATTGAATGACTCAGACATCATAAGCTAATTATCTGCAACTGTTAGATTGAATTTAGAGGGATATTCTTTTATCTGGCTTTGCTGTTTATGTGTTTCTGTTATTTTGTGTGCCATCTGGCCCTAAAATAGCATGTTGGAAAGTGAGGAAGTATACATAGGTTGAGTTCTTTGGTGTCAAATTCAGGTTAGTGATTGTTCTCCAGACATTTTTACATTACTATTTTAACTTCAGGTTTCTACTCTGCTTGCTGTTGCTTTCTGTGTGTAGCTAACAATTTGTTGTCATTAAACTATCCAGAGTTGGTTTTGTTGCATGCTACCAAAATGAACAATAATTAATGCAATGTATTTGGATGAAGAATCTGGATATTGAGAGTATAAAAAATAAAAGCCTAGAGCAACACAGTGTGATAGGAATAGAATGAGAGCTACATAATTTAAAACATTTTTAGTAGCCACACTGAAAAAGTAAAAAAAAAAAAAGGTAAAATTAATTTCAATAATATATTTAACTCAGTATAGCTCAAATAATATCATTTTAACATATCACTGAAAAATTATTACTAAGTTGTTTACATTCTTTTTAAAAAAACTGAAACCTCAAAAATCCAGTATTTATCTTGTAGTATATCCCATGGAGAAGGAAATGGCAACCCACTCCAGTACTCCTGCCTGAAAAATCCTATGGGCCAAGGAGCCTGGTAGGCTACAGTCCATGGGATTGCGAAGAGTTGGACATGACTGAGTGACTTCACTTTCACTTTTCACTTTCATGCATTGGAGAAGGAAATGGCAACCCACTCCAGTATTCCTGCCTGGAGAGTCCCGGGGACATAGGAGCCTGGTGGGCTGCTGTCTATGGGGTCGCACAGAGCCGGACGCGACTGAAGTGACTTAGCAGCAGCAGCAGCACATCCCAATCTGCATGCTACCTTTTCATCAGGGATAATTCATCTCTATTTAGATTTCATAAAATATGCAGTTAAAAAAGTACTTTGCTTACCTAAGTTGTAACCAAACTGAATACCAAAAAATAACTTACATTCAGTCCCTTGGTCACACTAGCCCTCTTTCAAAGACTACCCTATTGGACACCACTGATCCAGAGGTTCACTTTTAGCTGATCCTCCACTAACTGGAAAACCTACTACCTGTTAAGTCACTTCAGTCGTGTCCGACTTTGTGACCTTATGGACTNAAGGTGGTCTGGTATTCTCATCTCTTGAAGAATTTTTTAGTTTGCTGTGATCCACACAGTCAAAGGCTTTGGCGTAGTAAATGAAGCAAAAGTAGATGTTTTTCTGGAACTCTCTTGCTTTTTTGATGACCCAACAGATGTTGGCAATTTGATCTCTGGATCCTCTGCCTTTTCTAAATCCAGCTTGAACATCTGAAAGTCCTCAGCTCAAGTACTATTGAAGCCTGGCTTGGACAGTTCTGAACATTACTTGCTAGTGTGTGAGATGAGTGCAATTGTGTGGTTTGAGCATTCTTTGACATTGCCTTTCTTTGGGATTGGAGTGAAAACTGACCTTTTCCAGTCCTGTGGCCACTGCTGAGTTTTCCAAATTTGCTGGCATATTGAGTGCAGCACTTTCACAGCATCATCTTTTAGGATTTAAAATAGCTCAGCTGGAATTCCATCACCTCCTCTAGCTTTGTTTGTAGTGATGCTTTCTAAGGCCCACTTGACTTTGGACTCCAGGATGTCTGGCTCTTGGTGCGTGATCACACCATCATGGTTATCTGGGTCACTAAGATATTTTTTGTATAGTTTGCTTATGTATTCTTGCCACCTTTTCTTAATATCTTCTGCTTCTTTTGGGTCTATACTGTTTAAGCATGCTTCTCAGTATGAATCATGAGGGTTTATTTATTTTTTAATATTATAAAGTAGGTGTTTTTTGGCTTTGTTTTTTGCAATTAGCTTATTTGGCTGCATTGAGTCTTAGTCATTGCATGCGGGATCTGTGTTGTGTCGTGTGGTCTTTCATTGTGGTGTGCAGACTCCCTGGCTGTGGTGCATGGGCTTAGTTGCTCTGTGGCATGTAGGGTCCTAGTTTCCAGAGCAGGGATCGAATCTGTGTCCTCTGCATTGCAAAGTGGATTCTTAACCACTGGTCCAACAGAGAAGTCCTAAATCATGAGCTATTGTGATTTGGGACTCAGTCTGTTACATGTGGTCCCTGCCAGACTGTCATGGGAGGTGCCACTCTAACTCTGTTTCTCAAATACAAAGGGGCCCTGCATCTGCCAGCAGCTCTCTCATCCCTGGGAGAGGTCCCTTATCTGTTTCCACATGCTGTCTTGCTGCAGGGTCATGCTCATCTCAGCTCTGCTATAAGGTCATAGGTTGTGAGGCTGTCAAAGGAAGAGTCCTCAAGCATTGTCTTCTGTGTTCCCACCATCCTGGACCGCAGTCTCCTGGATCTGACACTAGGAGAAATCCCAACCTCCGAGTCTGGAAGGATGTCTCTGTGAAATCGCTTGGCTCTTTAGACACATGAGTTAGATGTGAAGCTCTTCTTGGGTGATGCCCTGATTGATCCACTCCACACCCATCACTTCTCCATTCACTGCTTCCCAGGCAGGAAAGGGTGTAGGGCTCTGAAAAGACCTGATGACGCCCACACAGCATCAGCACAGATGGCTCCATCTGCTCCAAAAAGCACTAAAAGGGCCGCAGGAGGGCCCAGTTTTAATCTGGCTCAGCTGGCACTTCACCATGGCCTTGGGAAGGTGCCCCAGTTCTGTTCTTGTTCTCCCAGCTGTGTAACAAGGAATCGCAAAGCCATCCCTAGGCAGCTATAACAGCATATAACCAAATAGCAATAGGGGTTCCCTGGTGGCTTAGTTGGTAAAGAACCTGCCTGTAAGTGTGGGAGATACAAATGATGCAGGCTCAATCCCTGGGTCGAAAAGACCCACTGGCAGCATGGCACCCTGCACCAGGTATTCTTGCCTGGGAAATTCCATGGACAGAGGAGACTGGCAGGCTACAGTCCTTGGAGTCACAAGAGTTGGACATGACTGAGTGTGCATGCACTCCACACCAAATGGCAATAAAAGACGTACTTAGGTTCATTTTGCATAGAGTGGGACTGTTACTAAGTAGAGATTTCACGTTTATCAGCCACTCATTGCTGCTGCTGCTGCTGCTAAATCGCTTCAGTCGTGTCCAACCCTGTGCGACCCCATAGATGGCAGCCCACCAGGCTCCCCCGTCCCTGGGATTCTCCAGGCAAGAACACTGGAGTGGGTTGCCATTTCCTGCTCCAATGCATGAAAGTGAAAAGTGAAAGTGAAGTTGCTCAGTCGTGTCCGACTCGTAGTGACCCCATGGACTGCAGCCTACCAGGCTCCTCCATCCATGGGATTTTCCAGGCAAGAGTACTGTAGTGGGGTGCCATTGCCTTCTCTGCATTGGCTGTCTGATATTACTCTATAGAAAGCAGAGGTGGGTGGTGTTTGTTACCAGAAGGTCTAATGCAAAGAGCTCCCCTCCAGCTCACTGTGATGGCCTTGACTGAGAGGCACAGAGGACTGAGCAGTCAGTGGCTCTGCCCTTTTGCTGTGTTTATTACTGAGGTATGATGTCAGTTGCACTGCTGGGACAGCCTGAGTTCATGAATCCAGTGGGAAAGGGGAGCAGTGATCAGACAGCAGGAAGAAATGGGGAAGGGAATTTTGTATTTTTTTTAAGATATAAATTATTGACAAAATTTTAAAATTATCATTATTTGGCAGCAGTGCATGGCTAAATGTGGGATTTTAGTTTCCCAACTGGGATCGAACTCAGACCCCTAGCAATGAAAGCATGGAATTACAACCACTGAACTGCTAGGGAATTGCCAAACTTTTTTTTTTTTTTTAAATAAAGACACTGCTTATGGCTATTGGCTCCAACTACCCCCCTTCCAGGTAAAATGAAATTGAGAAAGTAAATAGGCCCGTGAGAGGGGAGGGCAGGGAGCACGCCTGGCTCCTGCCCTTGGTGGCTCTCCGGGCTCCTCCCACGCCGTGGCCCTCCCAGGCTCTCCCACTCCGTGGCTGTCCCGGTTCCACCCCCTCTGTGGCTGTCCTGGCTCCGCCCCTCCGTGGCTGTCCCGGCTCCGCCCCTCCGTGGCTGTCCTGGCTCCGCCCCCTCCGTGGCTCTCCCGGCTCCTACCCTCTCAGTGGCTCTGCTGCAGAGGCTGGCCCAGGACAGCTGATGGGCCTTGCTGGTGGCCGTGGAGCTTGCAGACACAGCAAAAGGGGGAAGAGAAAGAGAATCCGAACAATGGGGAGATGTATATGTAAACCTGAATTACTTAGCTGTACACCTGAAACTAACACAACTATATGTAAATCAGCTATATCCAACATAAAATTTAAAATTTATCCCCCCACCCGCCAAAAAATAGAAGAAGGAAAAGATGCAGCCCCAGCTGGGGATGGCAGTAGCTGGCTGGAAAATCAGCCAAATCCTTGCTTCCCAATTGCCAAGGGTGATGGGGTCTTAACAGGTCTGTCCAGGAAAGCTTGTTTACACACCCCAACAAGGATGAGCAGGGAACAATGTATTTCTTGTACCCGCGATCTCAGTTAGACTTAAAGGCAGAGGCTGCCTGGTATAACGGGAAGATCTTGACTTGTAGGCACCCAAGCCTAGGCTCAAATGGCACCCTGACACTTACCTGGGTAAGTGTGGACCCTGGTTACTTGCAGAAGCTCTCTGAATCCCCCCGTACTTGCTATTCTGAGGCCCCAGTGCAGTGACTGATATAAAATGCTCACCCAGAGAAGGTGGTCAGTTCACCTGTCCCCCTCCTCTTCCTTCAGGAGAGGAATCACTAGAGCAATCTCTACCCCTGGTTTCCCCTCAGGATCTGAGATGTGCTAGGTGTCTAATAAATTTTCAGTAGTAGCATGATTAAGTGAGGGGTTCTCTGGTGGTGCCGTGGTAAAGAATCCGCCTGCCAGTGCAGGAGACACAGAAGACATGGTTTCAATCCTTGGTTGGGAAGATCGTCTGGAGGAGGAAATGGCAACCTATTTCAAAATTCTTGCCTGGAAAATTCCATGCACAAAAGGAGTCTGGCGGGCTCTGGTCTGTGGGGTTGCAGTCAGACATGACTGAGCAACTGAGCACGCACACACATGCATGCCCAACGTGGTAAGTGAATCATGAACTGGGCTTCTGTTTGCAGGCTATTCCTAAATCTAAATATTTGAAAAATCTGATAGATGCTTTACAGAATGAAAGCGCCAGGGACAAGACAGGGATCCATGTCATCAACATCACTGGACAAAGTCAGACTGGGCTCATGTTGAGCTGGGTTACGCCAGGAAAATGTTTTTCTCGGGGCCAAAGGCTAGGACACTGGATGGAAAATGAGCCTGTCAGAGCTGGCAGGCTTTCTGGATAGACATAGAGCAGGCCAGGCCAGGCCAGGCTTGAGCCATCAGCTGGGGCCATGGCACAGTCCAGTCCTTGGGATCCCAATGTCACCATGACAGGAATCACCAACTGGGGCTTGGATAGGCACATGGAAAAGTTACAAGGCCTTGGAGGAACTCGGGGACAGTGTTTGGCCAAGCCTGACTCATACTGCTAGTTTGGGCCTCTTTCTTAGCTCTTAGCTGTCAATGGCTGGGAAAATGCTATGGGGTAGCTAGGGGAGAGGCAACAATGGGACACAGATGTCAATTATCTCCCCTTTCCCATACAGAACACTACGCAGCCACCAAAGATAAGAAGACAGGCATATACACACTGGTAGAGAAATCTGCCTGTGATCTATTACTGAGTGGATAAAACACATTGTGTGAACTAGCATGATTGTAATTTTAAAATTAATAGTCATTCACAGGTATCTGTATACCTACCTATTTGGCTGTACACAACTGTCCACAGTGGTGACTTATAGGCGTTTAGAGGAGGAGGTAGCTTCTATTTTGTGCACTTCCTTATGGGCTTGTTTTTGTAATTAATGTGCATTTTTTTTTCAGCACGATTTTACTCTAGCTTCCCTCTTCTGGTCTCCCTGAAAACTATCCTTGAAGACATGAAAGCAGCAGCTCGGGAGAACTCATATGTGGTTGAAATTTTAATTAGCATCTACTCTGGATACAGGGTGGCATACCAGGCAGCTCAGAGGTAAAGAAACTGCCTGCCAGTGCTGGAGACGTGGGAGACGAGGGTTTGATCCCTGGGTCGGGAAGATCTTCTAGAGGAGGAAATGGCAACCCACTCCGGTATTCTTGCCTGGAGAATCCCATGGCCAGAGGAGAATGGCAGGCTGTACAGTCCACGGGGTCACAGAAGAATCAGACATGGCTTAGTGCCTAAACAACGTGCCACTCATAAACTCCAGAATTTTGGGCAAGAGACTTAGTTCTCTGCCTCTTAGTTTTACCGCCAATAAAATGAGAATCTAGTAACAGTGCCGGCCTCAGAGTGACCATAAGAATTCAACGCCCTAAGGTAGGAGCAGTTCACGGGAGCACGTGTTCTCATTCGCTTCAGTTGTGTCTGACTCTTTGCGACCTATGGACTGTAGCCCGCCAGGCTCCTCTGTCCATGGGATTCTCCAGGCAAGAATACCAGAGTGGGTTGCCATGCCCTTCTCCAGGTCACAGGAGCATGGGGTGCAGAAAAACAATATACAAATGTCGGCTATTCCTCGTTTCTCTGGTGTCCCTGTCAAGCATGGAGTGGGCTGAGATGGGAGGCAGAGGCTCCTGCAATTGTCCAAGTGAGAGATGAGGTCTTGAGCTCAGGCTGTGAGGATGGAGGGAGTGAAAGCAGGGAGGCAACCTGGGAAGGTGGAGTGAGGAGCCAGGAACAGGGGGAGGGAGGGGCCTGGGTGACGTGCGTTCCCAGCAGAGGTGACGCAGAGGATGCCACAGCCAGCAGAGCAGAGGAGGGGGAAGGGAAACCGCCAGGTCTGGGGAAACCCACACAGAGGCGTCCAGCAGGAACAGCCCATGAGTTCATTTGGCCAGAACACAAATGTACTTCAGTTTTACGTCACCATCTCTGGACCCTGAGTCCTGGGGGCTAAGGACCGTCTGACAAAAAAGAGTGAGATCCTGGCCTGAGAGTGGGCCCTCTGACCACGTCTGAAAGTGAAAGTGTTATGTCGCTTAGTCACGTCCGACTCTGTGACCCCATGGACTATATAGCCCACCAGCCTCCTCTGTCCATGGGATTCTTCAGGTAAGAATACTGGAGGGGGTTGCCATTTCCTCCTCCAGGGGATCTTTCCGACCCAGGGATTGAACCCGGTCTGCTGCATTGCAGGCAGATTCTTTACTGTCTGAGCCACCAGGCCCCTCCTCCCTGGTGCTGCCCCCTAGGTGTACCTGCATCAAAACACAGTCAAGCTGCTCTACATTAAGTTCCTATCTTGGGAAGAGGCCAGAGGCTTGAATTCAGTCTGTCCACCCACACAGGCCTCCCGCTGGAAATACATTTCCAAAAGAGCCTCAAAAACGCTTCCCTCACTCCCCAACTAGCCACTTGCCTGCCAATTCTCTCTAGAACGATTAAAAACAAAATCCAGCAAGCAAACCATCAAAAATAAGGCCAGTTAAAGTAAAAAACCATGACATAGTACAGGGGAGAAGGATGAAGACTTAGAGAAGTCTTCCCGGGCTGGACTTGCATCTGGGCATGCACCGTGCTCCGGGTAAGCATATCTTCATTGGAAACGCTAGGGTGAAGATGCATCCACCTCCCTTGGAGGTTCCTAAGGAGAAGCAATATTCCAAAGCCAACTCAGTAAATGTTAGGACCTCCCTCCCTCAATCAGAGGGCTGAAACCAATCAGGGTTTAAGCTCTGTAGTATGTTTCCAACACAAGGACTAAGGTTCACATTGTGTGTGCTCAGTCGTATTGTACTTTTTTGCAGCTTCATGGACTGTAGCCCGCCAGGCTCCTCTGTCCATGGGATTCTCCAGGCCAGAATACTGGAGTGGGTTGCCATTTCCTTCTTCAGGGGAATGTCCCAATCCAGGGATTGAACCCAGGTCTCCTGCACTGGCGGGTGAATCCTTTCCCATGGAGCTACCTGGGAAGCCTCAGGATTTAGCGTGCTGCTGATAAACGCTGGCTACCTCCTATGGTGGGTGGATTCACTTTATTTTACTCCTAATTACCCAATTACATAGTTTGCGAGCCCTATACTCTGTTTTCACACGAGTTACTCGGGAAGACTCACAGTTTGACAGAAAGCCACATCAGATGGGGAGGGTCTCCTTCTGGGGCTCCATAAGGGGAGAGTTCAGAGGGAGACAGACCGCCCAAGAGAGCTGCCTGCCAGGAACGCGGCGGCTAAAGGGAGCATGTGGGAGACAGGGCGGTGCCTGCTGCAAGGGCACCGGAAACAGGGAGACAGCAAAGCTCCTGTTTCATCATCACTGAACTCTATATTTTAAGAAGGGCATTTCAGAGCTCCGGGTTTATTTCTCATTTGGGACCTGCCTCCTGTCTATGATGAGCCCAGGCAATCTCAAAGGCCTTGCTACTATTCCCTGCTCGGCCCAGGATTCAGGACAGAGGACAGAGCTTGTGGGCGACTCTCTCCAGCAGAAGGCACGGAGTTAGGGCAGGGAGATGGCAGAGTGGGGCGCCCAGCTCAGGAGCCCCCCTCTCCTCCTCTGAGCCCTAGGGTGTGCGGGTCCTCCAGCTGTCTTCCCAAAGCCACACTGGGAGGCGGAGGCTGGGGGCTGCCCAGTTTGCCCTTTATTCTCACGTGTCACATCTGCACGCATGCAGGGGTTCAGGGGTCCCCGCAGAGAAGAGCTCCTTTGGGTAGAAGGCAGGACAGGTAAGAACCCAAGCTCTCAGCCTCTACCCACATTTTATTGCCAAGCGCATGGGTCCTGGTCAGATAGACCTGGATTCTAATCCTGACATCTTTCACAAGTGACCTGCCCGAGGTTTTCGGGCCTCAGTTTCCTTGTCTTTAAAATGGGGCCAACCAGGTTGTTGTGAAGACTGAAGGCAGGAACACGTGCAGGCCACAACAGCCATCACTGTGGACCAGAGGTGGGCCCTTCTCTCCCCCCTCGCTCACACTGAAGAAGTCTTTGCCAAGCCTGGGTTGGGGGGTGGGCTGGGCAGGCAAGAGAGGCTTCCGCTAAAAGACACAGGACTAGGGAACAAGGAGGGCATCTCGTCCTCCCTGACAGTGTTCCCAAGCCACTGTCCCCTCGGAATGGTACTACACCTGGGCACTCTCCCAGCATTTATTCTGAGGCTCCCACCATCTACCACGTGACTTCTTTCTACCAAAGCCCCCCACACTTCCCATGACCCTAAGAAACTAACAAGGCAGCAACATCTGCCACGTCCATCATGGGGTGCAGACACACGTCTGACCCCAGCCCAGACTCAGGGCCCAAGGGGACGCTCAGATGCCATTCAAGTGGCCACTGTCTCCCGGGCCCACGTCCCTGTGTTTCCTCTTTCCGTACTTGTCTGGAGGGGCGGGTGGGGGTGGACAGCAAGCTCCAGTGGCCTGGATGACTCATTTCCTCCTTGGGATCAAGAGCAGGAGTTCCACAAGGAGGGGGTGGTGGTGGAGGGGTGCAGTGGGGGACTGGAGGCCTCTGGAAGCAAAACAGCAAGTGAGGCCGCCTCCAGGAGTAAAACGAGATGAAATTCAACCCACACTGACTGAGCGCCAGGTACATAAGTTCCTAGGGAAAGAAAAGAGCAAATGAGAGGGAAAGAACTGTTTTTTTTTTTTTTTAAATTTTAATCCATTTATTATATACAATATTAAGGCACAAATTTAAGCAGCAAAGGATAGGAAAATCTTTGGCTGGCCAACAGGATCAATATTTGCTGTAGGGGACACACCGTTTTCCTGAATTTCCCTGCTCTGTACACAGACCCATCCGGCCTTTGCAGCTCTGGGCTCCCCGCCCCCCCAGGACAGACCAGCCATATGAAGATGCCAGAATGTTACATCAGAGTCTGCTGGAGAGAACACAGCACACACAGCCGGTGGGAAGCGCGGTGGCACCCAGGCCAGTGGAGTTCTGGCCGAGGTGGGTGCCCGACCCGCCCTGCCTCACAGAACATCCCAGATTCCACTCTCCAAAAGGGGGAAAACACCTTAAATCAAAGGAAACCACCATGGGTAAGTCTGTTCACATCCCAGTTTGTAATAAATACTTACAGGTGTCTCTGTGTGAACATAATTCTAGGTAAACCACAGGGAAACAGACCACTGGGTTCCAGAACTCCAGGAGCTGATATAAGAGGATGCTGTATATGGGCTCCATTATACTGAAAACAGTGTGTTAATTCCGTGAAGAAGCAAAGTTTCATAACAAAGAAACACCCCGGTTTTGGCCTAATATGACAATAACATGCACTTAAGTCTAACATAGTTTTATGGAATTCCAACTGGAGGCAGATAGATACTCATGATTGTGCGTTTACATCCGTGTGTACGCAGAGATGTGAACATGTATAAGGTGTGACAAGAAAGTAGCCTTTTTTTTTTTT
>SJYV01045550.1:0-11962 GCA_006410875.1 Neotragus pygmaeus | reverse complement strand
GGCCCATTTTCTAGTTTATTTCTGTTAGAGAGAGTCCTAATCCCGGTTAGCTTTGCCTTAAGAAAAAGACACTTTCAGAGTGAGCTTTGAGTGAATAGGTTTAAAGTAAACATAGAGGCAAATAAGTTCTTTGAGGCCTGTGACTACATGAAAAGCAGTGACAGCTGAGCAGTTGTATCCCCACTTAGTGTGGGAGAAAAAATTAAAAAACTACGACACTCAGCGGACTGGGCAGTTAGATCCAGCTCTGTCCACCTGACAGATGTGAGGTCTCTGCTGTTTTCAGCGCTTCTAGAGGAGGATGCTGCTGCACCTCCACCTGCCTCTGTGCAGCCTGCATCTGGTCCCAGCTACATGACACCAGGCACAGCGGGTGATCGGTGAGCGACCAGCTCCTTCGTTTAGTTTCACTGCCTTCCATGGGCAGCTTGTATTGTTTCTTTCGGGGTGGGTTCACGAGCTGCAATTAGCCAACCTTATTTGATCTCTTTTAAATGCCCACATTTTCTTTTTAGCAGAGGGAGTGGGGGAGGAGGGTAGCTTGCAAGCCAGGCAAACATGGGACATTGTTGGAATGGTATTAATAAAGTGGTGAGAGAATCCTAAGATATTTGTTTGCGAGATGGGGAACACACAAGAGGGGTTCAGGACTCCTCCAGGTGGTCTATCCACTATTTCCACCTCCTCAGGGCCCCCAGGAACCTCTGGATATTAGGGGGCCCGTGACACTCACATGAAAGGCAGACTATCTTAACTGGCCCGCAGTGAGGGTGGGGGAGGATCCTCCCAGTTCTCAGGATCCTCCACTGCGAAGCTGGGGCCTGAATTTGGCCTCCAGCTCCCCTGCTGCGGGCTGTTCACGCTGCCCACAGCCCAGCCTCTCGTGCAGAGCCATGTGTGGAGGTGCCCTAGTGGCCCTCTCTGGCCTGGAGCTCAACACCAGCGAGCAGGCTTCAGTGACAGGAAGACGAACAGCTACAGGAGCAGGTGTGGAGGAAGTGACAGAGAGCCCTGGGGGGTTCCTGGCCTTGGAGCCCTGGTGGGGATGCTAAGGAAGCACGGTCATGTTGCACTCAGCATCTTGACCATGACATCCTGGATAAGCCAAAGAGCTCCCAGGCACGTCAGCTTGGATTTTGAGGTCAGGCCCCACTCCTTGCTAGCTGTGCAATTTTGGGCAAGTCGGTAAATCTTTCTGTTTCCCTACTTACAATTATCAAGGGGCCAATAATTATCCTGGGGTTTGCTGTGAGACTGCACGAGTGAATCACGAAGCCCTCGGCCCAGTGCTTGGCCCAAAGCAAATGCCCCATCAGTGTGTATTATCTTCATCCCATCCCAACCTCACACCTGCCTAGCTGGGGAATAAAAGAAAAACTGATTTACAAGTTGTTTATGGAATTCCTCCAGTGCAAGTAAGATCTGATATTTGGTTGTTGGGATGTTGGAAATGCCTGGGGCTGAGGTGATCAAAATTATTTTGCAATGAAGTCAGGAGTTTTAATTTCTGCCGAATTTCTGAGGGGAAATGATGGGTGGTGAAATTGGGAAGAAGGACATGGAAGCAGGTGGGGGTGGGGGGTGGGTCAGTATGTGTGCCAGAGGGCTGAACCCAAGGAAGAGTGCTGTCTCTTAGAGCGCAGAGGCTTCACGATCACGTAGGATCTGAAGCTCCATTCTGCTTCCATGTTGGAAGGCACCACCCCACCAGCCTCTCTGCGCTCCCTAAATCCTGCTGTCAGCTTTGCTGCACACAAACGTGGGTGCTTCTGGAATTTGGGGAGATCAGGCGTGGGGTCTTATTCTGGGGTTGGGACAAATACGGCACATACATGAGAAGCGTGGGATTCAGAATGTGGGGGAGGCAGGAGACAGGAACGAGGATATCGAGAGGCAGCACAGCCGCCCTCTCCCGGCCCCCGGCCCCTGGGCCCAGCCGCGTGGCGGACGAGGCTCGTGTCTGTGGTCCCATCCTGCCCTCGGAGCAGCTCCGTGAGGGAGCGCTTAGTGACTCCGTTTGCTAGAGGAAGGGAGAAGGTCCTCCTCCTGGGGCCCTGCCTGGCTGCCCGCAGTCCCAGCTGAGCCACCACCAGGCCACCGGGTCCTAAGCACGAGGGAGTCGTGGTGAGCTGGCGGTCTGCCAGTGACAAGGCTCCTGGCCAGGAGTGCGAGGTGAGTGCTGGGACTCACACACCCTCTCCTTACAGAAAGGGCTTGGCGTTCTGCGGTTTCCCTGCAGCTAAGTCTCGTCCTGTGTTAACGTTACTTGGGTGTGTGTCCCTGGCCCTGCTTGCCAAGCTCTGGGCTGCTGCTGGCTTCCTGGTGGACAGTTTCCACTGGCCGGTGGCACAGGGCTCCCTGGTTAAGAGTCCAGCTTCTGCTCTCATCCACCTGGGGGGCAAACCACAGGCTGCCCCCTAGAGCCTCCCCCCTGGGGCCCCTGGGAGACAGCACCCCTCTGCCTGGAGTGTCTTGCCATGGGTTTTCCAAAGGGAGTTCACTGCCTCCGCCTGCTCACAGGGGGTTTGTTGGGGAGAAAGCTATGCCTCCTGCAGGAAGCTTGCAGACTTCCTCAAGATTATTTGGAATCATCTTTTTAGACTTTTTTTTTTTCTGTATTTACATATTGAAGGAAAAGTTAGAATATCATAAAGCATCGCAGCTGGAAGAACCCTTCCAGTTGGTTCAGTGCACCGTCCTTTTATGCTACAGACTTGCCCTGAGAAACGCAGCATGCTAGTGTGGAGGTCAACTCTGGAGCCCAGGTCTTGCTCCGAGGTGGTATTCTTTCCACCTCATCTGACCACCATGTCTGTAGGTGGGCCAAGTTAAGACAGGTGGAGAGTTTCAATAAAAAGCGAGAGAAAGTCAAGGACCACACACAGTAGGTCACTGACATTTTATGACCGAAACACATCATGAAACTGTGTACAAGCCCCTGTGTCCTTGTCTTAAAATGCCGACTCAAGAGTCAATGATTGGGAAATGTGAAGATTTAGCTGCAAGGAATAGCTGTTGGGCTAAGAAACTGGTAACAATCTATAGACTATAATTCAGCCACATGACAGAATCACTAAACTCCCAATCTCCTGAAAGATACAGATAAGGGCCCGACACACACTCCTAAGTTGTTTTTACAGGAAGCAGACCCTCTTCCAGATGAAAACTGCTGACCACAAGAACACAGACCCTAGACCGCTTGAAACCAGAAGGTTGACCCAGAAGGTTGACGATGCTTGAAATTTCACCTTGTTGCAACCAATCCAAGAACGAGCTGATCTCACCCTGCTCCTTGAACACAACTCCTCACTACCGCCTCCAGGGTGGGTCACACAGTCTTTAGGGCATGGACCCACTGGGGCCCGCTTTGCCCGGCAAAGCAGTAAAAGCTTTTCTCTTTTCTGCTTCACCCAAAACTCTGTCCCCGTGTTTCTATTCAGCACCAGTGAACAGAGGCTGAGTTTCGGCAACAATCATGTGGGGCTAGAGGGGAGCCCTGGATTCTGACTCCTGCTCTGCCGTCAGTTCCTTAGACGACCTTCCAAAAGTCACCTTGATTCCCTGGGCCTCAGCTCACCACCTGCCAAACAGGACTATTAATCCCCAAGATGTTTGCTTATAGTGGAGGCTAGGATAAATCCAGGGTAAGTGTGGGAAAGTCTTTAACAACACTTTCATGGCCCTAGGGAGAATTATTAGCATGTTTTAATCTGGTTGCAAAGACATTGAATTGGGAACTGTGGTTGGTTTTGAATTAGTTTGTGTTCTGATATCCACAGTGATGGCCCATATAAGAAGGGATCTGATAAGTGTTCTAGGCCATGGCTGCCAAAATTTTAAATTTCTCTGGACCAAAATAATTACTTCAAAACCAAAATTAAGGACTCCAAAATGTAAATTCAGTGACCAGTACAGAATGGGCAGCTTCTTATTATGCCTGTTGTTGTTCAAACAAACAGACAAAATAACTCTGAATAAAAAGCAAACCAACCTGATTCCCATCTGTATCAACCTTGTGTTGTAAAAGAAAGGACATTTTCATACAAAAACAACCTAGAAAAGGACGTGCTCTCAGAGGAAAGTATGGTTGACTGCAGGAAAAGGGGATCACTTGTGAGAACCCCTGTAGTTGACAGTCTACAATGATGGAAGTGCAGAAACCAAGACCCAGCATGACTAAGGTCACGTTGCCTGGTCAAAACTGTCCTTGTCATTGAGGTCATGCTTTCCTTAAAGAGCCATCCCGAACCTTGAAAAATGAAGCTCTTGTCAAAGCTTGGAGAATCTGGATGGATGTGGAACAATGGGGCAGGGGAAGGGAAAATGACATTTACTCAGTGTGTTTGTTTTTTGGCAAGGCTCCGTATTCTGATTCCAGACCTGGTACTGTTTCCATGAAGGTGGGCAGCAAACCCTGACCTGTGGGTGAGATCCTGGCCACCACCTCACTTTGTGAACGAAGTTTGGTGGGACCGCAAATGTGCCTGCTCATTTGCACAGAGTCTGTGGCCACTTCTGCTCTACTCCAGTGGACTCGTTGTAACAGGGACCTCGTGGCCTGCAAAGCCTAAAATGTTTACTGTCTAGTCGTTTACAGAGGAAGCTTGCTAGCTTCTGCATTATGCCATGCTCCCTTCACCTTGATGTGACAGTCTATAGAGGCTTGGTGGGAATCGAGGTCACATGCTAAGTAATTCCAGCCAAAGTTCAGCTATTGTTGACAAAGCTGTAATTATCAGTCTGCCTTGAAATACCTAGAGTGCTGCTGCATTTAGGGGATTCTGCCCTTGCTTTCCAAGTCTCTGGGTGACAATGTTGACCCACTCTTTCTCTCTTAGTTTTTTCCTCTGAGCTGTCTGGTCACCCAACTGTGCTTGCTATCTAGGTTCTAAAGGTGACAGGACTGACGGTTAGTGTTCTGAAATGAGGACATCTGGGTTCTAAGTTTGACTCCATAATACCCTGAACATGACCCCCTTCACTTGGTCTTACTTTTCCTTTTCTGTGCAATGAAAACATACATCAGATGGTCTCAAAGTTTTTCACTTTTCCATGTTAACCTAACTCTGCATCTCACCAATCTGGGGCTAGTAGAGACAACCCATTGATTAGTGACTTTAGTGATAGAAAAATATGGGGCATGGGAAGGTCTATTTGACAAACCCTCAACTTCATTGTACCTTTGGGCTGTAAGCAGTTATTTAATGATTACTATATGTTGGTTACCATGCAAAGCAGTTTCCAGAAGAGATCTAATAGTTTCTCCAATACCTTCGTGAGGTATTATCTATCTCATTTCATAGATAAGGAACTGAGTTTCTCAGGTGGGATGTAGAGCCAAGATTCAGATCCACACCATCTGACTCTAGATTTTAAGCTCTTAACACAATACCGCTTTGTGTTCCTCTCTGGGTCCGTGGGCCAGCCTGTCCAGAGCCAGACTTTTCACTAGTGGGGGAGTTGAGGGCTGGTGGGAGAACGTGGGGACGTTGAGTACAGCTCAGAAGCCGCTCAGAGCAATGCAGATGCATCAGCTTGGCCCTGACAGCCCACCTCCGCCCCCACCAACTCTGTTGACACTCACGATGCTTTTGGTGGTTAATCATCTGTGATGTGATATGGACTATCCCCTGCACAGTTACTCCCAATTCCAAAGTCTTACCTCCTTTAAGGGGGAATTGGCCCGGCGGGTTGGGAATGGAGTCCTGAAAGAGAAGAAAGCGAAAAGTTAAAAAAAAAAAATGGATGAGGATGTCGTTAGATTGAAACAGCTAGTCTTTTTCTTTTCCACTTTGGTTGCCCTCAAAGTATTGTGTAATTTAGAATTTGTGTTCCATCTGACTCTAAGATTAAGGAAAGAAAACAACGAATTCACTGACTTAGTTTACATGAGATTTACAACCTGTTTGTCAGAAAGAATATTGGAGGATTACTATCCACGTTTCACAGGTGAGGAACTGGAAGCTGAGAGGTAGAAAGCTTATGGCCATCAGGGCAAGAATCTGCAACTCCTAACTTTCAGGCAGTGCTTTTTCTTTTCACCACCACATGCACTATTTTTTCTTACTTTAGTTAGCATAAGGCAAACAACTGTAGTGTACAAATATATGTGGGCTCTTTTCTTCTATGTTTGATTCAGCAAACAGTGAAAGTATGTTGTAAATATACCTGGGAAGGTACTATTTCTCCTGTGGTTGGAAATTCTGAATTGATGGAATGACTATGTGCCAAGCATTGTGAAGATACCATAAATGATTAAATTGGGTCCCTGTCCTTGTGGATTTACTGCAGATTTACTTTTGACTCTAATATCTAAATACTTATATAACATAAATAAGCATAAATGTATATTATTTATGTTAACGTTCACACATGTCTTATTTATTCTAGAATAAGAATAACTGTATATATAAATAATCACACAGTTAAGGAAGAGGTTGCTGGCAGACAATCCAAGAGCAGATTGGCTCCTGGAGGAGCACCTGTGGGGCTGGGGAACAGAGGGGAGGAAAGGAGGTCTTGTTCACGCGTTCTGAACGAGTAAGCAACAGAAGCGGACGGGCAGTTTTTCACCCCGATAAATTTTTCAGGAGCTGTCCTCTGTGTCTGCGCCTCTATGTCTTCCTGTAAATAGGTTGGTCAGTGCTATTTTTCTAGATTCCGTATATATGCCTGAATATGTGACACCTGTTTTCCTTTTTCTGACTTACCTCCCTCTGTATAACAGGCCCTATATTCATTGCCTTTGCTGCAACTGACTCAAATGGGGGAAGGAGAGGGTAGGGCAAATTGAGAAAGACACACACAGACTCTCATGTGTAAAACAGATAGCAGGCAGGGAGCTCTGTGTAATAGAGGGAGCCCAGCCTGGCACACTGTTATTGACCTAGAGGGGTATAATAGGAAGCAGGGGATATAATAGGGAGCAGGGGAAGAAGGCTCAAGAAGGCGTGGGTATATATATATACATGCATGCTAAGTTACTTTAGTTGTGTCTGACTCTTTGTGACCCTATGGACTGTTGTAGCATACCAGGCTCCTCTGTCCATGAGATTCTCCAAGCAAGAACACTGGAATAGGTTGCCATGCCCTTTTCCAGGGGATCTTCCTGGCCCGGGGATCGAACCTGCATCTCTTATGACTCCTGCATTGGCAGTTGGGTTCTTCACCACTGACGCCACTTGGGAAGCCTATATATATATTTATGACTGATTCTCATTGATATATGGCAGAGACCATGGCAACATTGTAAAGCAATTGTCCTCCAATTAAAAAAATAAAAATAAATGAAGTTAAAAAAATTCTTCAGCGACTAGTTTTCCCACCTTGGGCTCTCTCTCCCTTTCCCCCACCTCAACCTTGGGGACACCCCTCATTGTCCTGCCAATAAGGAATGAAGTGTCTTATTTGTCTTTTGACCTACCCAGATCGAGGTCTCCTATAGTGTATTGGATTGAGATATTAATAAAGACCTGAAGAAATATAAGCATTTTCATGGCTGAAAACAACTTCCCAGCATCTAATGGAGCAAGAAATTACTTGCTGCCTGCATCTTATTTTCTTAGTGTTGTGTCAGAACGCCTAGGACCATCTAGAGTTCTCTTTTTATTCTGCCACTGCTCTAGGGACTCTGTCCTTTTCCTTCCACTGACAGTTCTTTGGATCAGTGACTCTCCTCTCCAGCCCAAGTGGATGGTCCTGAGTTGAGGAGGTCTCCTAAGGCACAGCCCTGCAGAGCACCGATCTGGAGGAGGAAGTCAGTATAAACTCGGGGGGTCAGCTTATCCGGGGAAAAGAAATGAACTTGGCTTGGGAGGTCCTTTCCTATTTGCTCCCATAGTCTATGATTTTATAGCCTTGGCTGAAAGCTCTTAACCTAATAAACACCGCTGTACATCCGTGGTCTCTCAAGTACACACACAGTTCAAAGGAAAATCTGATGTCATAGATTCCCCTCCTGGTTGCCTCCTGAAACAACAAACAGCCTTTCATAAGTTAATAAACATCTGGCTTCCTGCCAAGCATGTCCATCGATTAGTACGATATGCACACACATGAAGAAAAACATCTAAGTTTAAGTGTGGTGCTAAGAGGGTGGACTTCACTGGCTGCCCTGGAACATATCCAGGGACAAGGAGAGAATGCCAGAGCAACAGCCCCTGAGGAGCCATTGTGGTGGCTCCTGGCAATTGGGAAATACCAGAGAACTGTACATTCAGCACATGTCAATGGGCACACAGTGTGTGCCAAGCTCTAAGTCATTGGAAGACATCCTGTGGATTTATGGCTCAATCATTAAAACACAGATAAATATAGAACTAAAATTACAAGTTGTGGCAAGAGCTATGAGGGAGAGAGGCAGCATGTTTCCAGATAGCACTCGAACATGGGTACGAATCATTTGGGGAGTTGTTAAAATGAAAATTCTGATTCAGCAGGTGTGGGTGGAGCCTAAGAGTCTATTTCTGATAAGCTCCCAAATGACAGCAGAGCTCCTGGCCCACAGAACACAATCTGAGTAGCAAGGCTGTAAGAAATACTATCTGAGAAGAGGTCTAATTTACATGGGGAGTCTGGGTTGGTGAGTGGGGGTGTGGTCATTTGAAGCCTTTCTGGTTTTCTACTTCAGACAGAAGATCTCAAAAACAAAGCGTTATAGTACAGGGAAGAATCCTGTTGCTTAAACCTTAGCCCAGGACCCACGGCATCCAAGACAGAAGTGTGGCTATTGCTGCCTTGAAGAGCTCCTGGCATGAGAACAGGTCTCCATAGCTTTCCTTAGCTACCCCCAGTAGACAAGATCAAAGGATCAGGGCCAGAGGGGAGCCAAGACATCCTTTAGTCCATCAAGCCAATTTTCACAGACAAAGAGACTGAGATATTTGTGAGTTGGTGGCAGATCCTAGAATGAAATTCTCCAGTGCTCTTTCTATGCCCCAAGAGAGATGCTGTCTTCAGAAGCCAAGGATAGACCAGCTCATTCTCCTCCCCTGCCACTCCATGCGCCCTACTGTTGGCAGTCTTTGTATTTGGAGGTGGAGAAGTAGGGTATAAAGAGATCACAAATTAAATTTTGTTGAGGACCCTCTATGCCCTTGACACTATGCTGAGTGCTGTCCATTTATCTACTCCTTTTTAGTAAGGTACTTCCCAGTCTAACAATTCTTTCCCAAACCTAGCCTGGGGATCTGGGTCTTGGCTGGAGAAATGTGAACTACCATGCTTAGCAACTTGGCTTTGAGGTAAATAGTAAACAGGCTAGACACAGACAGAGGCAAATGGGCCCTCCCAGGTTTTCATTCTCAGCTCCATTGAGTAGCTCCCTCATAGCTCAGTTGGTAAAGAATCCACCTGCAATGTGGGGGACCTGGGTTCGATCCCTGGGTTGGGAAGATCCCCTGGAGAAGGGAAAGGCTACCCACTCCAGTATTCTGGCCTGGAGAATTCCATGGATAGTCCATGGGGTCACAGAGTCAGCACAACTAAACTACTTTCACTTTCACTTGAGTAGCTCAGGAAACTTGGTTTCCATGGATACCAACCAGCTATACTTCCTTAAGTATGCTTCTCTCTCTTTTTTTTCAGACTGAGTGTTTCATGGGTATCCTCAACAATGTTTCTGTGTATGGAGGGAGGAACCCTCCCCACATTTAACCTTTTTGTTCCCAGGTGAAATGAGCTGTTCCAGTCATCTTCTCTGCCTAGGACTCTTTGTTTTCCCATTTCCTTTAATCCCTGTGATTGCAAGGCTAATAATCCCTCCCTCTGCTGGATTATTGACATAATAAGATATTATACATAAAGTTATGGACGTTGTAAGATATTATGCATTAAGTGTTAGTAAGTGGTTGGAAATGGTGGCTATTTTGGTTACCCTCTTAATCCTAATGAAGTGTGTAATTTGTCTCAATACCTTGAAAGGTTTATTTCTTTTCACAGAGCAATCCTGTGCAGGGAAATCAGCTCCTAAATCTACTTTGACAAGAGATGCCTTCTCTTATTGAAAATGGCCAAAGACAACTGATGTTTGGACTATGCCAGGTGGCCTCACATCTTGTAAGGTGAGCCATGGAGACCTTTACCAGGAAAGCCTCTCTTATTTTTGAATGTGATTAAACACTTAATGAGGGTACTTCAGAGGGGTCGACAGAGGAAGAGATGGTTGGGTGGCATCACTGACTCAATGGGTATGAGTTTGAGCAAGCTCCGGGAGTTGATGATGGACAGGGGAGCCTGGCGTGCTGCAGTCCATGGGGTTGCAAAGAGTCAGACAAGACTGAGCAACTGAACTGACTTGAGGGTACTGAATCATCAGGGGCTAAATGCTTTACATGCATTATCTTATTTTATCTTTACCCCAGAATTAGTGATTGACTGAGACTTAGAGAAATAGCTTAGTGACTATAGAAGGTCTAGGAGGGAAAGGATTCAAACTGGGGCATATTGACTTCAAAGGCAGTGCTCTTCAATCCCAAGCCATGTCGCCCCTCTAGGGTAGGGCAGGATGCAGCTGGGGCAGGAAGTTCTCCTGAGACTCCATGAGAAAACAGATTGAGGTCCTAGAAAGTTTTCCTTGGTAGCCTTGGTTTTGCTAATGTTAGTGAAAGTGGTCATTGGAATACAGGGGCTTAAAGCAGTGCTTCTCTCACTAGGGGTCTTGTTAAAATGGTAATTACGGTTCTGTAGGTTTTACATTTCTAATGAAATGACGGAATCATCTTCCAGATGATGCCAATGCTTTGGGACCAGGGACCACACTTTGAATAACAAGGGCTTAAAGACAAGTGAATTCCGGGAGTTGGTGATGGACAGGGAGGCCTGGTGTGCTGCAGTTCATGGGGTTGCAAAGAGTTGGACATGACTGAGCGACTGAACCGAACTGAAAGACATTACTCAACAGACAGTCAAAACACTGAGGTCTCCCTGTCCACAGGAATGGGGGAAATGGCTACTGGAGGCTAAGTGTGGAGCTGAGCTTACGGATGGGTTCAGAAAACCTTCCTAGTCTGTTGATGGGGTGGCTTCCTGTCATCTTCTGTCTGTGCTTCTTGCCACCTGGCTCTAAGTCCCTCCACTCCCTGGTGCAGCCTGGACTGATCTCTGTTCTGCACCTTGCCTTACTCCGGCCCCACCTAGAATGCCTGGCACCATCTCCTCTTGCTCCCATCCTTTCAATGGAGAGCTCTTCTCCACTAACACATGCCAGCTAGCAAATACAGAAGAAGTGAAAGAATCACTGGGTCAGGAAGATCCCCTGGAGAAGGAAATGGCACCCTACTCCAGTACTCTTGCCTAGAAAATCTCATGGATGGAGGAGCCTGGTAGGCTACAGTCCATGGGGTTGCAAAGAGTCAGACACGACTGAGTGACTTCACTTTTTTACTATGAAGACAGACAGTGGTCATGCCTTGANAAATGGCACCCTACTCCAGTACTCTTGCCTAGAAAATCTCATGGATGGAGGAGCCTGGTAGGCTACAGTCCATGGGGTTGCAAAGAGTCAGACACGACTGAGTGACTTCACTTTTTTACTATGAAGACAGACAGTGGTCATGCCTTGAATCAACTGACTAAATGTTATTGCCAGTCACGGAGCAACCTGACATATGCTTCTAGCCCTGCTGTGAAAAAGGATATAACATTGCTTATGTCCTTTCCTCGCCCAAAATGCTTCATCTGAATATTATTGTGAGTAGACACTGACAGTCCCAAAACGTGACCACAGCACCGTCCTGGATCCTCTGAAAAAGTCATTGTCATGAAAAAGCAACAGAGAGCAGAGGAGACTGTTAGGTCATTGCGTCTCAAACCTTAATGAGCATACAGATCACCAAAAAGAAAAGTGAAGTTGCTCAATTGTGTCTGACTCTTTGTGACCCCATGAACTGTAGCCAGCCCAGCTCCTCCATCCATGGGATTTTCCAGGCAAGAGTACTGGAGTGGGTTGCCATTTCCTTCTCCA
>SJYV01045543.1:0-11748 GCA_006410875.1 Neotragus pygmaeus | reverse complement strand
TGAAGGTATACTGTAAGTTCATTCATTTATAGTGGCTGTCCAACTCCCAACACCACTTGCTGCCCTGTCTTTTCCCCATTGTATATTCTTGCCTCCTTTGTTAAAGATTAATTGAATGATAGATATGTGGGTTTATTTCTGGGTTTTCTCTTATGTTCCATTAATCCATGTGTACACTTTTGTGCCAATACCTCACTGTTTTGATTACAGTAGGTTTATAGTATTGTCTGAAGTCTGAGAGGGTTAGGCCTCCTGCTTTATTCTTTTGCTTCAGAATTGCTTTGGCAATTTTGTGGGTCTATTTAAATTTTAGGATTATTTGTTCTATTTCTAGTTCTATGAAAAATATCATGGGCGATTTGATAGGGATCACATTATATCTGTAGATTACTTTGGGTAGTATTTCCATTTTAACAATATACTTTCAGTCCAAAAGCATGGGGTATTTTTCCATTTCTTTGAATTATCTTCAGTTTCCTTTATTAATAGTTTTTACTTCTCAGTGTGTAAATCTTTCTCTCCTTGGTCAGGTTGATTCCTAGGTATTTTTTCCTGATGGAATTTTGAAGAGATTGTTTTCCTACTTTCCCTTTCTGGTAATTCATTACTAACATAAATAAATACAACCAATTTCTATGTGCCAATCTTATATCTGACTACCTTGCTGAATTCACTTCTCAGCGCTAGTAGTTTTTGTGTGTAGTCTTTAGTATCCTCTATATATAGTATCATGTCATTTTGCAAATATTATAATGTTATCTCTTCCCTTACAATTTGGATAGCTTATACTATTCTTGTATGACTGTGGTGACTAGGACTTCTAGTACTAAATTGAATAGACATGGTGAGAGTGGGCATCCTTGTCTTGTTCCAAATTTTAGGGGGGAAGCATTCAGCTAAAAAGCTGACTTTCACCACTGAGTATTATGTTGGCTGTGAATTTNTTCTTGTATGACTGTGGTGACTAGGACTTCTAGTACTAAATTGAATAGACATGGTGAGAGTGGGCATCCTTGTCTTGTTCCAAATTTTAGGGGGGAAGCATTCAGCTAAAAAGCTGACTTTCACCACTGAGTATTATGTTGGCTGTGAATTTGTCATAAACAGCTTTTATTCTGTTGAGCTCTGTTTCCTCTATACTCACTTTGGTAAGAGTTTTTTTTTTAAACATTTTAAATATTTATTACAAATGTTGGAGGCAGTTTGGTATATGCCAACAATCATGCAGTTTTAACATTTAGGAGTGTGGAAAACACTTAACAATTTCCAAAGGGATATATATGTGATATGGTCTTCATTTCAGAGAAGCATAAATGACTGAATCACTCCTCTTTAGCGTTTCACCTAACCATTCCATGGCCTCATCAAAGCAAGTGCCTTTGGTTACTGAAGTTTTGAATATTTGCTATTTTCAGTCCTTAAAGACAGGTAGCTCAAGTGAATTTGCCATCTCTGAGGGAGTCATGTCCTGTTCCGTTGTCCTGCTTATTTGTAAACCCCCTAAAATGGCTCTTCTCAGCTCTTCTTCCTCCAACTTGGCAACTAACTCTGATTTCGAAATACCAGTTTGGTCTTGGTCGCCACAATCTACTACATAAATGACTGCATGAGAGTTTGAATAATAACATCAGTTGTCTGCCTTCCCAAATCCCAGCCTTGGAATTTAAGGTTTTTGTATGTTACCATCTCAATATTAAATCCAATGGTAGGAATAGTAAGAATGACTTCTCCAGCCTGTAATCAGTACAAAGTTGTGTTTTTTCCTGCTCCATCTAATACCAAAATTAAAATTCTCATTTCCTAGGTTCCAAACAAACTGGAAAAAATGCTTGAGAAAATGTTACCCATGACGAACCACCTGTCCATCCTCATCAACCAAGCCAGTTCAGCTCCCAGGCAGTTTTCTTGAAAACTTGCTTAGCCTGCAACTTCTGCATTGAACTCCTGGCAGTGCTTGGAGCAAGGGGCCATGGCGACTGCACACCAGGAAACTGGTAAGAGTTTAATTTTATCAAATGCTTTTTCTGCATCTGTTGAGATGATCATGTGTTTTTTGTTTTTTGTTGATGTGACGTATCACATTGATTTGCATGTTAAACCATCCTTGCGATCCTGGGATGACTTCAGCTTGGTTGTGGTCTATGATCTATGTGTTGCTGAATTCAGCTTGATGATATTTTGCTGAGAATTTTTGTATCTATATTTGTCCAAGATATTGGCCTGTAATTTTCTTATAGTGTCTTTGTCTGGTTTTGGTATCAGAGTGATGGTGGCTTCATATTGATAGAATGCCTTTGGGAGTGTTCCCTCCTCTTGTATCTTTTGAGAGAGTTTAAGAAGGAGTGGTACAAGTTTTTCTTTGTGTGTTAGGTAGAATTCCCCAGTAAAGCCATCTAGTCCTGGACTTTTGTTTGCAGGGAGGTTTATTTATTATTTTTTTAAATTACAGATTTATTACAGAATTTTAATTACAGATGCTACTTATTGGTCTGTTCAAATTGTCCCTCTTTATGATTGAGTTTTGGTGGAGTGTGTTTCTAGAAAGTTGCCCAAAGTTGCCCATTTCTTCTAGATTGCCCATATGATAATACTCTCAACTATTTTTTTTTCCCCCTGTAGTATCTGTTGTTATTTTCCTCTTTTTCTCCCCTTATTTTGTTTATTTAGGTTCTCTCTCTTTTCTTGGTGAGCTGGGCCAGAGGTTTGTCAATTTTTTTTACCTTTTCAAAGAATCAACTTTAAGTTTTATTGATTTTTTTCCGATTTTGAATCTCTATTTTATTTTCCCTTTCATCTTCATTATATCTTTCAGATAACTTTAGGTTTTGTTTGTTCTTCTTTTTATAATACTTCCATTGGAGAGTTTTATATTCAAGTATTTTTAGACTATAATACACTCTCAAGATGTTAAAGATCAAAATACTCAGAGATGATAAAAAAATTTGATTTTAAGTGATGGAACATTTCCAGCATTATCTTGCATCCAGTTAATACATAGGGGGGAAAAGGGACTGCCCTAATGGCTCAGGGATAAAGAACCCGCCTGTCAATGCAGGAGACTCAGGTTTGATCACTGAGTTGAGAAGATCCCCTGGAGAAGGAAGTGGCAACCCACTCCGGTATTCTTGCCTAGGAAATCCCATGGACAGAGGAGCCTGGCTGGCTGCAGTCTATGGGGTTGCAAAAGTTAGACACAACTTTACAGCTAAACAACAACAACAAAAGACCTTTGTACATGTCAATAATACCAAATAGAAAAGCGACTTGGATATTAAGAAGTACTGTACTAGCCATTATATCACGCTGCCTTTTTAGGCCACCTTCAGATATCACACACATTAAATTACATGCTTTAACTTTCCACCTAGCTCTTCTCATCAAAAGAGAATGGATGTAAATCTGGTCTAGATTAATAATGATGTTCTCCAAAACTACTCTCTAAAGCTACTTCTTGTCTGAATATGTTTTTCTTGGGGTCTGGTAAACCATCTTAACCTTAAACTGTGATAGGGCAGTTTGATTGGTTTCCTGGTGGAGCATACAGCGGTAACTGAAAGACACTGATATTTACAGTCTCAAGTTAAACTAGCATCAATCTCACAAAGCATATTGGAAGAATAAGCTACCTAGCCATACAAGAGTTGACTGAAGTTTTGTGCTGTAAAGAGTCTATCAACAAAGGCAATTTTTGAGAGAATGGGGTACTTAGATTGTTATTTCAGTTTCTGAAAAAGTATTTTGAAATAACATCTTTGCTATGGCTACAGGATTTATTGAGTGCAGGAGGTACAACTAGTAACTGGTTGCTAGTCTAAGCCTCTGACACTGATGTGATTCAAGTAGAAGTGAAGTCAGATGTAATGTCTTACCCTTTCCTGTGGTATTTAAAGAATTAAAATGGCTCCTTAAACCTTTAAGTAAATGAGGGCAGGACCGGCAGTGTTCACTGTATGGTTGATTCTATGTGACTTGAGCAGGCTGGATACTTTACTTAGTTTCATCTTTGTGTGATCTGAATTAGCTGAGTGACCAGACATCATCTCTTCTAACATATTCATTTTAAAGAGTGGGAAACCAACATTGAGGTTAACTTGTTGCAATAACCTACTTCTCTCTCTAAAGAGCTGAACCTCAGATTAAGTTTTCCTGATTTCTAACTCATTTCTTTATCTCTGGATAAAATTGCCCCCAGCTCCACTTGTAACCACATCTTTTATGGGTTGAATTATGTCCCCTCAAAAAATATTTTGCATTCCTAACCCCATGTACCTATGAATGTGACCTTATTTGGGAACAGTCATGGCAGATGTGATTACTTAAGACAAGGTCATACTATTAATATTGGGTGGGTCCTTAACCATGTGACCGGTGTCCTTATAAGAAGAAGGAGAGTTGGACACAAACACAGAGAGAAGATAGCCACATGAAGACAGAGTCAGAGATTAGAGTTACACTGCCATAAGCCAAGGAACACTTGAGGCTCCCAGTGGCTGGACCAGGTAAGGAAGGATCCTCCCATAGAGGCTGAAGAAGGATGTGGCCCAACAACTTGATGGCAGTCTTCTAAAGTGGGAAGACAGTTCATTTCTGTTGCGTTAAATGTGTGGTGCTTTATTACAGCAGCCCTAGGAAATTAATACAATATGTAAAAATTAATACTGTGGCCTTGTGTGAAGGTACCATGTTTATGCCATAGCCGGTAGCCAGATTTCAGCACTCTAGTCAGCAGGTAATTTGTAGTTAGCATTGGGTTTTATTGATTGAACCAGAAGGTCTGATGCTTTCATAAACTGCACCTCTGAAATCTTCATACTAGAAACAGTTAGCCTTTCAATAACTTTAATACATACTTTTAATGTTTATATAATTAATTCTATTGGACATTCTATTTATAGTGATTAAAATGTGGACACAGCTTGTGGGTATACATATTGGCTCAATGTTTGAAAAGGTCTGATTATTCTAGATTCCTTAATAGCCATGTATGTCACCATTTTTCACACTCTGAGAGCTGCCAACAAGGAAGTAGCTCTTCTATATAATTGTCACAACTCATCAGAGTTGTCTCTACTTCTGTTTTAATAGCAATATTAGTGATTATAAAGAGTGTACCTATGTATGATTGACCAGGTGGACTTCATTGTAGTGAAGCACACTGCGGTTTACCCAGTTTATCTAATAAATGGCTCCAGAGATTCTGTGTTCAGAATAGAGTGGGAATAGCATTGACATTGCCTTCCCTATAAGTATATGACTTAACATGAGCAGTGAATTCATCACTGGAATAATTTCTGTTTAATTACAGTGGTGGCAAATGTTGTGAGCATGAGCAAAAGCTGGGATGGGGAGTTACTGAACTGGCTGGAGGAGAAAACCAGTCAGAAAGGCACTTGAGGAATTGATACAAACTCTATTTCTGACAAGTGAGTAGGAAGCTCTCAGCCCTCACTCCATCCATCCGTAAATCCTGTGAGTGCTCCTTCAGTCTGGATCTTTAATCCAGCTTTTTCATTGCCAGTATTGCTAATACTGTGATGGCTGTTGCAATACCATCACCTCAGCACCTGGGCTATTTTAGTATGATCCTGTTTCTTGCTTCCATCCTTACCTTCTTACACTCTACCACAGTGGCCAGACTCATTCTTTAAAACTATGACTCAGACCATGTCTGTCCTCTCTCCAATAGCTCCCATGATTTCCCAAACTGGAATAAAATCCAGAACACTTACAGTGGTTGACTGTTGATAAGCCACCCTTCTGNATTTTGAATCTCTATTTTATTTTCCCTTTCATCTTCATTATATCTTTCAAATAACTTTAGGTTTTGTTTGTTCTTCTTTTTATAATACTTCCATTGGAGAGTTTTATATTCAAGTATTTTTAGACTATAATACACTCTCAAGATGTTAAAGATCAAAATACTCAGAGATGATAAAAAAATTTGATTTTAAGTGATGGAACATTTCCAGCATTATCTTGCATCCAGTTAATACATAGGGGGGAAAAGGGACTGCCCTAATGGCTCAGGGATAAAGAACCCGCCTGTCAATGCAGGAGACTCAGGTTTGATCACTGAGTTGAGAAGATCCCCTGGAGAAGGAAGTGGCAACCCACTCCGGTATTCTTGCCTAGGAAATCCCATGGACAGAGGANGGACTGCCCTAATGGCTCAGGGATAAAGAACCCGCCTGTCAATGCAGGAGACTCAGGTTTGATCACTGAGTTGAGAAGATCCCCTGGAGAAGGAAGTGGCAACCCACTCCGGTATTCTTGCCTAGGAAATCCCATGGACAGAGGAGCCTGGCTGGCTGCAGTCTATGGGGTTGCAAAAGTTAGACACAACTTTACAGCTAAACAACAACAACAACCAAAGACCTTTGTACATGTCAATAATACCAAATAGAAAAGCGACTTGGATATTAAGAAGTACTGTACTAGCCATTATATCACGCTGCCTTTTTAGGCCACCTTCAGATATCACACACATTAAATTACATGCTTTAACTTTCCACCTAGCTCTTCTCATCAAAAGAGAATGGATGTAAATCTGGTCTAGATTAATAATGATGTTCTCCAAAACTACTCTCTAAAGCTACTTCTTGTCTGAATATGTTTTTCTTGGGGTCTGGTAAACCATCTTAACCTTAAACTGTGATAGGGCAGTTTGATTGGTTTCCTAGTGGAGCATACAGGGGTAACTGAAAGACACTGATATTTACAGTCTCANCTCTAAAGCTACTTCTTGTCTGAATATGTTTTTCTTGGGGTCTGGTAAACCATCTTAACCTTAAACTGTGATAGGGCAGTTTGATTGGTTTCCTAGTGGAGCATACAGGGGTAACTGAAAGACACTGATATTTACAGTCTCAAGTTAAACTAGCATCAATCTCACAAAGCATATTGGAAGAATAAGCTACCTAGCCATACAAGAGTTGACTGAAGTTTTGTGCTGTAAAGAGTCTATCAACAAAGGCAATTTTTGAGAGAATGGGGTACTTAGATTGTTATTTCAGTTTCTGAAAAAGTATTTTGAAATAACATCTTTGCTATGGCTACAGGATTTATTGAGTGCAGGAGGTACAACTAGTAACTGGTTGCTAGTCTAAGCCTCTGACACTGATGTGATTCAAGTAGAAGTGAAGTCAGATGTAATGTCTTACCCTTTCCTGTGGTATTTAAAGAATTAAAATGGCTCCTTAAACCTTTAAGTAAATGAGGGCAGGACCGGCAGTGTTCACTGTATGGTTGATTCTATGTGACTTGAGCAGGCTGGATACTTTACTTAGTTTCATCTTTGTGTGATCTGAATTAGCTGAGTGACCAGACATCATCTCTTCTAACATATTCATTTTAAAGAGTGGGAAACCAACATTGAGGTTAACTTGTTGCAATAACCTACTTCTCTCTCTAAAGAGCTGAACCTCAGATTAAGTTTTCCTGATTTCTAACTCATTTCTTTATCTCTGGATAAAATTGCCCCCAGCTCCACTTGTAACCACATCTTTTATGGGTTGAATTATGTCCCCTCAAAAAATATTTTGCATTCCTAACCCCATGTACCTATGAATGTGACCTTATTTGGGAACAGTCATGGCAGATGTGATTACTTAAGACAAGGTCATACTATTAATATTGGGTGGGTCCTTAACCATGTGACCGGTGTCCTTATAAGAAGAAGGAGAGTTGGACACAAACACAGAGAGAAGATAGCCACATGAAGACAGAGTCAGAGATTAGAGTTACACTGCCATAAGCCAAGGAACACTTGAGGCTCCCAGTGGCTGGACCAGGTAAGGAAGGATCCTCCCATAGAGGCTGAAGAAGGATGTGGCCCAACAACTTGATGGCAGTNCACATGAAGACAGAGTCAGAGATTAGAGTTACACTGCCATAAGCCAAGGAACACTTGAGGCTCCCAGTGGCTGGACCAGGTAAGGAAGGATCCTCCCATAGAGGCTGAAGAAGGATGTGGCCCAACAACTTGATGGCAGTCTTCTAAAGTGGGAAGACAGTTCATTTCTGTTGCGTTAAATGTGTGGTGCTTTATTACAGCAGCCCTAGGAAATTAATACAACATGTAAAAATTAATACTGTGGCCTTGTGTGAAGGTACCATGTTTATGCCATAGCCGGTAGCCAGATTTCAGCACTCTAGTCAGCAGGTAATTTGTAGTTAGCATTGGGTTTTATTGATTGAACCAGAAGGTCTGATGCTTTCATAAACTGCACCTCTGAAATCTTCATACTAGAAACAGTTAGCCTTTCAATAACTTTAATACATACTTTTAATGTTTATATAATTAATTCTATTGGACATTCTATTTATAGTGATTAAAATGTGGACACAGCTTGTGGGTATACATATTGGCTCAATGTTTGAAAAGGTCTGATTATTCTAGATTGCTTAATAGCCATGTATGTCACCATTTTTCACACTCTGAGAGCTGCCAACAAGGAAGTAGTTCTTCTATATAATTGTCACAACTCATCAGAGTTGTCTCTACTTCTGTTTTAATAGCAATATTAGTGATTATAAAGAGTGTACCTATGTATAATTGACCAGGTGGACTTCATTGTAGTGAAGCACACTGCGGTTTACCCAGTTTATCTAATAAATGGCTCCAGAGCTTCTGTGTTCAGAATAGAGTGGGAATAGCATTGACATTGCCTTCCCTATAAGTATATGACTTAACATGAGCAGTGAGTTCATCACTGGAATAATTTCTGTTTAATTACAGTGGTGGCAAATGTTGTGAGCATGAGCACAAGCTGGGATGGGGAGTTACTGAACTGGCTGGAGGAGAAAACCAGTCAGAAAGGCATTTGAGGAACTGATACAAACTCTGTTTCTGACAAGTGAGTAGGAAGCTCTCAGCCCTCACTCCATCCATCCGTAAATCCTGTGAGTGCTCCTTCAGTCTGGATCTTTAATCCAGCTTTTTCATTGCCAGTATTGCTAATACTGTGATGGCTGTTGCAATACCATCACCTCAGCACCTGGGCTATTTTAGTATGATCCTGTTTCTTGCTTCCATCCTTACCTTCTTACACTCTACCACAGTGGCCAGACTCATTCTTTAAAACTATGACTCAGACCATGTCTGTCCTCTCTCCAATAGCTCCCATGATTTCCCAAACTGGAATAAAATCCAGAACACTTACAGTGGTTGACGGTTGATAAGCCACCCTTCTGACCTCATCTCCAACTGCCCGCTGCCTCCCTCCCTCTGTTCTGGCTGCACTGGCCACCCTGCTGTACCATGGGATCCACTGAGAGGTTTCACTTTGGCTGTTGGTTTTTGCTTTTTGTCCTTTTTTTCTTGTTTGGAATGCTCTTACCAAGACAGCTGATCAGTTCACTCATGCATTTCATGTCTTTGTCAGTTGTGACCTTTTTAGGTCTTTCCTGGCCATTCAGTAAAAAAAATGACAACTCCCTGGTTTCCCTGTCATTCCCTGCCTGTCTCACTTACTTTGTCTTTGTTTTTTTTTTTTTCCCTATAGAATTTAGCACCATTGAAAAGCTTTCACTTTGTTGCATGGGGTAGGATGGGGGTGTTGGAATGACCCGGACAGGCAGTTGTATTCCTCCAATGTGGATAGGAGCTTCTCTTGTTGAAGGAGTTGAAAGGCCCCTTCAAGGGAGAACTCTGAGCAGGGGGCAGATGGCAAAGGAAAAGGAGAGGTAGGCAGGACCAGATCATGGGGGCCACTGAGGGCATGTTAGATTGAGGGTCCCAAGCCTGAGAGAAACATGTAGCCACTGACAGTTTTCATTGGGGGAGTGATGATGCATGTACATACTCACACCCCTGCTGATTGTGTGTAGAGAATGGTTGGGAAATGACAAGTTTGAAGTAGTCCTTTCCAGAGATCTGGATGGGGGATGACATGTTCTAGATCATTAGGTTTACCTGAAGAGAGGGATGGTGGACAAAGTTGGGGACATTGGGGAGACTATCGAGACTTCTTCTAAAGGAGCAAGGGTGTAGGGGGGTGGCTCTTGCTCAGCTTGGGATCTTGACATGGAGTAGGTTTATGAGTACTGAAGCTAGAGGCCAGAAGAGCAGACCATGGATTCTGTTTTAGATACGTGGTCTTTATACTACAATTCTTCTCACAATCAGACCGATTTATCTAATCCCCTTGTTAACATTTCTACTCACATACTTACAAGGCAGCTCAAAGTTTAGCACGTAGCCTGGACATAGTGCATGAATTTGTGGAAAAGATCTTCCAAGGAGAGGTATGAGAAGTAATCACATGGGAGCCTGGACTGACCCCTGAGATGTTCTAACTTGTAACAGAAATCAGGTGGAAAAGAAAAATTCCCAGAAGATGGCCCCTTTCTCCTTGGAGATTCATTCTGATCAATTTTTTGACAGGTGAAGAAACAGATGCTGAGAACAGGGAGGCAACTTGCCTGATCTCCTGGGTAGTTGGGCAGTGAGATTAAGCAGTTTTTCTGGACTGGGGTAGAGTAGGAGTAAATAAGTCGAAATAAGAGGTTTTTGAACTTTTAGCAGAGTGTTTATGTCATATTACCACTTGGACAAGAGTCTCATATATGTTCCTACCTTCTTCCATGTGAAATCTATGTCCTCCCATTTAGAAATACCTAGAAAAGGTACTTCCATTAATATTTTTTTCCAGAAACCTCTCCTCTGTATCCTTGTGACACTAAAAATTTACTACATGGTGCAAGGTTGTTTTAATTTTTGAATTCATTCTCTTTTTCTCCCCTCCTGTCTCCTGTCTTCCTCCCTCTCTCCCTCTCTCATTTTCTCCTTAGATTAGGATCTGCACTCATGTGTCTGCAGCTTTTAACACTGTCAGTATGCAGAACATTGTCGATAGACATGCATCTAAATAGAATATGCAGAATGCAACAGAAGTGCATTTTTAAAAAGTTTAATCCTAAAGATGTTTCAGTGTGTTCTAAGGGGAGCTGTAATTCTTTGTGTTCTGGACAAAGAATAGATTCAGATCATTAGCATTCTGCTCCTCACAGTAGGGGGGACATTTTGCAGTAAATTATACTCATCGGCGCTCCCATAGACCCTTGTGAACAAGGCTCACTGAGCCCTTGCTTGGAAGTTGCTGCTACCAGCTTTATAAGAGAGACAAGAACTAGTTAAGACAAACTGCAAACCATGAATATGGATTCTATAAGGGACCCACCTGATCAATGTTAGTAGAGCCCTTAAATCTGCTCAAAAGAACCTGTTATCTCACCTCTTTAGAGTTATCACAGAATTTTAAGTTAGTACTTCAATGCCCTTTACAAAGAGTTTAAGTCCTTTGCTCTTCCCCATGAACATTTTCATCAAAATGTACTTGAGCTCCAATTGCTTGGTGAAAAATAGGTCACTGCTAGTCATGTTTAGCATTCTTCTTTCTTCCCCTTTGGGATAGAATCTGCCTTCAGACTATTTTTCACACAGAATAAGGATTAGTGCCTCTTTATCAATGTTGTCCATATCCCCCCTCAGTGTACTTTATTATCACTGCTAGAAGGTGCTTCTCTAGGACTGAGTTGTAGAGCTGTTAAAAAAATAAAAAAGTCAAGCTCCCCAAAGCCAGGGAAAATTGAAATGTCACTCTTTACAAGGAGTTTTAGGAGGGAGACTAAGCGTTTACTTCAATACAGACCATCCATTCTAGGGCCCAGTTTAGAAACTTTCAAAATCAATTTTAAATCTTTTCTTTACAGCTTTCACATCCCTTCAATATCATCCTTTTTTTTTTT
>SJYV01045541.1:0-16079 GCA_006410875.1 Neotragus pygmaeus | reverse complement strand
GTCCACTTTGAAAGCTGATCCCATGACTCTATTTGCCAAATGACATCTTCAACACTTGCTTCTGGCTTCCCCAATCACTATAAACAATGACTTTGGAAGTATCCATTCTATCCAATGATATTGGTGAGTAGATGGGAAAGAGCAAAAAAGCCAAGGCCTTGGAATACACTGATGAGACCAAGTAAAAATAATGTAGTTTAGAAGCTGAGCATTATCAATGTTCATCTGTCTTGTGACCAGAAGGATTTTGAGGAAGAAATCATTTTGGCTTTAGGGATCCATTCCCAGAGTTACTCATTAGAGAAAAGCCTGTAGGAATTTTTTCTTGAGAAAATTTCCTATAGATAGGGCTAAGGAATAAAATCAATAAACAGAAGTCTAACACTGATTTGTAAGTAAATTCAGAAAGGTTACTTAAAACACAATTTTTGTTTCATCAGTGCCCTGTCTCCATATATAAGAATAGCTGAAAGAGACTGCCATAACNCATTCCCAGAGTTACTCATTAGAGAAAAACCTGTAGGAATTTTTTCTTGAGAAAATTTCCTATAGATAGGGCTGAGGAATAAAATCAATAAACAGAAGTCTAACACTGATTTGTAAATAAATTCAGAAATGTTACTTAAAACACACAATTTTTGTTTCATCAGTGCCCTGTCTCCATATATAAGAATAGCTGAAAGAGACTGCCATAACACATTGGCAGTCATAACACATTGTATGTGTCTTTTTATTTTTGTTGTTCTGAGAACATTTGTCATACAAATACATTGAAGTTTAACAAATTGTTTCATTCATCTGTTGATAAAGTCATCTCAGTTGAGACCTGAAACATTAAAGAGAGTCAGTGTGTTTCTGCTATACTTTCCCCAATTTCAGAATCACCGGATAATGCAGTTTAATTAAATAGGTGTTTAACCATCTGTGTTTACAGTGACAGCGTGTCATAAAGCAATAGGCAATCATGTGCTCCTCTACAGTTTACAGACTCTATGAAGCTTGGATTATGTCAAAATTTCTGTTCAATTGAAATTCTGCCTGAGATAGTGCAGGATGTAAGATGCCTTCTCCCACACACATTCTTTTATTAACAAAACTGGAATCAAGAGACCAAAGAANACCATGTGCTCCTTTACAGTTTACAGATTCTATGAAGCTTGGATTATGTCAAAATTTCTGTTCAATTGAAATTCTGTCTGAGATAGTGCAGGATGTAAGATGCCTTTTCCCACACACATTCTTTTATTAACAAAACTAGAATCAAGAGACCAAAGAAGGTAGCATATGAAGACTATGACCCCTTTTGATAAAGGCTGCTCAACCAGAAAACTTACTTTCCCTCAAATTGTTTTTTCTTTATATTTCTAATCTATGTCAGCCTCAAAAAGTATTAAACAGAGTTACATTTCTCACAGAGAAAAGATGCAGTGAGTCACAACAAAGAAAGAACCAATTAACTTAAAGTTCTAATATGGTTAAATTCAAGGCTACTATTTGTTTTTCTTATATTCCAACTATGCTAACTAATGTACTCCCAGGTGTACAATGGATAAGAGATATGGGAACTTGGCAGTAAGCATTTGCTCAACAGTGAAATCCTACACCAGCACTACTCTAATAGTATTTAACTCTTCAAAAGACTCTATATTTTCAGAATATTTTACACTTCTCATGCCTCTCACAGTTGGGAGGCTGTAAATAATCACATGAGTAGCTGCAGGAATCTGGATAAACCTGTTAGACAACCTAGAAAGCCATCAGAGGGGTATGATTTAAATACGCCTTTCATGTCCAGGAGACTTATTAGCTAAAGCCCTAAATTAACTTTTTAAATAAAATGGTGGTCAGGGATAGCCCCCTATTATTATCAGAAGAGTTGGTGAAAGACATAAAATAGTAAGACAGACAGATTCCAGTTTTGGGGTAAATGCTTGGGTAGGTCCAGGGGGTCCGTAGAGTTCTGAAACCTTGCTTATCAGATCTCTTCCACATGACCTTGTCATGGGTGGGATGGCTCAGAGAGTCCCTCGAGTCATGAAGCCTTGCTTATCAGATCTCTTCTGCATGACCTTGTCTGGGTGGGATCTCCCGTGCTGGCTCTCAGCAGTAAACAAAATTGGAATCAAGAGACCAAAGAAGTTAGAGTTGGAAGATGGAAGAACCATGTGAGTAAGGTTAGAACCAGATTTCTTGGGTTTACAAAAGGGAATGTAAAAAATTTGAGCAGTCTGTCTGTGACCTCAAAATATCCTTTGATAGTCTTGTCTTATCTGTCTGTATCTCTATTTTTTTAATTTATTATTCCTACTTTTTATTTATTGACTGTGTTACCTGTTTTGTGGGATCTTAGTTCCCTAATCAGGAACTGAATTTGTGCTTTAGGCAGGGAATATGTAGAGTCCTAAACCCTGGACACCAAGGAATTCTGTATCTCTAAAGAGTTGTAAATATTGGCACCAACCATGGTTTCAGATTCAGTGCCACACCTAGGAACTTAGAAAGTGAGGAACATAGTAATTCTTGTCTGTTAGCCTCCAAACATACTTGAGCAATTACTATTTAATAACTTTCACTTAGTATAGCAGGGTGACAGGTAAGGAAAGTAAGACTAATTTTTGATGAATTCTTTATATTTCTGGGCTGGAAGAATCACAAGCTGGAATCAAGATGGCTGGGAGAAATATCAATAACCTCAGATATGCAGATGACACCATCTTTATGGCAGAAAGTGAAGAGAAACTCCAAAGCCTCTTGATGAAAGTGAAAGAGGAGAGTGAAAAAGTTGGCTTAAAGCTCAACATTCAGAAAACGAAGATCATGGCATTTGCTCCCTTCACTTCATGGCAAATAGCAGGGGAAACAGTGGAAACAGTGGCAGATTTTATTTTGGGGGGCTCCAAAATCACTGCAGGTGGTGATTGCAGCCATGAAATTAAAAGACACTTACTCCTTGGAAGAAAAGTTTTACCAACCTAGATAGCATATTCAAAAGCATAGACATTACTTTGCGAACAAATGTCCGTCTAGTCAAGGCTATGGTTTTTCCAGTGGTCATGTATGGATGTTAGTGTTGGACAGTGAAGAAAGCTGAGCACCAAAGAACTGATTCTTTTGAACTGTGGTGTTGGAGAAGAGTCTTGAGAGTCCCTTGGACTGCAAGGAGATCCAACCAGTCCATTCTGAAGGAGCTCAGCTCTGGGATTTCTTTGAAGAAATGATGCAAAAGCTGAAACTCCAGTAGTTTGGCCACCTCATGTCAAGTGTTGACTCATTGGGAAAGACTCTGATGCTGGGAGGGATTGGGGGCAGGAGGAGAAGGGGACGACCGAGGATGAGATGGCTGGATGGCATCACTGACGATGGACGTGAGTCTGAGTGAACTCCGAGAGATGGTAATGAACAGGTAAGCCTGGCTTGCTGCGATTCATGGGGTCACAAAGAGTCGGACAGGACAGAGCAACTGAACTGACTGAACTAAACTGATATCACATTACAATCTATGAAAATAAGTATAAAAATCAAAGAACAAAATAAATGATAGGGAAAGTTTTGAAACTCAATATTCATGACCAAAAATTGAAGGGAAAATAACATGCTAAAAGCTAGAAACATATTCCTGAATTTTTTTCAAACTGACTATACTTTTAACAATATTTTACAGTAATCTTTGACAGGTTGTCAGTTGACTTATAACACATCTTAGCAGTCAGAGTTCACAAAACTGTTTAGATAAACCATGGGTTACTGTACCTCTGTTAACTAGAACTAACAGAAATATTCATTTTAATTACTTGCCTCCCTGCTTAGAGAAAAAGAAATCACGATATACTGATTAAAAATGTCCTTTCACTCATGTGTAAGTTAATATTTACTTTTCCATTTGAGCCCATGATCCTAAATTCAAATCCTTAAAATATAATGGCATAATAATTTTATTGTTCACATTAATATATATTAACTTGCAGGAAACACACAGATAAACTGGCCTAAGCACTTTCCAGCTACACAATGTATGAGTAACGGAGCCAAATTTCTGTACCTGATTTTATTGAAGAGCACGAACATGACAGATCAGTTGTATCAACCAGTATCTCCCAAACAAATTCAACTTTAAGATTCCATGAATAGTGTACATTTATTCGAAATTTTCTTATATTCCCTAGGAATGCACTGTTGAACACAACTTAGTGAGCTTTTTCATTTATTTTTTCTTTATACTATTCCCTCTCTTTTATAGGCTTCTCAGGTGGGACTAGTGGTAAAGAACCCACCTTCTAATGCAGGAGACATAAGAGACATGGGTTCAATTCCTGAGTCGGGAAGACCCCCAGAGGAGGAAACGGCTACCCACTTCAGTATTCTATCCTGGAGAATCCCATGGACAAAGGAGCCCGATAAGCTACAGTCCAAGGGTGACAAAGAGTCAGACAGAACTGAAGCAACTTAGCACACGTGCACTCTGTTTTACAAAGAGTAAACAATTTGAGAAGCAGTATAAACTCGCTATCTCCAGTTTCTCATTACCTGTTTACTTATGGCTCTGAAGAGTTCTTCAGATATCTTCAAGAAAGAGCGTCCTTAATATCATCCTCTTCAAGGTCCCCTTTACTTCCTTGTTCCTCAAAGTATAGATCAGTGGGTTTAATACGGGTGTGACTACACTGTACATAACAGCAATGATCTGTTCCTGGCCCATGGAGCTACTTGAGGCAGGATGAATGTAAACAAAAACAACTGGGATGAAGAAAAGAACAACTACCAAGATGTGGGAGGCACATGTAGACATTGCTTTATGAAGCATGCTGCAAGAATGGGTCTTGAAGAAAAGATAGATAATAATATAGAAATAGGACAGGAATTGTAGGAAGAATGAGCCCATGGCCTGGTGCCTGGGACAGTATTGACCAGCCACTGGTCGAGCTCAGTGTTCCCACAGGCCAACTCCAGCAATGGCTTAACATCACAGAAAAAGTGATGGATATGGTTGGAACCACAGAAGTTTAAGCGAGAGGTCATTACTGAGTGCAGCAGGGCATGGAAAAAACCAATAATCCAGACAGCAGGACATGGAAAAAAACAATGATCCAGTGACAGCCATCTGTATACAGACTTGATGATTCATGATAAGAGTATAATGAAGTGATTTGCATATAGCCACAAAGCTCCTTCCGGGAGCAAGCATCTTTTAATTTCATGGCTGCAACCACTATCTGCAGTAATTTCGGAGCCCAGAAAGATAAAGTCTGCCACTGTGTCCATTGTTTCCCAATCTATTTCCCATGAAGTGATGGGACCAGATGCCATGATATTCGTTTTTTGAATGTTGAGCTTTAAGCCAACTTTTTCACTTTCCTCTTTCACTTTCATCAAGAGACTCTTAGCTCCTCTTCACTTTCTGCCATAAGGGTGGTGTCATGGTAGTTTACTGCAAATGTAATATGGAGGATGTGATCACACTTACTTAAATATTTAGGTTATTTAGTTAATGTTGGTCTCCATAACAAAATGATAGGATCATTATGGCTAAGATTGACTCAGATTTTCCTCTCCAGTGCTTGGAATACAAAGTATGGTGTGTGTCAGAAAATGAAATAAATGGTAAGTGACGGTAGGAGAGGACGATGGGTGTGTTCCCCTAAAAGTATTTCTCCATTTCAAGAATAAAATTTCTTTCCTACAAAAACTGTCCTGGTAACATGGGTTGGAATCATAGATTTACCTAATTCCTTCATCAAGTTGAGACCAAGTACGGTAAGTTTTATTTCCTATGAGACGTCCTTCATTTCAGACTCTTTGTCATTTTCAAAATTGTCATTATTTTTGAGCTTTCTCTAGTCAACTCATTCCCAGTTAGTTTCACCAGCAGTTAACAGGCTTCACTGTCTCTACCTCTAGTTGCTAAGATCCAAGCTGTCAGCATCTGCCATAAATTTTAGGGTTTTCTTCTTTGGGCCTGATTCTCCCTGGTTTACATTTTTGTAATATCTTCTTTTGTGTTGCATCACATATCCACTGGGTCTCTTTATCAAGAACTTCTGCATCTGCATCCTCCTATCAGTAAGACAGGATTTTCCATTACTCAGCAGCATTCATTCTCCTTTTCTCAATTATAGTATAAATTCGTGGCAGTAGGGACCATGCATGATTGCATGCGTGCTAAGTTGCTCAGTCGTGTCTGACTCTTTGCAATCCTATGGATTGTAGCCTGCCAGGCTCCTCTGTCCATGGGATTCTCCAGGCAAGAATACCAGAGTGGGTGGTCATGCCCTCCTCCAGGAGGTCTTCCTGACCTAGGGATTGAAGATACAGTATATCTTCTGCATTTGCAGGCAGGTTCTTTACTACTAGTGTCCCCTGGGAAGCCCAGTAGGGATGATGGTTCTTTAAACTATTTTAAGCACCACCTAGGTCATGAGTATATGGTTGTTTCCAAGGACTATTGTTCAGTAGTTGCTCTCAAAACATGAGGACATCTATATACTTCTCATGTATGAGAAGAGGAGAAAATGCCCTTTGTGTCAACTACCGTGAAGAGATGAACTATACTCTGCTTCTTGGAAATAATCAATTACACCTGAATAAAAGTTTTATTTGTGTCTGTTAATAATGAGCTGTGTCAGGTAGATGCTCTTCAAGATTTTTGCAGTCTGTGGCATCCATAATCAAATCCTTATAAGGAATCTTGTGATAGGCACAGTTACATTTTCTTTTCCACTGATATATCATTTCTCCCTTGTTTTTTTAAATGTAAACTTTAAATGTTCCAGTGTTCACTGACTCAGAATTGAGAGATTTAACACTTTCCTTCCTCAAGCCAAGCATTTTAAAATATGTGAGACCAGAGATTCTGAAACCTTAGCATGCTTAAGGATCATTTGCTGAGTTAGTGAAGTTCCAGATTCCTGGGATCCACCCAGAGGTTCTGATTGAAGAGTTCTGAAGTGGGACATGAGAATTTGCTTTTCTATTATTCTCCAACATCAGATGAAGTGGATGTCTTTATGGTGGTGTGTAGAATTCAAATATAGCAAAATACATTCTTTTATCATCTGTATTGCTCTTTTTTGCTTTCATTTTCTCTATCCTTTTTTATTGAGAACTGAAAGATTTCCCACTTTTTATAAGATTAAGTCTTCCTGTACTCCTTTATCTGTTTCAGTTCAGTCACTCAGTTGTGTCCCACTCTTTGGGACCCCATAGACACTAGCTCACCAGGTTCCTCTGTCCATGGGATTTTCCAGGCAAGAATACAGGAGTGGGTTGCCATTTCCTTCCCCACTTAGCACTTTAGAATATTACTTCTTCAGCTCAGATAGGGCTGTAATTCTCACATTCCAAATCTCTCAGGTTGTGCCTTCTTGACTATTACTGAATAGGCTCACTGTTATTATACCCACCTCGAGGTTTTTTTTTTTTTATTTTTATTTTCACTTTATTTTACTTTAAAATACCGTATTGGTTTTGCCATACATTGACATGAATCCGCCATTGTTGTATACGAGCTCCCAATCCTGCATCTGCCTCCCACAACCCACCCGATAACATCTCTCAGGATCATCACTGTGCACCAGTCCCAAGCATCCTGTATCCTGTATTGAACATAGGCTGACTGTTTCTTACGTGATACTATACATGTTTCACTGCCATTCTCCCAAATCATCCCACCCTCTCCCTCTCCCACAGAGTCCAAAAGTCCATTCTATACATCTGNAGATGAACCTTGAAAGCATGCTAAATGAAATAATCCATCTACAAAAGGACAGATATTGTATGATTTCACTTATATGAGACACTGAGAACAGGCAATTCATAGAGACAGAAAGTAGTATCAGTTCAGTTCAGTCGCTCAGTCGTGTCTGACTCTTTGCGACCCCATGAATTGCAGCACGCCAGGCCTCCCTGTCCATCACCAGCTCCCAGAGTTCACTCAGAATCATGTCCATCGAGTCCGTGATACCATCCAGCCATCTCATCCTCTGTCATCCCCTTCTCCTCCTGCCCCCAATTCCTCCCAGCATCAGAGTTTTTTCCAGTGAGTCAGCTCTTCTCATGAGGTGGCCAAAGTCCTGGAGTTTCAGCTTTATCATCATTCCTTTAAAGAAATCCCAGGGCCGATCTTCCGAATGGACTGGTTGGATCTCCTTGCAGTCCTAGGGACTCTCGAGACTCTTCTCCAACACCATAGTTCAAAAGCATCAATTCTTCGGTGCTCAGCCTTCTTCACGGGCCAACTCTCACATCCATACATGACCATAGGAAAAACCGTAGCCTTGACTAGATGGACCTTAGTCGGCAAAGTAATGCCTCTGCTTTTGGATGTACTATCTAGGTTTGTCATAACTTTTCTTCCAAGGAGTAAGCGTCCTTTAATTTCATGGCTGTAGTTCTGTGCTTTATATATCTATAAACAGATAACTCTCAAGTTATACTTTTAATTTCAACTTGTTTTCCTAAGTCTGGCTTATCTAACTTCCAACTAGACAGTTCTAGAGTAACTGTCTTAACCATTTAGATATTTTCTTTCAGCTGGCTTGATTTACATACTGCATTGGAAACAGATTCACAAATCAAATAGACTGTCAACCTTTTGCAGTCCACCAAGTGCAGAACTTGAACTCTCTATAGTCCACTTTGAAAGCTGATCCCGTGATTCCATTTGTCAAATGACATCTTCAACACTTGCTTCTGGCTACCCCAATCTCTATAAACAATGACCTTGGAATTATCCATTCTATCCAATGATATTGGTGACTAGATGGGAAAGAGCAAAGAAGCCAGGGCCTTGGAATACACTGATGAGACCAGGTAAAAATAATGTAGTTTAGAAGCTGAGCATTATCAATCTTTATCTCTCTTGGGGGCCAGAATGATTTTGAAGAAGAAATCATTTTGGCTTTAGGGATCAGTTCATAGAGTGTCTCATTAGAGAAAAGTCTGTAGGAATTTTTCTTGAGAAAATTTCCTACAGACAGGGCTGAGGAATAAAATCAATAAACAGAAGTATAACACTGATTTGGACATAAAATCAGGAAGGTTACTTAAAACACACAATTTCTGTTTCATCAGTGCCTTGTCTCCTTATATAAGAATAGCTCGAACAGACTGCCAGACAGTCATAACACATTGTATTTGTCTTTTTATTTTTGTTGTTATGAGAACATTTGTCATACAAACACATTGAAGTTTAACAAATTATTTCATTCATCTATTGATAAAGTCATCTCAGTTGAGACCTGAAATGTTAAATAGAGTCAGTGTGTTGCTGTTGTACTTTCCCCAATTTCTGAATCATTGAATAATGCAGTTTAATTGAATAGGCATTTAACCATCTGTGTTTAGGGTTACCGGGTGTCATAAAGCAATAGTTAACTATGTACCCCTCTACAGTTTACAGCCTCCATGAAGCTTGGATTATGTCAAAATTTCTGTTCAATAGAAATTATGTCTGAGATAGTGGAGGATGTAAGATGCCTTCTCCCACACACATTCTTTTATAAACAAAACTGGAATCAAGAGACCAAGAAGGATCTGTTTCTGGTCCATTGAGCTACTTGAGGCAGGATGAATGTAAACAAAAACACCAGGGATGAAGAAAAGAACAACTACCAAGAAGTGGGAGGCACACGTAGACAGTGCTTTATGAAGCATGCTGTAATAATGGGTCTTGAAGAAAAGATAGATAATAATATAGAAATAGGACAGGGATTTTAGGAAGAATGAGCCCATGGCAATGATGCCTGTGACAGTATTGAGCAGCCACTCATTGAGGTCAGTGTTTCCACAGGCCAACTCAAGCAATGGCTTAACATCACAGAAGAAGTGATGGATATGGTTGTAACCACAGAAGTTTAAGCGAGAGGTCATTACCAAGTGCAGCAGGGCATGAAGAAAACCAATGATCCAGACAGTGACAGCCATCTGGATACAGACATGATGGTTCATGATAAGAGTATAATGAAGTGGTTTGCAGATAGCCACAAAGCAGTCAAAGCCCATCACGGCCAGCCACATGGACTCACTGCTTCCCAGGAAATGGAAAAAATGAAACTGGCATATGCATCCCAAGAAAGAAATTGCTTTGTGTATAGAGAGGAAGTTCTCTAGCATCTTTGGCAGAGTCACTCTGGAGTAGCAGATATCCAGACATGACAGGTTTCCCAGGAAAAAATACATAGGGGAATGGANAGGAAATGGAAAAAATGAAACTGGCATATGCATCCCAAGAAAGAAATTGCTTTGTGTATAGAGAGGAAGTTCTCTAGCATCTTTGGCAGAGTCACTCTGGAGTAGCAGATATCAAGACATGACAGGTTTCCCAGGAAAAAACACATAGGGGAATGGATTCTTGAATCAGAGATGACAACCATCAGGATGGCTCCATTTCCAGCCAAGCTGACAATGTAAATTGCAAGGGAAACCACAAAGAGAACAGGCTGCAATTCTTGGATGTCTGTCACTCCCAGGAGGAGAAATTCAGTGACTGAGGTTTGATTCAGCATCACTTGAAAGAAAAGACAAAATAACATAATGAATGCTATCTCTGATGAGAACCAATGTCCCGCATCTGAGGATTTTCCCATCTAGACAATAATATTTTGAGGGAGAGCAGTGTTGTTTTAAATAGTCTCAGCATCACAGATTATACAATATTTGGACCACTAGATTATTAAATATTAACATTATATGCTGTTTATGGACTGTTACTCAAAACATTTTTGTTTTTTATTTGACATATCTTTTCAAATATGTATATATATACACAAACTACTTTTCAAGAGAAAATCTTTTCTGTTTTCCAATGATTCAAAGCAAATTGCCAGCCTACCATCTTTTCTGATAAAGACTTGTCTTTTATCATCCTAAGTTCTAACAGAGGGTAAATTATTAAGCTCTCCACCACACTACTGTCTCTTGACTTAGTACAAAATCATTTGAAGGGTTTTTAACCTAAGAAAAATTGACAGTGAGGGAATAATAAGAGCTATAAAGAACTCTGAAAGGAGATGTAAACATTAGAGTGCTTGCTATTAAAAGAAATCATTCAATATTTCAGAGACCCATGAATGGAGAAGACAAAGATATGATGTGACTAGAATAAAAAAGTGAATTTAGTAGGGAATATTTCTATAAACCCCATGAGATTATCCCCTTAAATGTAGTGAGAATTTTGAGAAATTATTTAATGATAATACACGTTTGTTGAAGGCTGGCTTTAAGGAATTAAGAGTAACTTTCCTCAATAGCCATATATATATTGTATATGGTTAAACTTTATCATTCTTGTTTATGAAACACACATGCCAAGCATTGTCTTTGGTTCTCTACTCACATAACAAAATCGTATCAAAAATTCACCTGGGGTAAAAAACCTTTCCCTAATATTTAAAGAAAAGAGCAATCAGACTTTCTGTACTAACTACTTATTCCACTGCATCCTGAATATTTATCAACTATATATTTACTTTGAAAAATATCTAGAAATATGGNTTCAAAACAATTTGCCCTCATCTACCTTGGGCTAGTCATTCCTCCATTCTCAGCACTGCCTGTTCCTGAGATGATCCTTCCTGGGGTTCCATATGAAGCTGTTACCTTGTAGCTGTAAATTCATGAGATTTCCTTCCTGGTACTGAGAAAAGGCCAGCCCTTTGTCCTATGGGATGTTGTTGAAGCCTTCCAGCAAAGCGGCAAGGAAGGTATGGAAGCTCTCCCTTTACACATGCGAGAGCAGGGGCTCAGAGAAGTTAGGTAACACACCCAAGCTCACACAGGCAGAAAGTACCAGTGTCAGGACTTGAACCCAGGTCTCCAGACCCAAAGCCTACTCTTCGCCTACTCTGGTCTTGCCAGGGATCTCCCTGTTGTATGTGCCTTAAAGTTAATGACAGCAGCACAGAAACTTAAAAGAATTGTAGGGTTCTCTCAACTGACCCCCCCACCTATAGCATCCTGGATGGGGGACCACCAAGTCTTTCAAGGGGTTTCTAGGGTGTACCCTGGATCAAAGTGGTGCTCCAGGGGCTTCCCTGAGAGGTAGTGGCTTAAGCATCAGGGGGGACTTTCCACGGTCTCTGTGATTTTCTGAGTGGGAGACTTTGTTTCTTTCTCACCATCAGAGAACCTGAGTTTTCATTCACACAGTGTAGAGGGGAGGAGGGTGGAGGTCTGTGAGTGAGGGGAGAGGAGGGGNTATTTATGCTTGCTCATAGTTGATTTAAGAATAACATTTGTTAGCTTCAATTTTAAAATGTAAATAATAATGGCAACTTTACACATAATCAGGAAACATCTTTAACATAAGGATAAGTTTGGTATAGATTTTAAAAATCTAGTTTCACAGAAAAATGGGGAGATTATAATACTATCCATGTCTTTGTTCCTTTAGGATTGATTCCATGAGCCTTTCACTATTTCTGAGGTCAAAAAAAGTTTTAAACAAAAATTAAAATGTTCATGGTCACACAGAATGAGAGATTTGGGATAACTCAGGTTCTAGGTCTGTCTTCACAATCATTGTGCTATAATGGTTTATTTGGTATCCACTGTTTAAACACAGGGATATGTATTGAATAATACCAAAAGAGACAAGAACTGTGCTCTGAGAAGCTCAGATGATTCCAAACTCTGACAAATTCCTTGAAACGAATTTGTGTAGCTGAGTCTGTGTGTCAGAGCTGACTGTTATACCAGACAATTCTCCAAAATAACTTCCATGTAGAATATAATATTTCTTAAAGGATAAGTAATACTAAGTATTGACTTGAAACTGAGATATATACTATTAAAAGTCAACAGTAATCACAGCAAGTGGGCTTCCCAGGTGGCTCAGTGGTAAGGAATCTACCTGCCAAGCAGGAGACATGGATTTGATCCCTGGGTTGGGAAGAGCTCCCAAAGAAGGAAATGGCAATCCACTCCTGTACTCTTTTTTTCTTTTATTGAAGGTGAAAAAGTCTTACTCCAGTTCGGTCTTACTCCAATACTCTTGCCTGGGAAGTCCCATGGACAGAGGTCTCTGGCCATCTACAGTCCATGGAGATGCAAAAGAGTCAGACACGACTTAGAGACTAAACAACAATGACAACAAACAACAGCAAACATTTCCAACTTTAGGGTCACCAATTTTTTCATGGAGGAATGATACATTATTGACTGTATTTTAGAATTGCTGAAATGAGGTAATCGGTTGGTTTTAAGCAATGTGCACTATGTGACTGCTTCCACCACTATGAAAGTGAAAGTGAAAGGGATTTCCTGGTGTCTCAGATGGTAAAGCCTCTGCCTACAATGTGGGAGACCCAGGTTGGATCCCTGGGTCAGGAAGATCTCCTGGAGAAGGAAATGGCAACCCACTTCAGTATTCTTGCCTGGAAAATNAAAGTGAAAGGGATTTCCTGGTGTCTCAGATGGTAAAGCCTCTGCCTACAATGTGGGAGACCCAGGTTGGATCCCTGGGTCAGGAAGATCTCCTGGAGAAGGAAATGGCAACCCACTTCAGTATTCTTGCCTGGAAAATCCGTGGACAAAGGAGGCTGGTAGGCTACAGTCCATGTGGTTGCAAAGAGTCAGACATGACTGGCCCACAGTCAGTTTAGCAGAACTAGTCACTTGATGGTGGTTGGTGGTTTAGTCGCCAAGTTGTGTCTGACTCTTGAGATCACATGGACAGAGGAGCCTGGCAGGCTACAGTCTGTGGGACTCTCAGGGCAAGAATACTTGAGCAGGTTGCCATGTCCTTCTTCTGAGCATCTTCTCAATCCAGGAATCAAACCTGGGTTTCCTGCAGTGCAGGCAGATGATTTACCAACTGAGCTATGAGGGAACTAGTCACCTGGCCCTCTTCAATTCACGGGATCTGGAAAGAGTGGCATAGTGATTTTCAGTGCTTCAGCAAGGCCCGCCAGCTCTTTGATGCAGTTTGAGCAGGATATTTCCATGCAAGCTGTGTACAAGGGGAGCAGCAGGTATGTGTAAACTCAGAAACAGCTCAGGGAACAGTGAGTCAGACTCTTGGGTCTGGCAGAGATCATGAGGCTAGATACACACAGTTTAATGAACACATTTTTTCTAAATAAGGGGACTTAATTTTCTGATTGCTTTCAGGGAATCTATCAAGTCTCAGAATTCAGTGCTACCTACTATGGTTTGACTATACCCCTGATAAGTTGAATCCTGTTATCTATNGATCATGAGGCTAGATACACACAGTTTAATGAACACATTTTTTCTAAATAAGGGGACTTAATTTTCTGATTGCTTTCAGGGAATCTATCAAGTCTCAGAATTCAGTGCTACCTACTATGGTTTGACTATACCCCTGATAAGTTGAATCCTGTTATCTATAACAGATGTAATTGGCAAAATATGCACTAATATGGTATTTCAAAATGTGTTTGCTAAGAATCACCTGGGGCAACTTGTTAACTTACATAAATTACCAGACCTTTCCCCCAGGAAATTCTACTTTTGTAGGTTCTGGGTTGGGGCCTGGGAGTCTGTAACAAGTATAATAGGTCATTTTTATCTTCAAGTAATTTTGGAGAACACTGTGGTAGTCATGAGCACCCTCTCTACAGTCAAACAGACCTCAGTTTGACTCCTTAAAGTTTGAGTTTCCCTGAATCTAGAGAGGATAAGTTTTAGCTGTTCATTTCTGACAGCTTCTTGTCTGACCAAAGACAGTCCCAGAAGTCTTCAACCACTGTTCTGGCTCATTTGATAGGTGTGGTATAGTAAATAGCAGAACAAATTTTCCTAAGTTGTTTGTGGGTGTAGGTTGGAGGACAAAGACCTATAAGGTAGTGTTTTCAACATAACTGGGGAGAGAACCACCATAGTTTAAATGAATTTCCCAGTTGCATTTAACAAGTATTCCACACCTCCTAAAATGCATTTCCATGCTGCCTGCACGTGGAATCACTAGGGTAGTTTTTTAAAAAAGAATGATGTCTGGGCGCCATCCCTAGAGGTTCTCACTTAATTTTTCTTGGGTGTGGCCCAGATACTAGATGTTTTTTAAGCTCCCAAGGTGATTGTAATATTCATCCAAAATTTAAACTTACTCCCCTAGATTGAAAACCAGTGATCAATGACTTCGGCCTGGCAAGATAGTGATTGGAATTTATCATATAGACAAGCATGATAGCTTGTAGCAGTAGAAAGTATAGTCAAGATTTCACTTGAAACCAGGGTAGGATAGCACAAGTTATGGTGATCCATATTTGCATACAGATATCAGATCAGTATTCCCAGATCTGAAAATGCTTAAAGGACTTGAAAAAATATTGGCATAAAGAAGACAATATGAAACAAGTGAGCAACAGTGTAATCTCATACCTGGAGGGACTGAAATAGTTGATAGTGAACAGAAGAGGGTACTCTGACGTAAAAATCATATTGAATCCTGGTTTTCAAACTAGGTATGAGATGAAGTCTCAGCATGAAAACAAAGTGGATGCCCCATTTGTGAAATCTAGTTTTATTAGTTCAGCAAGTGATTGAATACCTAACTAAATGTGTTTGTTAATCTCATATCTGGAATTGGGGGATAGGCAATTTCAGGTTAATCTACGTAAATGATTTCAAGGCTGTTGACTGGCTCTTCTATTATATGAATATCTTTCCTTTCCCTTCATGCACAACAGATGCCTGCCACAGCTCTAAGCATCCTGTCTTTGCAGTTACATACAAAAGCAAGAAGAAAGAAGTTAAATCTGAACTACTCTGTCCTCATGAAGATTTTTTTTTTTTTTTTTTTCTGGAACCCCCTAACCCTTCAGCCCTGCAGACTTTCCTTATGTTTCACTGGCCAAAACATGCAAACCTCAACATTCAGTTCAGTTCAGTTCAGTTCAGTCGCTCAGTCGTGTCCAACTCTTTGCAACCCCATGAATCAAAGCACGTCAGGCCTCCCTGTCCATCACCAACTCCCGGAGTTCATTCAGACTAACGTCCATCGAGTCCGTGATGCCATCCAGCCATCTCATCCTCTGTCGTCCCCTTCTCCTCCTGCCCCCAATCCCTCCTAGCATCAGAGTCTTTTCCAATGAGTCAACTCTTCGCATGAGCTGGCCAAAGTA
>SJYV01045540.1:7791-47639 GCA_006410875.1 Neotragus pygmaeus | reverse complement strand
CAGCCTGTGTTTCTTCCAGTCCAGCATTTCTCATGATGTACTCTGCATCGAAGTTAAATAAGCAGGGTGACAATATACAGCCTTGACGTACTCCTTTTCCTATTTGGAACCAGTCTGTTGTTCCATGTCCAGTTCTAACTGTTGCTTCCTGACCTGCATACAGGTTTCTCAAGAGGCAAGTTAGGTGGTCTGGTATTCCCATCTCTTTCAGAATTTTCCACAGTTGGTTGTGATCCACACAGTCAAAGGCTTTACTGTAGTCAATAAAGCAGATTTTTTTCCCGGCACTCTCTTGTTTTTTTGATGATCCAGTGGATGTTGGCAATTTGATCTCTGGTTCCTCTGCCTTTTCTAAAACCAGCTTGAACACCAGGGAGTTCACAGTTCACGTATTGCTGAAGCCTGGCTTGGAGAATTTTGAGGAAGAAGGGCTAGAAGTAGATAATAATGAAAGCATCTAGTTCATCAGGCATCAATATAACCTGTTTTTGAGAAACAAGTTGAATTCTGAGAAACCTCTCAGTCCTTATTCTGTGAATCTGGATATGTTGTCTTCCGTTTTTTTGTTTTTTTTCAATTCCCTGGATTTACTTAGCAAACCCTCATCCCTCAGGGACATCAAGGGGTGTCTTATCTAAAATGATCTTATACATCTGACTCAAGATTTCTCTGTCTTTCTTTCTGCTTCTCTGAAAAGAAAACTGAACGTTCACTCTCTTCTACACGAAGATTCCAAGAGTAAACGGAAGCCATTTTGCTCCTAAAATGACACTTTTTCATGGTTCTATAGGCAACCATGAACTGTACACTGATGATTTGTATACATTTACAAATGTATGTAATACTGCAGCAAAATTGTAAAAAACATAATACAAAGAAATGACACTTGTGTTATTACTAGGTTAAGTCAAAAGAACCAAGAAACCCCAGAAAAACCAGTGAGTTGGCTTCCAGGAAACCATTTCCTCCCTTCCTTTCACTTTCAGCCCTCTTTAAACCTACTGTAAGAGCCTGAACTGAAGAAGGCAATGGCACCCCCACTCCAGTACTCTTGCATGGAAAATCCCATGGATGGAGGAGCCTGGTAGGCTGTAGTCCATGGGGTCACTAAGAGTAGGACATGACTGAGAGACTTCACTTTCACTTTTCACTTTCATGCACTGGAGAAGGAAATGGCAACCCACTCCAGTGTGGAGAACCCATAACCCACGACTGAGCAATTTCACTTTAACTTTTCACTTTCATGCACTGGAGAAGGAAATAACAACCCACTCGAGCTTGGAGAATCCCAGGGACGTGGGAGCCTGGTGGGCTGCCGTCTATGGGGTTGCACAGAGTTGGACACGACTGAAGCGACTTAACAGCAGCAGCAGCAAGAGTCTGAACTATTTCAGAACCGTTTGGAGAAAGTAAGGTCTTGCCCACTATATGTCCATATGCCTGAACTTGTAGCTAAATTAATATGTAGGTATTAGTGGGGAGATATGAGATGCTTCTGTGCAGCCAGTTAAGAGAAATTGGCTTGGAGACTGAACACACAAGGCCTGAAAAAATAATTTGCAAATACAAAAGTGTTAGTCTCTCAGTCATGTCCAACTCTTTGTGATCCCATGGCCTGTAACCGGCCAGGCTCCTCTGTCCATGGAATTTTCCAGGCCAGAATACTGGAGTGGGTTGCCATTTCCTACTCCAGGGTATTTTCCTGACCCAGGGCTGGAAGCTAGGCCTTCTGCAGTGCAGGCATATTCTTTACCATCTGAGCCATCAGGGACTTTTGGGAAAATAAATTCATTTGGTAAAAGTGGGGGAACGTGTTGAGCTATCTTAGGGACCTGGTTGAGTGAGGGCTGAATGAGGAGTGAAGCCCACAGATAGATGGTTCTTTGAGAAGGGAAACGAGATGGGCATTAAGTTGATGGGGTAGAAAACTGGAAGGTCCATGAAAATCTCTGAAAGGAGTTGGCATGACAAGGATCTGGATCAGGGATGGGTCACTAGCAGGAATCCAGAGCTTACCAATGACAGAGAGGTTAATGGTCTCACTTCTCTGAGGGCCAAAGCCATTGTCAGCTGTACAGTAGTAGCTCCCAGAATGCTCTGCAGTCACAGAGAAGCTATAGGACTTTGTTCTCCATGAAGTAGCTTCTATCTTTGTGAGCAACACATCTTCATGAAAAAACTGGTACCAGATGGGCGAAGACCCTCTCTGAACTTCACACTGCAGTCTCACCTCATTTCCCACAAAAGTCCGGGTTCCAGGAGGGCTGACCGTAAGGACAGGTTGAGACACAGGCACTGAGGGAGAGAAAACCTTAGTCAGCAGTTGCTTCTGCCACTGCCTGGAGCTGTTAATCAGAGACTACTGAAATATTCAGTCTTATGTCCACTGGCCCTCAGGAGAGCACAAATCACACTGCCCCCTAAAACTGGGCTTGGAGTTTGGCCACACATAGATGGAAAAACAAACAAACAAACAAACAAAAAACCACCTGAGATTCAAGACTCAACAGAAACAATTTTAACTTCATACTGAGCTGACAGTCACCTTCATGGACTTTGGGACCATAAGCCAAGCAAGCAGATGTGAATTCTTCTTGATTCAGAATGGATGCCCCTTGCCCTGCTTCCAGCCCCTCCCCTCTGTGTCCTCTCACACTGCTGCCTAACCAACTCTAAAAGTGCTGACTCAAGGACATCTTTGGTATAACTATGATCCTGCTCCCTGTCTTTGTATCTTTTATGGTTTTATATCTGTAAATGATCAGTGCTTGCATGCTCAGTTGCTCAGTCAGGCCCAACTCTTTGTGACCACATGGACTGCAGCCTACCAGGCTCCTCTGTCCATGGAATATTTTTAGGCAAGAATACTGGTGAGGGTTGCCATTTCCTACTCCAGACTATTGTCCCAACCCAGGAATCAAATAGCACCTCCTGTATCTCCTGCTTTGGCAGGTGGATTCTTTACCACTGAACCATCTAGAAGTATCTGATAGGAAAGGGACAAGTGACAACTCAGTGACCCTGGGAACTGATTTTGTAGCTGTGGGGAACAATGTAACTAATGAAAATCAGAAATCTGTGGATTAATAAGGCAAGAGGACAGAAAGAGAGAAGCATCTGGCTCCTCAGAGTTGGGGTCCAGGAGAGAGAGAGCTGATCTGCAGGAAGCTAGGGGTGTGATAACATCTGAGTTGCTCACAGTACAAGGCTCAAAAGTAACAGACAGCTGTCTCAAGAGAACCTGGGTATTGAGAATGACATAGGTTTGGCCAGAGAAAGAAGCAGCAGGGGAAACTTGAAGGTGGGAGCACATTTCTAGAGGGGTCAAGGATACCAGCCAGCCTGCCCTTGTGGCTCGGCTGGTAAAGAATCTGCCTGCAATGTGGAAGACCTAGGTTTGATCCCTGGGTTGGGAAGATAATCCAGAGAAGGGAAAGGCTACCCACTCCAGTATTCTAACCTGGATAATTCCACGGACTGTATAGTTCATGGGGTCACAAAGAGGTGGACATGACTGAGTGACTTTCACTTTCACAAGGATAGAGGCCAGGGATGGGTCACTAACAGAACCTAGGGCTTACCGGTGATGGAGAGGGTCATGACCTCACTTCTCTGAGGGCCAAAGCCATTGTCAGCTGTGCAGTGGTAGTTCCCAGAATGCTCTGTGATCAGAAAGAAGCTATAGGATGCTGTTATCCATGAAATGGCTTCTCTCTTTTTGAGTAAGACACCTTCGTGAAAAAACTGGAACCAGATGGGCGGAGAACCTCTCTGAACTTCACACTGAAGGCTTATCTTATCTCCCACAAAAGTCCTGGTCCCAGGAGAGCTGAAGGTGAGGACAGGTTTAGACACAGGGACTGAGGGAGAGGAAAACCTTAGTCAGCGGTTGCTTCTGCCACTTTCAGAAGTTGTCAATCAGTGGCTAGTGAAATGTTCAGTCTCAAGTGCATTGGCCGTCGGGGCACCCCAGAGCCTCCCTGGCTTTGCTCCCTAGCTGTCTCCTGTTCTCCTTGTTGGTCTTCTCTTTTCCTATTATACCTGGCCCTTCTCCTCTCCTGTCTCCCCTTGTTAGGTCACCTCACTCCCATTTTTCAGAGGAGTTGATGTTATTGAGGAAGAAGTCCCTTATTTAGCTGCCACCAGACTCACACCATTCACCTGCATCAGGCCCTTGCTTCTCCCCTGTCTGGTGACCTTGGAAAAGCTGCCCCTCCACCAACTCAAGGAGGATCCTGCTCTTTCTTGACCCTGAGCTCACTTCCATGTGTCCCAGATATAAATTCTCTGTGTCTATTCACTTCTTCCAAACACCACTTAGATGTGTTTAATCCTCTCTCCTTTAGTAAAACAGCAAAACAAAGCCCTATTTGCATTTAATGTTCCCAATGTCTGTTTCTTTTCTGTGGAAAGACTCCTAGAAGAAACATTGTCTCTACTTTTTTCTCACTCTGGTCTTTTGCTCAATACAATCTTGTTTTTATCCCCACCAACATACTAAAGTTGATTTTTCATGCTTGTGATTATAATGATAATGGTGATAATAATAGATACTTATGATGTAATATGGGAGAAGGAAATGGCAACCCACTCCAGTACTCTTGCCTAGAAAACTCTATGGACGAAGGAGCCTGGTAGGCTACAGTCCATGGGGTTGCAAAGAGTTGGACATGACTGATCATCTTCCCTCACTCACTCACATAATATAATATAATGTTTTTAACTATGTGTCTGGTGTACATTTGTCATATATTATTTGTAAACATATGTAGGCAAACACTAATTTAATGATCAAAACAATCCTGAGAAGCTATTATCACTGCCTTTATTTCACAGATGAGGAAACTGAGGCCTACTGGGGTTAAACTGCATAGCTAGTACGTGGTGAGGCACCCATCAAACCCAGCTATCAAAGCAGGTTCTAATCTGTATTCTTCCTCTTTCCTTTTCAGTGCTTTGTGGCTAAATTCAGGGGATGTGACTCAATTCTTATCTTTCATCATATATCAGCTCTGCCTTCTCTGACTTGGCCTCTACTGTCTTTTGCTTAAAACTCTCCCTCACTTGGTTTCACTTTGTTAAACACTCCTACAGTGTTGGTCTAGTCTCTGTATCCTTAGAGGTCAGTATAGTCTGACATACAGAATATATGAAGTAAATACTTAGGAGGTGGATAAAGGAGCAATTCCATAGAACTTTGGGCATCTCTGAGAGCATCTGAAGATGACATCCTACCTCCAAATTCCTTGGGTCTGTGGATGTCAGGAGCACAGCTTCTCTGTCTCTTTCATTTGATGTCTCCTTCCAGGGTTCCCTGATCCTTTCCTTTAAAACCTTTTGTATATCTGTTGTGGGAGGGGCTGCATTCTGGCTTATCTCCAGCCTTGCTCTTCTCTCTCTCTCTCTTTTTTTTTTTTTCCAAACAGAAGAGAAAATAGGTTGCTTCCAGGACCAGTCAGGACTGGACTCTACCATCTGTCCAAACCCAAATCACACTGCTCCCTAAAATTGGGCTTGGACTTTGGCCACACAGAGATGACACAAAACTGTTAGGGCCTTAAATCAGGCAAGTAGAGGTGAGTTTCTCTTGGCTCACAGTGGTTATCCCTTGATCTGCTGCCAGCCTTTCCCCATTTGAGTCCCTCTCACATTGCTACCTAACCAACTCTAAAAGAGCTTACTCAATGTGGTTATGTTGAATTAAACTTATGGTTTACTTATGGTAAACTTGTGGCTACCAGGGGTAAAGAAGTGAGGGAGGGAATAGACTGGGGGATCGGGACTGACATATACATTACTACTATATATAAAAGGGATAACTAATAAAGACTACTGTAAAGCACAGGGAACTTAACTCAATATTCTGTAATGCTATATTGGAAAAGAATCTAAAAATGAATGTGTATATATTTCTGTATGACTGATTCACTTTGCGGTACACTTGAAACTAACATAACACTGTAATTCAACTACTCTCCAATAAACATTTTCCTAAAAAGAGGGTCATATTTGGAGTAACTATGATCATGCTCCTTGCCTTTACATCTTACTTGGTTTTGTACACTGTAAATGATCTGTATCTGATAGGAAAAGGACAAGAGACAAATCTGTGCCTCAGGGAGAACTGATTTTGTGGCTACAGGGGACAGTGTAATGGATGAAAATCAGGAATCTGGGGGGTTCACAAGACAAGAGGACAAAAAGAGAGAAGCGCTTGACTTCTCCGAGGTTGGGGTCCAGGAAAGACAGAGCTGCTGTGCAGGCAGCCAGGGGCACAGTGGCACACAGGCTGCTGAGGGAACCAGGCTCAAAAGCAGCAGATAGCTGTCTCGGTGAGCTGGGGTGTTGAGAAGGACATTGGTTTGGCCAGATGAAAAAGGTGAAACTCGAAGGTGGGAACACATTTCTGGAGCAGTCAGGGATAGAGGCCAAGTATGGGTCTCTAACAGAACCTGGGCTTCCTAATGGTGGGGAGGCTTACTTACTCACAGCCGCACTCCTCTGAGGGCCAAGGCCATTGTCAGCTGTGCAGTAGTAGTTTCCAAAGGGCTTTTCAGTCGGAGACAACCTATGGAACATTTTTCTCTCTGAAGTGGATTTTATCTTCTTAAGCAACACATCTTCATGAAAAAACTGGTACCAGATGGGCAGAGAACCTCTCTGAACTTCACACTGAAGGCTCATCTTATCTCTCACAGAAGTCCAGGTCCCAGGAGGTCTGAGAGTGAGGACAGGTTGAGACACAGGGACTGAGGGAGAGAAAAACCTTAGTTAACAGTTGCTCCTGACACTTCCTGAAGCTGTCAATCAGCGGCTAATGAAATGTCCAGTCTCATGTCCACTGGCTTTCAGGGCAGCCCACTGTCCTAACTTTTCTCCCCAACTCTTTCTTATTCTCCATGTTGGTCTTCTCCTTCTCCATCTCCATCTCCTGGCCCTTCTCCTCTCCTATATTCCCTTGTTAGGTGACTTGACTCCCATTTTCCAGGGGAAATGATGTTCTTGGGGAAGAAATCTCTGATTTTGCTACCATCAGACCAACACACTTACCTCGCTCCTTCCCTCCACCATATGAATTGGAAGATTTGTCCCCTCACCTGCTCAAGCTACTCTTAGTCTTCCTGTGAGTCCCTGCTCTCCTTTTTCCCTTTTCTGGGATTGGCCTCAGGCCTCTGCCCCTTTCTCTTTTCTGTCCGGCATTCACATACTCTTCTAGAATCTTCTCTGTTCCTACACTCTCCCTGTATCCAGCCTGACGCTCTCTATTTATAGGTGAGAAAACTGAGTCAGGAAGAGGTTAGGAGATCTGTCTGTGGTAACTCATCAGGATGTTTTCAGGGCCAGAGAGGACCTAAGTCTGTCTCCTGACTCCTGTTCCAAAGTTAAATAACATTGACTCCTTAAAAGGGGAACTGGAGCTTGTCACCAATGAAGGGAACAGTACAGGGCTCTATCAAAGCTATTTTCCTGTCACTACCACAACCACCTTAACTGTACTGAGGGTAAGATGGTGTTAGATACTGGTAAAGGAGGTAGGGTAGTTTGGGGTGGTGTAGTAACCATAGTTACATGGTTGGAGTAACTGATGTTACTACCTGTTGCTGTATCCTACATGGATTTGCACATTGGTTATTGAAAATAATTACCTGCTGATTGGAACAACAGATATCTCCATAACCCTGGGATAGAGGAGTTATTTAAGAACTACTATGATTGACTGGAAACTCAGGCATANTGATGTTACTACCTGTTGCTGTATCCTACATGGATTTGCACATTGGTTATTGAAAATAATTACCTGCTGATTGGAACAACAGATATCTCCATAACCCTGGGATAGAGGAGTTATTTAAGAACTACTATGATTGACTGGAAACTCGGGCATATGGGGATTCAATGGATAAAGAAAGAAAAGAGAAAAACGGTGAGTTCTACAGATGCTGGGGGTCAAGAAATGAGACAGAGAGATGTCGCAGACATATTAAGGGGTATTATAATATATGAACTGGTTGAAGGATGAAGCCCACAAGATAGAGACACTTATTCAAAGCCAATGAGGATGGTGTTATGGAATGAACTGTGTCCCTCATTAATACATATATTGAAGTCATAACCTCCAGTATAAATGTATTTGGATGTAGAGCCTTTAAGGAAATAATTAAGGTTAAATGATTGACTATATTCTTGGCAGCTGAAGATTGTAAAGCTCTATACAGTGAGCATAAACAAGACCTTGAGCTGACCATGATTCAGATCATGATCTCCTTATTGCAAAATTCAGACTTAAATTGAAGAAAGTAGGAGAAACCACTAGGCCATTCAGGTATGACCTAAATCAAATCCCTCATGGTTTTACAGTGAAGGTAATGAATAGATCTGGTACATAGAGTGCCTGAAGAATGATGAATGGAAGTTCACAACAAAATGTGGAAAATTCTTAAAGAGCTTGGAATACCAGATTTCACTGGTGGTCCAGTGGTTAAGAATCTGCCTTGCAATGCAGGGGATACAGATTTAATTCCTAGTCCAGAAAGATTCCCACATGCCATGGAGCAACTGGCCTGTTTGCCATAACTACTGAGCCCAAGCACCTAGATCCCATGCTCCATAACAAAAGAAGCCACTGCAATGAGAAGCCTGCTCACTGCAGCAAAGAATAGCCCTCTCTTCAATGAAGAGTAGCCCCTACTGCAACTAGAGAACGCCCAGATGCAGCAACAAAGACCCAGTGCAGCCATAAATAAATAAAACTTTTTTTTTTTTTAAGAAAGAGATGGAAGTACCAGACCACCTTACCTGTCTCCTGAGGGACCTGTATGCAGGTCAAGAAGCAGCAGTTAGAACCAGACATGGAACAATGGACTAGTTCAAAACTGGGAAAAGAGTACAAGAAGACTGTATATTGTCACCCTGCTTATTTAACTTATATGCAGAGCACATCATGTGAAATGCAAGACTGGATGAATTACAGTCTGAAATCAAGATTGCCAGGAGAAGTATCAGCAACCTCAGAAATGCAGATGACACCACTTTAACGGCAGAAAGTAAAGAGGAGCTAAAGAGCCTCTTGATGAGGGTGAAAGAGGAGAGTGAAAAAGCTGGCTTGAAATTCAACATTCAATAAACGAAGATCATGGCATCTGCAGCCATGAAATTAAAACACGCTTATTCCTTGGAAGGAAAGCTATGACAAACCTAAAAGACAGCATATTAAACAGCAGAAATATCACTTTACTGACAAACATCTGTATAGTCATCAACGATATAGCTTTTCCAGTAGTCAGCCAGGTATGGATATGAGAACTGGACCATAAAGAAGACTGAGTGCTGAAGAATTGATGTTTTCAAGTTGTGGTGCTGGAGAAGACTCTTGAGAGTCCTTTGGACTGCAAGGAGATCAAACCAGTCAATTCTAAAGAAAATCAATCCTGAATATTCACTGATGCTGAAGGACTGATGCTGAAGCTAAAGCTCCAATACATTGGCCACCTGATGCGAAGAGCCAACTCATTGGAAAGGACCCTGTTGCTGGGAAAGATTGAGGGCAAGAGGAGAAGGGGGTGGCAGAGGGTAAGATGGTTATATGGCATCACTGACTCTGTGGATATGAATTTGACTAACTCTGGAAGACAGTGAAGTACAGGGGAACCTGGCGTGCTGCAGTCCATGGGGTTGCGAAGAGTCAGACACAACTTAAACACTGAACAACAACAAAGGTTAAATGAGGTCATAAGAGAAGATTGATCCCCTAATCAGATAGGACTGGCATCCTTACAGATAGGAGAGGAAGATACCAGAGACTTCTCTCTCTCCAAGGACAGAGAGGAAAGGTTATGTGAGGATGCAGAGAGAAGGTGACCTACTACAAGAGAAAGAGGGCCCTCTTATCAAGAGACATGGTCCCAGATCATTCCAGCATGATCTGGGACCATTTCATTTAAAAAGAAATTTTTAAATATGAAGATCCCACACATATGCCAGTCATTGAATACTTTCTCTGTCCTCCATTTCTAGGATTTTCCAAAAGATCCCATAACCCATTCTACCCTTAAATTCCCCTGCTGTTAGTCTAATCTCTTCTGGTAGATTATTCATAGCAGTAAATTATTGGCAACAATCAACACCCACTCCCACTCAACCACTTTATGATCCTTACAAAGTTTGAAAAGCCATTCTGCAAATGATACTTGGCAGACACACCTTTCACACTGATCATCACTGAGTTGCTTTCAACGGAAAAGCGGCCGTTTCTGGCAATACAGTAATACTCTCCAGCATCACTGTTTCGCACCTCAGGGACCTTGAATTCATTCGTTTTTGAGGAAGTTTGAAGCTCTCTGTCATTCCGCAGTCTGAGTTGTTTTTTGTACCAAGAGACTGTGATGGGCCTTGGAACTCCATTTACTGAGCAGATGAGAACCAGCTCCTGACCTTCAAACACGAACTCTGGGTGGGAGTGTATTTGGACGTCAGGAACAATTTCTAAATGAATAAAAATGACATGTGGGATTCTTGGCATTGGGGTGTCACAGAATGAGACACAGAAGAGTCACAGAATGGGAAGGGCTAAGTCTGCTGACCTGATGGGAAGTTGACCTGGGGTGGAATTGAGATTTCTGCTTGGGAAGAGGGAGAAAGTGCTGGAGAGACAATGGTTTGAGAGACCTTCAATTCCTAATGAACTGGTGGAGCCAGTTCCTGAAATTGAAACTGTTAGTTGCTCAGTCCTGTCCAACTCTTTTGACCCCATCTAGAGTCCACCAGGCTCCTCTGTCCATGGAATTTCCCAGGCAAGAACACTGGAGTGGGTAGTCATTCCCTTCTCCAGGGGATCTTCCCAACCCAGGGATCAAACACAGGTCTCCCATGTTGCAGGCAGATTCTTTACCATCTAAGCCACCAGGAACCATTTATTCCACAGGGAATAAAATGCTCAGCCTCTCCTCATGCCCTACCTGACAGAGCATGGGCCAGTAATCCTGGAAATTACACCCAGTGCCCAACACTGAAGTGGTGAGGATGGCAAAGGACAGGAAGACTTGGCACTGAAGGTACTTGTTCTGAAGCTGTGACAACTTCGGTGCTTTACTGGAAATCAATCATTGACATATACAGCAAGCTTGCCCTGGAGTAAGCACTTCTTAACACCTCTGCCTGCCAGTTAGATGGTCAGAGGAGGTGGACCTGTGACAGTCCTCCTAAAATGGGAAAATCTGGGATGAAAGTGTTCTACACTCCAGGTGGTTATGGTTTTACACTAGGATACTGGCTAAGGGCAGTGCCATCTGAGTCATCCTGGAGGCGCGAAGAACAAGGGAAGATACTTGGGAACAGATAAGGAGTAGCATTTGGGGTCTGGGTTCCATCAGTAACATGAAGGGAGATCCTATGCTAGAAATCACTGCGTTGCAACTGTTGAGTAACACCCTCTCCACTTCCTCTCAGTTGTCCAGTCCAAATCATATACCTAATATCTAGACAGTTTCAAGGACTTCCCTGGTGGCTCAGATGGTAAAGAATCTGCCTGCAATGTGGGAGACCCGGGTTTGATCCCTGGGTTGGGAAGATCCCTTGGAGAAGGGAATGACTATCCACCCACTCCAGTATTCTTGCCTGAGGAATTCCATGGACAGAGGAGCCTGGTGGGCTCTAGTCCATGGGGTTGCAAAGAATTGGACAAGACTGAGCAACTAACATTTTCAATTTCAGACAGTTTGGAAGAAACATGAAACTGGCTCTTTTGCTTGGGAGTGGGAGCAAATTGATGGAGAATGCTAACCACTTTCACTATTTCCTCACTCAGGCGAGCATGCACCCCAGATCTGCATCCTTCCTAGTACTCTTATGAGATATCAAAAGGTCAAAATAAATCAGAAGAGGAACTTGACCACTGGGTGGCATTCATGCTTGAAGACCTATACAGTTAGAGACTTAGGAAAAAGCAATAGTGGGTACAAAGTGAAAGTCACTCAGTCGTGTCCGACTCTTTGTGACCCCATGGACTGTACAGTCCATAGACTATTCCAGACCAGAATACTGGAGCAGACAGCTTTTCCCTTCTCCAGGGGATCTTCCCAACCCAGGGATTGAACCCAGGTCTTCTGCATTGCAAGTAGATTCTTTACCATCTGATCCACAAGGGAAGCCTAGTGGGAACAACATCATCCCTAAATACATCCAGTTAGAAATATTTGCTCCCCAAGCTCTTGTCCTTTAGTTTTCTTATTCTTAAGTGCTCACCTCCAGGTATCTAGCATTCTAAGAATCTGTCCATCTGGCTGAGCAGAATCCATCTAGCTCAATCAAAGGGCTCTGTGGTTTATGCCTATAGTGTACATGTGTGTGCTCAGGTGCTTCAGTTGTGTCCAACTGTTTGTGACCCTATGGACTGTAGCCCGTCAGGCTCCTCTGTCCATGGAACTCTCCAGGCAAGAATACTGGAGTGGGTTGCCATGCCCTCCTCCAAGGGATCTTCCCCACCCAGGGATCAAACCCAGGGCTCTTACGTCTCCTGCATTGGTAGGCGAGTTCTTTACCACTAGCACCACCTGGGAAGCCCATGCCTATAGGCCCACCAGGGGGAAAAAAAAAAAATGATGTCAAGGAATCCTAACTTCAGAGGAAAAAGAACGAGTTGTGTCTCACAGTACTGAAAGAAAAACAAACTGCTGTGTCATTCTGCCAGGCCCTTCCCTGCCCCATTCTGGAAAATCTCAGAACCCACTAGCACTCACCTTGTACCTGTATCTGTAATTCCTTACTCCGTTTCTGGACAAGGGAATTACTTCTCCGTGCCTCACACCAGTAAGACCCTGAGTTTTCTCTCCGTATGGGAGAGAACTGGAATTCTGGGGAGATTCTCCATTCTGACGTCATGGATGGTTTGACGAAGCGGAACAGGAGCTGGCCTTCTGGCCTCTGTAGAGAGAGCTGGCTCTCACAGGTCAAGGTCACTGTGTGCCCCTCAGTGGGCTGGGTAGAGCTGGCTCTCAGCACCGGACTTGGAAACAGCTCTAGAGAGAAGGATCACGATATTTCTCAGGGAAGTAAGGCTTGGAACTGTTTTGGAGAAAAACACAGTTCATCCTCAGCACCCGCAAGCAGAACATACAAAAGCAGGGGGAAAAGATGCCACCTTTGATTACTAATATCCTCCAAAGCACAGTAGCATTTTCTCTATTCCTTGTAGGAATGCTCCCTCAGATTCAGTAATATTTCAGAACACCCTTTTTATCCTCTACAATCTCAGGAGTCCTCATTTTGACTAATCTATTTCACAAAATAAAGAACGCTTTACCTTGGACTACGATTTTAATTTTGTTTGAAGAAATCGAGTGAGTATCTTTAACTCCACTACAGTAATATTCACCATTGTCCTTCATACTTGCTTGATGAATATGGAAGTCAGAAGTTTTGTTAAGGATTTTCAGGATTTTTCCGTTCTTGTACAATGTCATGTTATTTAGTACTATGTTTGCCTTTGCTTGGCATCTCAGAACCACGGAGTCTTCTTCAAACACATCAGATGGAGCCTGCAGGATCAGGTTGGCTGTAGGAAACACAAGGGAGTTGTTTGTTTCTTCTGATCGTTTCTCCCCTCTTTTCACTATTATTCTAAAAGATTTTATAAGACTGGGAACTAGGAAAAAGGATGCTTAAAGTAATCATCATTTCTTTTTTTTCTGATTTTATCTATTTAATTAATTTATTTATTTTTGGCCATGCCACATGTCTTGTGGGATCTTAGTTCCCCAACCAGGGATCAAATCCATGCTCCCTGAACTGAAAGCGCTGGACCACCAGGGAATTGTCATATATTTTTCCAGTTCTTTTATCTATGTGCATGTATATGAGTCTGTATATATTTCTTTTTATGAAATTAAAATATTTATCCACTTGATAACTTGCTCTTCACTTACTCTACTATGAATACTTTCCTATGTCATCAATAACATTCCTTAACCTGGTTTTTAATGACCACAACATTTTCCTCCAGTGGCAGTAGATAATTTATTTAATGAATTTTCTCTTCTTGACCATTTAAGATTCTTCAATTTTGGTTGTATATATTTATGACTATTTCAGTAGGTAAATTCTTAAGAGAAGAATTGTCAGGTCAAAAGGCTAAACATTTTCTTAGCTCTTTGCTACTATACTGTTCCTCGTTCACTAAATTAAAGAGCATTATATTATAACTAGAAAGATACTGCCTCAAATTCATTCAAAACAGGTGGTTTTAGGACAGAAATGGAAATTACTCCCTCTCAATCTTCTGTCTATCTATCTATAAAATATTAATAAATCCTCACATAGATTTTTATTCCAAATAAATTTTATAAACCTCAAACTAAACATAGATTCAGAAATCTTTCAAATAAATTGCTTCTCAAATTTTCTTTTACCTGAGCAGCTTGTAAAATATATAAATTCTTGGGCCCTATTTCTATAGCTTTTGAATTAGTAAATGCAGCTGGTTTTTGAGTCACTTTATTATTCCTAAACATTTTTTTCTTTCATTTCTTTCCCACCTGCAGAAAAGATTAAGTCCACACGATCACTTGAGAGTGAGTCCTGGGCCTGGCAATTGTACCCTCCAGATTCACGGACCTCATAGGTGTTTTCTGTTGTCTTATATTGTATTTCTCCAGGAAGATACCAACGGTACCATTTTATCTTCTGTGGTGCATTGATCTGAAATGCTTTGCAAGTCAGTGTCACATTCTCTCCTTCGAAGAGAGTGGTCCATGGAGGATGGAGGGAAATTACAGATTTTATTTCAGTTGCTGTGGAGGAAAAAGAAAGAATCTGAGGTAGAGTGGCCTACAGTTCCCATCACAGTGGTTTGTGAGGCACAGTCCAGAGGCCTTGATTTTGGAGGATCCCAAAGAAATCCCCGGGAAGGTCACTGTTCATGGCTTTGTTTCAACCAGAGCTCTCACCCAGGAAAAAGTGACTGCTGAAGAGATGGCAGTGAGCAAAGAGATTTCAAGATTGCAATACCAGTAAGATTCACTGCCAAATGTCAATAGGAAAAATGATTGGTTAATTTGTTATAGAATTGGATTCTGGAAAAAGTCATCCTCTGCTACTTTATCATGTTCATAAACTCATAAGAACTTCACAAGGAGTTGTTAAAATCACAGTTTTGCACTTTGCACAAAAAAGGGATAATCATATTAAGATTTTGGCACTGACAAAAGCTTGAGAGATTAACTTGCTTAACACTTTCATTTTATAGATGATATACAGAAAAAGATAAAGATAAGACCACATATTTCTCATTCTCAAAGTCAAGAAAACCTTCCCAACTAGAAAGCTCCTTGAAAGTCAAAAGAGAGTGATGATCCTGGTAGGGGACTGTAGATAGAGAAGGAAACTTAGGAAACTTTGGGAGGCCATTGCAAGTTAATGATAGCCCAAGAAAGCTACTGGAACATTATTCAATGAAGCAAGCTTGCTTAATTATAAAACCATAAACAAAACCACAAGATATGACCCAGGCCACTAGATGGAAGAACTGTCACCAGCCTTCCACTAATATGATAATCCTAGTTTGACCTCATAGGGTCAGACAATTTTCTGCCTAATATGAAGGAGGAGCTAATGATGTATGCCTTATGTTTGCAGCTACATGTACTTGAAGAAGAGGTCTTCTCCCCTCCTCTTTTTTTCACTATAAAACTGTAACCCACTCAATCCTCGGGACAGAGTTCCCTCACCTGTCCATTTGCATCTCTTACAAGCATCCCATATTAATATACTTACTTCTTGCCTATCAGAAAAAAAAAAGAGTGATGCTCACTCTACACATAGGTCTCTTCACCACAATCCATCTTGGCTAAGAGATGTGTACACACACATGGGAGGATCCTTAGATATACCAAATTCAGACTCAGAACCAGGCAAATCAAAATGATTGGCCAAAGGGAACCAGGAAGAAATGCCCCCATGTAAGTGATGGAATGATTCTCTCTGAGTCTGCCCGTGTATCTATTCAGATGCACTGTACCCTTTTTCCTCCTAATAAACACTTAACTGTTTCACTATCAAAAATAAATAAATAAAAAGTCCACCATAGATGATTATGGTAAAGTAAGGAATGGACAAGGTTTAGCTAGAATCCAGAGATGATCTAGATAAGGATGAAACACTGATGCATCTGATTTTGGACAGGAGAGAGGTTGTAGACAGTTCTTGCTATTCATGGGCCTTCAAATATCCAGGATACCCTCTGATCCAAACAAATGTCAATGAAGAGTCAGAACTCTAAAAAATGTAGGATACAGACAATTTATCTTCTCCCCCAATCTCCTCTTATTGTGCATTTCTTCCTTTTAAGGGCCCATCTGTTGGATGCTCTATTCTCCACACATTTCCTGGAGAGAAAACTATAGAGAATGAAACATTCCCACTGTGATGTTTTCAGAGCAGATTTGGGGGTTTGATGACTGGAGAACATCTTATCCCAAGTCCTAAACATTTGACATGGAGTTAAGATGTCCTGCCTTGGGATCTGAGGTTCGTTTGCAATAGGAGTAAGTGCAGGGCCCAGTGACAGCCAGTAGCTGCTTGAGCATTTGCTACTTCTTCCGGGGAGGGTCTGAGGATGACTATGTAGCTATCCAGGCCGTAGGGCAATGCCAGTAAACTGGGTAACATTTTCACATCCTTGTCGATGTCAGCAAGAGAAACAGGAGATATTAGAGATCCTCAGACAATTGTCACAAGTATTTCATATTTATTAGACATTCTTATCCAGTGACACTGAAGAACATAAGAAAGGAGAACTCACCAAACTGTCCACCGACAGGAGCTGTAAAAATATAAAGAGCCAGAGATGAGCACAGAGCAGAGATTCTTTGGCTTTTCAAAAGTAATGCTTTTTTTTTTCCCGTTCACTTATTATTTTTTTGTTAAAATTTATTTTTAAAATATAACAGTCATTTAGCAAATGTCTATGTATATTGGTCATTGTGCTTGGACTATTAAGATGAATTTAAAAAATAGTATCTGACAGCAAGAAGTTAATTTGGGGAGTGTGGTAAACAAACCTGAAGAAAGTATTATAATACAGGGTGTAAATACAAAAATACACATGGGGGCATCATAAAGTCAGAAGGGTCACCCATTCCAATATGTAGGGTCTGTGTGTGGTAGCGAGTGTGTAGCAAAGGAAGCAACACTTGAAAAAACTGGCAAACCCAATAGAGTATTGTAAAGTTAAATTTAAAAATAAATAAATTAAAAAAAAAAAAAAGAAAAAACTGGATGAGAACATAGGAGTCAGCCAGGGAAAGGTGTTTTTGTGTGGCAAGAGATGATGGAGAGGGCAGTAGAGACAGAAAGGCCCCAGATGTGAAGAAATAGCACTGGGTGGTCAACTGGGTAGGAGAGTGGTTCTGGAAGGTAGAGAATTTAAAGGAAATCAGATTGGACAAGCAGGCAGGGTCTAAGTTATGAGTGGTAAGCAGCTATGGTTTCATCATAAAAGTAACAGGGAACCATGGAAACGTTTCAAGAGGAGGAGTAACAAGATTAAAAGCTGTAACTTCATTGGAGCACTCTGGAAGAGGTAAAGCAGAAGGACTGGTGAGAAGGCAGAGCAAGTGATACTTAAATTTCTTCAGAGTCTTTATCTGAAATCATCTCACTTGTTTGTTCGTTCACTTTCCCTTCTCTACAATAGAATCTGTATGACAGTGGGGACTTCTTATTTTCACCATACATCACACAGAATTTATAACAGTGCCAAACTCATCAGACATGTTTCATAAATGATTATTGAACAGTGAATTAATTAGAAGTACTAGATAAGTAAGTATCTCTACTTGAGAGGATATTGGTTTTTTAAATTATTTATTTTAATTGAAGGATAACTACTTTACAATATTGTGACGGTTTTTGCCACACATCAACATGAAATTGGCCACAGGTACACGTGGTTCCCACATCTTGAACCCCCCTCCCGCCTCCCTCCGTTTCCTATCCCTCTGGGTTGTCCCAGAGCACTGCCTTTGGCTGCCCTGCTTCATGCACAAACTTGCACTGGTCATCTATTTTACATATGGTAATGTAGATGTTTCAATGTTTTTCACTCAAACCATCCCACCCTCACCTTCTCCCACTGAATCCAAAAATCTGTTCTCCTTTGTTTTCCATCTGTGCCTCTTTTGTTGCCCTGCATGTAGTATTGTCGGTACTGTCTTTCTAAATTCCATACATATGCATTAAAATACAGTATTTGTCTTTCTCTTTCTGACTTACTTCACTCTGTATAATAAGCTCCAATTTCATCCACTTCATTAGAACTGACTCTAAATGGTTCCTTTTTATAGGTGAGTAATATTCCATTGTGTATATGTACCACAGCTTCTTTATCCATCCATCTGCTGATGGACATCTACGTTGCCTCCATGTCCTAGGTATTGTAAACAGTGCTGCAGTTAACACTGGGGTACATGTGTCTCTTTCACTAGTTTGAGAGGATGCAGGTTTGAGAAAAGGGTAATCAAGAGGCAGAGAAAGCAAAACTGACAGGTTTTGTACAGTGATTATACATTCCAATGAGGAACAGACTTGAGTCATTCACTCAATAGGAATTTGTGGAATTTGTCTAACCATATCTAGGAACTGGAGAAGGCAATGGAAATCCAGCAGTGAGCAAAAGGGATATTACCCCTTTCCACATGGGGCTGATGGAGAAGTAATCCAAACCTAAGTGTTATAATCAGAACAATGGATTATTTGCCATTTTCTGAAAACCTCAACACCATGGATTTTGTATTGTACTATAAGTAGCTGTTATTTTTCTGAGTGTATTCTATTTGGTAGATATGCAACCTATATCATTCCATGTAATCTATTCACTATCCATATGAGGAAAGTTTGATGATTGTCCTCATTTTACTGACAAGAAACTGTTTAGGCTAGCAGAGACATCACTATGCCAACAAAGGTCCATACAGTCAAAGTGTGGACATGAGTTTGAGCAAACTGTGGGAGACAGTGGGGGACAGAGGAGCCTGGTGTGCTACTGTCCATGGGGTCACAAGAGTTGAATGCAACTTAGCAACTGAATGATGAACAACAACAAATACTTTTTTGAGTGTATTCTATATGGTAGATATTCACCTATGTTATTTCATGTAATCTTGTCACTACCCCTTATGAGGAAAATTCTATGATTATCCCCATTTTACAGATGAAAAACTCTTTGATACCAGATAGGGGTAGAAGACTCTACACATGGACATCACCAAGGGGTCAATACCAGTATCAGATTAATTATATTCTTTGCAGCCAAAGATGGAGAAGCTCTATAGAGCCAGCAAAAAATATAACTAGGAGCTGACTGTGGCTCAAATCATGAACTCTTTATTGCCAAATTCAGACTTAAATTGAAGAAAGTAGGGAAAACCACTAGAGCATTCAGGTATGACCTAAATCAAATCCCTGACAGTTATAGAGTGGAAGTGACAAGCAGAATCAAGGGATTAGATCTGATAGAGTGCCTGAAGAACTAAGGATGGAAATTCATGACATTGTACAGGAGGCAGTGATCAAGACCATCCCCAAGAAAGAGAAATGCAAAAAGGAAAAATATTTGTCTGAGGAAGCCTTACAAATAGCTGTGAAAATAAGAGAAGTGAAAGGCAAAGGAGGAAAGGAAACATATACCCATCTGAATGCAGAGTTCCAAAGAATAGCAAGGAGAGATAAGAAAGCCTTCCTCAGTGATCAATGCAACGAATAGAGAAAACAACAGAATGGGAAAGACGAGATCTTTTCAAGAAAGTTAGAGATACAAAGGGAACATTTCATGCAAAGATAGGCACAATAAAAGATAGAAATGGTATGGACCTAACAGAAGCAAAAGAATTAAGAAGAGATGGCAAGCAGACACAGAAGAACTATACAAAAAAGATCATCACAACCCAGTAATCACGATGGTGTGATCACCTAGAGCCACACATCCTGGAACGTGAAATCAAGAGGGCCTTAGGAAGCATCACTATGAACAAAGCTGGTGGAGGTGATGGAATTCTAGTTGAGCTATTTCAAATCCTAAAAGATGATGCTGTGAAAGTGCTGCACTCAATATGCCAGCANATCCTGGAACGTGAAATCAAGAGGGCCTTAGGAAGCATCACTATGAACAAAGCTGGTGGAGGTGATGGAATTCTAGTTGAGCTATTTCAAATCCTAAAAGATGATGCTGTGAAAGTGCTGCACTCAATATGCTAGCACATTTGGAAAACTCAGCAGTGGCCACAGGACTGGAAAACGTCAGTTTTCATTCCAATCCCAAAGAAAGGCAATGCCAAAGAATGTTCAACCTACTGCACAGTTGCACTCATCTCACACTCTAGGAAAATGATGCTCAAAATTCTCCAAGCCAGGCTTCAACAGTATGTGAACTGTGAAATTCCAGATGTTCAAGCTGGATTTAGAAAAGGCAGAGGAACCAGAGATCAAATTGCCAACATCCACTGTATCATCAAAAAACCAAAAGAGTTCTGGGAAAAAAATCTTCTTTATTGACTACAGTAAAGCCTTTGACTGTGTGGATCACAATAAACTGTGGAAAATTCTTCAAAAGATGGAAATACCAGACCATCTGACCTGCCTCCTGAGAAATCTGTATGCAGGTCAAGAAGCAACAGTTAAAACCAGACATAGAACAACAGACTGGTTCCAAGTTGGAAAAGGAGCATGTCAAGGTTATTGTCACCCTGCTTATTTAACTAATATGTAGAGTACATCATGAGAAACACTGGGCTGGAAGAAGCACAAGCTAAAATCAAGATTGCTGGGAGAAATATCAATAACCTCATATGCAGATGATACCACCCTTATGGAAGAAAGTGAAGAGGAATTAAAAAGCCTCTTGATGAAAGTGAAAGAAGGGAGTGAAAAAGTTGGCTTAAAACTCAACATTCAGGAAACTAAGATCATGGCATCCAGTCCTATCACTTCGTGGCAAATAGATGGGGAAACAGGGAGAGACCTTATTTTGGGGGGCTCCAAAATCACTGCAGATGGTGATTGCAGCCATGAAATTAAAAGACATTTGCTCCTTGGAAGAAAAGTTATGACCAACTTTGGCAGCATATTAAAAAGCAGAGATATTACTCTGCCAACAAAAGTCCATCTAGTCAAAGCTATAATTTTTCCAGTAGTCATGTATGGATGTGAGAGTTGGACATAAAGAAAGCTGAGCAGTGAAAAATTGATGCTTTTAAACTGTGGTGTTGGAGAAGATTCTTGAGAGACCTTTGGACAGCAAGGAGATCCAACCAGTCCATCCTAAAGGAAATCCATCCTGAATATTCATTGGGAGGACTGATGCTGAAGTGAAACTCCAATAGTTTGGCCACCTGATGAGAACTGACTTATTTTAAAAGACCCTAATGATGGGAAAGATTGAAGGCAGGAAGAGAAGGGAACAACAAAGGATGAGATAGTTGGATGGCATCACCGACTCAATGGACATGAGTTTGAGCAAACTGGGGGAACTGGTGATGGACAGGGAGTCCTGGCATGCTGTAGTCCACGGGATCACAAAGAGTCAGACACGACTGAGCGAATGAACTGAACTGAAGGGCAGAATATAATTTTTAACCATTTATTTGAACCCATCTTGTTTGATCCCAACACATATGCTCCTGGCCGTTACCTTATCCTGTACCTCTGTTTTGGTGCCACACTAGAATGTCTTCCCATTTCTGGAGTATTCCATGCAGCTTCAAACTATGAGGTCCTTTTTTATTACATTTTCCTGTACTCCATCCCTGCCCCTTCCAGCTCTTACTGTCCCTCTGTTTCGTGAAGTCATTACCAACGATTTGGCACATAGCTTACTATCCACTTTTACCATCATTGGTAACTTTTGCTTGAACAATTGTTTACATGGGATCTTGTTGCATAGATATATCTTGTACACTGTCCTTGTAGAATGAAGACCCTTATATATTGTGAGCTTCCTAAGTACAAAATGTTGTTTCCCCTGTCTTCTCAATGTAAACACTGTTAGAAATCATACAGATACCACATTTCTCTTTGATTCCATGAAAGGAGTCACACTGGAGAGAAATCCTATGTAAACAATGAGGAAAAAGCTTTTGGCAGTCATAAAAGCTTTCAATCATATGAAAGATTTCACACCAGTGAGAAACCCTATCAATGTAAACACTGTGAGAAAGCATTCAGAAACCACAAGTCTCTTTGAATCCGTGAAAGGACTCACATTGGAGAGAAGACTTATCAGTGTTAAAAAGAGGGTCAAAGTTCATGAAGAACCCATATTTGAGCAGAACCCTCAGTTGCAGCATATGAACTCTTAGTTGTGGCAGGTGGGATCTCATTCCCTGACCAGGTATTGAACCCAGGCCCCCCCCCATTGGGAGTTCAGAGTCTTAGCCATGGGACCACCAGGAAAGTCTCAGGTGTATAGTTTTTGTTTTTGAGGGTTGAGTGTTTGTTTTGGTAGTTAACTTTTCACTTTTCATATTACAGTAGTAACAGTCTCACAAAAAAAGTGTGAAGTATTGTCTCCTTTGAGAAGACTTTGTGAACAACAGTAATATATATTGTTGAAAACTTTAGGAGAACTTTGTATAGATGTCATCTACTCAGAGGTACAGTCTAGGTCTATTTTATGGGTGTTTTCTTGTTTGCTAATTCACACACTTCACCTTTTAAAAATATATTTATATGCTTATTTGGCTGCATCAGGTATTAGTTGTGATGCATCGGCTTGGTTGCCCTGAGGCATTGGCATCACAGTTCCCCAAACAGGGATCCAAGTCCTATCCTCTGCATTGGAATAGGGATTCTTAACCACTGGACCACCGGGGAAATCCCTCAAGCACTTCACTTTTTGTAGTTCTGTTTTGATTCTGAGTTTTTTGGTTTATTTATTTTTGTTTTATTTTCATAGTTTCAATAATTTGTTTCCTTCGGGGAAATTATGCGTCTCATGTAAATCGTCTTAGATTTTGGCATATACTTGTTCATTAAATTCTTTCATAGTCCTTTTCTATTTCTGCAATGTCCATAGTAATATTCCTCATTCTTCCTGACTGTATAAATTTGAATATTCCCTCTTTTTCCTAGATCAACCTTGCTTAAGATTTGTCAATTTTGTTAATTTTTTTATAGAACTAACTTTTGGTTTCACTGGTTTTTCTCTATGATTTTTCCACTCCCCATTTCATTCATCTCTATTTTAAATTTTATTCTTTCCTTTCCTCCTCGAATCAGGTTTGGTGAGTCATCTTTAAAGTCTGTTAAGGTAAATAGACATGGTTCTGATTTTTAGTCTCCCTCATTTGCTAGCACAGGCATGAAAAGGCTACACCTTTTTTTTTTTAGGTTTCACTTCAGATGCAAGCCATAATATTTGAGACTTTGGGAACGATATAATATCCCTCAATATCTTTATTAATATTTTTTGTTTTCAAGTGCATTTTGCACAATATTTATACAACCTCTTTTCATGTTGGTGTCATTCACAGTTATATCTATCACACACTTGGACTTTCACTCTTAGTATCTTTCATTTAAAGTGTGCTTTCTAGACTTCCCTGGTGGCCTAGTGGTTAAGAATCTGCCTGCCAGAGCGCAGGATTCGCTCCCTGGTCCAGGAAAATTCCACATGCCTCAGGGCAACTAAGGACATGCTATGCAACTCTAGAGCTTGTGCTCCACAACAGGAGAAGCCACTGCAAATGAGAAGACCAAGCATCACAACTAGAAAAAAGCCCACACTCAGCAATAAAGAGCAGAACAGCTGAAAATAAATGAATAAATAAATAAAATTAAATTTAAAAAATGCACTCTGCTTCTTCTACATAGTACATACTTAGATCAGGTTTGTCTATTTCATATGAGGTGAAACTCTCTTCCTCCTGTTTGGACTATATCATTCATTCACTCAGTATTATTGACATAGATGCAATATACCTTTTGTGTTTTACAGTTCTTAAATTTTTAATTCTTCCAGAAGGTAAAGAATCTGCCTGCAATACAGTAAACCCAGGTTCAATCACTGAGTTGGGCAGATCCCCTGGAGAGGGAGATGGTTACCCACTCCAGTATTCTTGCCTGGAGAAGCCCTTGGACAGAGGAGCCTGGAGGGCTATTGTCCATGGGGTTGTAAAGAGTTGGACATGACTGAGCAACTAACACTTTTAATTCTTAGTCTTTTATAAACTTATTTTTCATTAAATGAATATATTCTAGTACTTTCATTTCTAAATGGCTTGTCCATTAGAAATTAAAAAAAAATTTAGAGTTTCCTCTTTAAAAATATATGCACTGAAAAAAAATATATGCTTTGATTACATATTATCATAGCTTAATCCCAGGGATACAAGAAAGCATTCATATAAAGCTTTATTCGTTTCCCTTTTTTATTATTATCATGCAGATTATATTAATGATATAATCCTCTGAGATATTTTGGTACACTTGTGTACCATCTGTGGTCACTTCCTTTGCTCATTACAGTTTACTCTCACACTTGTGCTTTTGAATGGCAAATGCACTAACATGGGTATCACATTGCTATATATTGTAGTGTACTAACACATGACATACATAGGATTTCACATAGTTCCTTTCACATCAATTAAAAGAAAATTGTATTACTTCTGCCTTTTATTCTTATGGCATTAAATATACTAGTGTTTTTCTTTGTTAATGTTAATATGAACTACTTTCTGGAATCCCTAGTATTCAAGCTGAAGAACTCCTATAATTCCTGTGAGGCAATTTATTAATATATTTTTTTCAGTTGTTATTGATTTGAGAGCATCTTTGTTTTGTCTCTATCTTTCAGAAGGTAGTTTTGATCAAGATGGAATTCTTGGTTGATAGGTTTTCTTCTTAGCACACCTTGAATGTTTCCCTCTGCCTTCTGGCCTCCCTGTTTTTTTTACTGAGATATCACCTAATTTTACTAGGGTAATTTTACTGGTCATTTTCCAAATACCCTTTATTCCCACTATAGAGTTCCAACTCCTATTTCTATGCATGTCTAATATTTCTGTTATAAACTAGATATTTTAGGCAATATAATGCAGGTACTTTGGATACTGGACATATTTCTTCTGGACTTTGTTATAATGAGTACCAGCATTATCTGTTTTTTGTTTGTTTTTTGGTGGAGAATGTGAGTAATGATCCAGCATTATTTTAATGAAGCTTGATCCCCATGTTTTGAGAAGACAGAGTTAGTGCATTGAATTATGGATATGCAGATTATGATCTTGGAGAAGGCAATGGCACCCCACTCCAGTACTCTTACCTGGAGAATCCCAGAGATGGGGGAGCCTGGTGGGCTGCTGTCTGTGGGGTCGCACAGAGTCAGGCACAACTGAAGCGACTTAGCAGCAGTAGCAGCAGATTATGATCTGCTTTCCTGGTGGCTCAGCTGGTAAAGAAACCACCTACAATGCAGGAGACCTGGGTTCTATCCCTGGTGGGGAAGATCCCCTGGAGAAGGGAAAGGCTACCTACTCCAGTATTCTGGACTGCGAATTCCATGGACTGTATAGTACATGGGGTTGCAAAGGGTCGGACATGACTGAGTGACCTTCACTTTAATTTCTTCTCATCATTCTTAGCACCTAACATAATGCTGTGTATTAGTGTTACTGAATAATTTGTTGAACAAATGAATAAATATATTTTATTCTAATAGTTTCAACTTTGGTTAAAAAACCAACCAGTTGATATATGTGAATTGATAGACTTAACATCTACCCACAGACATAATGAGAATGTCATTTGTTGAGAGTGACATAAACAAGATGATAGAATAGGAGGTCTCTGGTTTTCCCTTACAGAAGCAAATTTTTGGCAGCCTACTATAAACAAAAGCTGATAGCTTTGAGAGCTAGACGGGAGACTGTGAAATCCCACTGGAGCCCAATACCAAAAAAGGGCCATTTTGAGAAGGTAGGCACATACCCTAGGAGGTGCCTCACTGACTATCATCCCAGCTACAGACTGAAAGCTGCCCCATTCTCCTGTGGACTCAACTCTAGCCCCACTTGTCCATACTCCTACCACCTGCCTCTTCCGCCGAGGAATCCATGCTCATCTATTCCCCTGGTAGCAGGCCCACCAACCTCAGACTGAGTTCTGTTGCTGAAGCAGTTCTGTGACCCAGATCCAAAGGCAAGTCACAGACTTAAGAGAAAATATTATATGTATCATTATATATGGGGCTTCCCTGGTAGCACAGACAGTAAAGAATCTGCCTGAATGCAGGGTAACTGGGTTTGATTCCTGGGTTGGAACGATCCTCTAGAGAAAGGGAATGACTACCCCCTCCAGTATTGTTGCCTGGAGAATTTCATGGGCAGAGGAGCCTGGTGGGTTACAGTCCACGTGGTCACAAAGAGTCAGACACAACTAAATGACTTTCATACACAAACATATACACATATATACACACACATAAAAAGTTCTACAAGTTGAAATTAAAGGCACCTCACTCCAGTACTCTTGCCTGGAAAATCCCATGGATAGAGGAGCCTGGTAGGCTGCAGTCCATGGGGTCGCTAAGAGTCAGACACGATTGAGCAACTTCACTTTCACTTTTCATTTTCATGCATTGGAGAAGGAAATGGCAACCCACTCCAGTGTTCTTGCCTGGAGAATCCCAGGGATGGGGGAGCCTGGTGGGCTGCCGTCTATGGGGTCGCACAGAGTCGGACACAACTGAAGTGACTTAGCAGCAGCAGCAACTTGAAAACCCATGAAATTGTAAAACTCACTAGCAAAGGTGAATATACAGATGGTCTGACCTATGATTTTTCAACTTTGTGATGGTGCAAAAGCAATATCCATTTGGTAGGAGCCAGACTTTGAATTTTTATCTTTTCCTGGGCCAGCAACACACAGTATGATACTCTCTTGTGATGCTGGACAGCAGCAATGTGCCAGTGCTCCCAGTCAGCCATATAATCACAAGGGTAAACAACAGACATACTGTATCTATGCAGTCATTGTATTTTTCACTTTCAGTGCAGTATTCAGTAAATTACATGAAGGATTCAACACTCTATTATAAAATAAGCTTTATATTAGCTGATTTTACCCAAATATAGGCTAAGATAGTGTTCTGAGCATGTTTAAAGTGGTCTAGGTTAGGCTACAATATTTGATAGGCTGGGTGTATTAAATGCATTTTAGACTTATGGTGTTTTCTGCTTATAATGAGTTTATTAGGATATAACTTCATCATGAATTGAGGAAGATTAATATAGTCAAATTCAGAATATGCTAAACACTGTGTCTTAGTCTATAAAATTTGCTATGACAAAAGTGCTGTACTGGGTAACCTATAAACAACAGACAACAGACTGGGTAACCTATAAACAATCTATAAACAAACTTTATTTCTCAAAGTTCTGAAGGCTAGTAACACTGGCTGACTCTCTCTGGCACAGTCCACTTCATCATAGACAGCCACCTTCTCACTATAATCTCACATGGAAGAAGCATAGGAGTACTCTCTTTGATCTCTTTTATAAAGGCACTAATCTCTTTTATGATGGTTGTGCTCTCATGACATAATCATCTCCCAAAGGGCCCTCCATCTCCTAATACTATCACCTTCAGTGTCAAAATTTTAATATATGAAGTTTGAGGGGAAATAAACATTCGTAAACTCCTATATAGTGGTATATAAAACACTTTTAACTCTAGCAAAAAAGTTTAAAAAGACAAAAGTACTAAAAATTAACTATAGCTACAATAATTTGTTAATATATACACAATATAAAAGTATGTAAATTGTGATATATATATATAATAAAATGGAGGATAATTAAAGGATAGAGTTTGAATACTTGATTTAAATGAATTTCTTAATTTAAATTATTATATTTTATATAGGTCCCATAGCAATCACAAAGAAAAAATCTGAATACATACAAGTGAAAGTGAAATTGCTCGGTCATGTCCGACTCTTTGCGACCCATGGGCTGTAGCCTATCAGGCTCCTGTGTCCATGGGATTTTCCAGGCAAGAGTGCTGGAGTGGATTGCTATTTCCTTTTCCAGGGGATCTTCCCAACCCAGGGATCGAACCCAGGTCTCCTGCATTGCAGGCAGATGCTTTACCGTCTGAGCCACCAGGGAAGCCCCAAATAGATACAAAGGACCCCCCTTCTTTGAACCAGAAGAACAAAACTGGAAAAAACATAATTTCTGACGTCTAACTATTACAAAGCTGTAGTAATAATCAAAACTATTCATGTTGCTATATGGCAGAGGCCAACACAATATTACAGAACAATTATTTTCCAATAAAAAAACAATAAAAACTAGCATAAAAATAGACATAAAGATCAATAGATCAGAACAGAGAGCCTAGAAATGAATCTACACTTTTATAGTCAACTGATCTTCAAAATAAACTTGGAAAATTCTGAAAGAGATGGGAATACCAGACCACCTGACCTGCCTCTTGAGAAACCTGTATGCAGGTCAGGAAGCAACAGTTAGAACTGGACATGGAACAACAGACTGGTTCCAAACAGGAAAAGGAGTACGTCAAGGCTGTATACTGTCAACCTGATTATTTAACTTATATGCAGAGTACATCATGAGAAACGCTGGGCTGGAAGAAGCATAAGCTGGAATCAAGATTGCCAGGAGAAATATCAATAACCTCAGATATGCAGATGACATCACCCTTATGGCAGAAAGTGAAGAGGAACTAAAGAGCCTCTTGATGAAAGTGAAAGAGGAGAGTGAAAAAGTTGGCTTAAAGCTCAACATTCAGAAAACAAAGATCATGGCATCCGGTCCCATCACTTCATGGCAAATAGATGGGGAAACAGTGGAAATTGTAGCTAACTTTATTTCTCTGGGCTCCAAAATCACTGCAGACGGTGAGTGCAGCCATGAAATTAAAAGATGCCTACTCCTTGGAAGGAAAGCTATGGCCAACCTAGACAGCATATTAAAAAGCAGAGACAATACTTTGTCAACAAAGGTCCGTCTAGTCAAGCCTATGGTTTTTCCAGTGGTCATGTATGGATGTGAGAGTTGGACTGTTAAGAAAGCTGAGCACCGAAGAATTGATGCTTTTGAACTGTGGTGTTGGAGAAGACTCTTGAGAGTCTCTTGGACAGGAAGGAGATCCAATCAGTCCATCCTAAAGATCAGTCCTGTCTGTTCATTGGAAGGACTGATGTTGAAGCTGAAACTCCAGTATTTTGCCCACCTGATACAAAGAGTTGACTCATTTGAAAAGACCTTGATGTTGGGAAAGATTGAAGGTGGGAGGAGAAGGGGATGACAGAAGATGAGATGGTTGGATGTCATCACCGACTCAACGGACATGAGTTTGGGTAGACTCTGGGAGTTGGTGGTGGACAGGAAGGCCTGGTGTGCTGCGGTTCATGGGCAAAAAATCACAGACAACTGAGTGACTGAACTGAACTGAAATGATCTTCAAAACTGTACCAAAAACACACAAAGGGGAAAGAACAGTTCCTTCCATAAATCACTCTGAAAACTGAATTTCCACATGAAAACAAGTAAAATCAGATTCTTGTATCTCATCATATACAAAAATCAATTTGAAATTGATGACTTAAATATATGACCTGAAACTGTAAAACTGCTAAAAAGGAAAACAGGGAGAAAGTGTCTTGGCATTGACCTGGGACATGAGTTTTCAGTATGACCCCAAAAGCATAGGCAACAAAAATAAGAACTAAAACAAATGGGACTGCATCAAAAATAAAAATTTTGCAGACAAAGGAAATAATCAACAATATAAAGAGCAACTTATGACATGGGAGAAAATAAAAGAAAACCATCTATCCAATAAGGGGTCAAAATGTCTAAGGAACTTTAACAAATAAACAGCAAAATACAAATAACCTGATTAAAAAGTGGTTAGGAATATGAATAGATATTCTCAATAGAAGATGTACAAATCTCCAAAGTTTATAAAAAGATGCTCAAACATTAGGGAAACACAAATCAAAACCAGGAGATAACACCTCACATTGATTAGATTGGCTATTATCAAAGAGTCAGACACGACTGAGTGATTGAACTGAACTGATTATCAAATAGAAAAAAGATAGCAAGTGTTGATAAAGAAATCTTGTACATTGTTGGCAAGAATATAATTCACACAGTCACAATGCAGAAATGGTCTGGAAGTTCCTAAAAAATTAAAAGTAAAACTATCGTATGATCTAGTAACCCCACTTCTGGGTATATATCTGAAGGAAATGAAATTAGTAGCACAATGAGATTCCTGCATTCCCTTATTCATTACAACATTATTCACAGTAGCTAGAATATTGAAACAATCTAAGTGTCTGTCTTCTGTTAATGGATAAATAAAAGGTAGTATGTGTATACACATACACACATATATGCAATGGAATATTATTCAATTTTTAAAGAAAGAAAAAGATCCTCACATTGCAACAACATGAATAAACCTGGAGGACATTACGCTAAGTGAAATAAGCCAGAGAGAGAAAGACAAATACTACATGATCTCACTGACATGTGCAATCTGAAAAAGTTGAACGCATAAAAGCAGAGACTAAAATGGCATTTGCCAGCAGTGAGTAGGCTATGAGAGAACTGAGGACATGTTGGTCAAAGGAACAAACTTTCAGTTGTAAGATGGAGCAGTACTGGAGATCTAACGTTGAGTATGGGGACTAGTTAATAATAACATTAAGTTGAAATTTTCTAAGAGAGTTGATCCTGAGTGTTCTTACCACACACACAAGGTGACGAGCTATGTGAAGTGAGAGGAATGCTAACTAGCTGATTGTGCTAACTATTGCATAATATATGTGTATCAAGACATCTTACACATGTTAAATACATATAATTTTAATTTGTCAATTACGCGTCAATAAACCCGAAGGGGAAAAGAAAATTATCAAGCATCTTAGGTTTTTCCCCTGCCTTTCCCACTTCCCCCTGTGAGTCCCTGTCTTCATCTCCCCTTCTTTGTGTTCTTTAACTGCCAATTACTGATGTCGTTTGCATTTGTGTGTGAAAGAAGCAGACATCTTTTGTCTTAGAAAACTTGTCCTCCCATGTCCAGCACCACAGCCTTGGATTGTCACATAAGGAATAAACACACCTCCTTTGCAGACAGAAAGGTAAAGTCTTCTCTGAATGAGACCGTATGAACAAGCAAACAGCATACATTTGCTGCACTTCATGATGTAGTATTATTTTGTAGGAAAAAAATGAATAATCCCTTAGTGCTGTGGTCACTGTGGTTTCCTTTTCTGTAAAGCTGAGGCTCTGACCACTCTTGCAGCCTCAAAGGAAGAATCTCTGAGCTATATGGTGAAGTCAGCGAACATAATCTATCGAGGCAGGAAAGAATCTTTGAGCAGGGGCTGAGCCCCCCAAAAGCCAGGTCCGTGGTAGAGAGATGCTGTCCTAACCCGACCCAGGGCCCATGTTGAGCTGTTCTACTTACCCAGGATCAGCAGTGACACCCACAGCAGCGTGAAGACTTGATCTGCCCGGGGCCGAGGCCCAAAGGGAAGCTTTCTCAGGAATAGCGCGTTTGTCATTATCTCACGGTTGTATACTATCACCGCAGCCCTAAGAAAGGCATCTGTGAAATAGCTTTTTCAAAGAGCAGGATGCATTAGTAAACTAGAAAAAAGGAAGTGGGAGTTCCCATTTTTAACTACTAATCAAAGTTTCCTGCCCTGTGATCAAAAGTGATAAAAATAAATGTTAGGGTTTTTGATACCACATTTCTATTGCTGGAAAAGTGCCTTAAGGAAAGCATGGAAGATAGCTCTAAAATAATGTTTGTTATGACATCATTCATAATAGCTAAACACCAGAAGAAACATTATAGGACTGAATAAACATGGTGGTGGTTTAGTCAGTAAGTTGTGTCCGACTCTTGTGACCCCATGGACTGTAGCCTACCAGGCTCTTCTGTCCCTGGGATACTCCAGGCAAGAATACTGGAGTGAGTTGCCATTTCCTTCTCCAGAATAAACACAAGACTGCTTAAGAATATTCCGATACATCAAAATAATCACACACCATGAAGAAATTAAGAATGACATAAGCTTGTACGTGTAAGAAAGCAAGACAGCCTTGATCAATGTGAAGAGAAAAACGTGGGGAGTAGATTGGTATTTATACTAATATTCAGTTCAGTTCAGTCCAGTCNAAAAAGCAAGAGAGTTCCAGAAAAACATCTATTTCTGTTTTATTGACTATGCCAAAGCCTTTGACTCTGCAAATCACAACAAACTGTGAAAAATTCTGAAAGAGATGGGAATACCAGACCACCTCATCTGCTTCTTGAGAAATTGTATGCAGGTCAGGAAGTAACAGTTAGAACTGGACATGGAACAACAGACTGGTTCCAAATAGGAAAAGGAGTACGTCAAGGCTGTATACTGTCACCCTGCCTATTTAACTTATATGCAGAGTACATCATGAGAAACGCTGGACTGGAAGAAACACAAGCTGGAATCAAGATTGCCAGGAGAAATATCAATGACCTCAGATATGCACAATGACACCACCCTTATGGCAGAAAGTGAAGAGGAGCTAAAAAGCCTCTTGATGAAAGTGAAAGAGGAGAGTGAAAAGTTGGCTTAAAACTCAATATTCAGGAAACTAAGATCATGGCATCCGGTCCCATCACTTCATGGGAAATAGATGGGGAAACAGTGGAAACAGTGTCAGACTTTATTTTGGGGGGCTCCAAAATCACTGCAGATGGTAATTGCAGCCATGAAAGTAAAAGACACTTCTCCTTGGAAGGAAAGTTATGACCAACCTAGATAGCAGATTCAAAAGCAGAGACATTACTTTGCCAACAAAGTAGTTGGCATCTAGTCAAGGCTATGGTTTTTCCTGTGGTCATGTATGGATGTGAGAGTTGGACTGTAAAGAAAGCTGCTGCTGCACCAAAGAATGGATGCTTTTGAACTGTGGTGTTGGAGAAGACTCTTGAGGGTCCTTTTTTGGACTGCATGGAGATCCAACCAGTCCATTCTAAAGATCAGTCCTGTCTGTTCATTGGAAGGACTAATGTTGAAGCTGAAACTCCAATACTTTGGCCACCTGATGCAAAGAACTGATTCATCGGAAAAGACCCTGATACTGGGAAAGATTGAGGGCAGGAGCAGAAGGGGACAACAGAGGATGATGGTTGGACGGCATCACTGATTCGATAGACGCGTTTGAGTAAATTCCGGGAGTTGGTGATGTGCAGGGAGGCCCGGCGTGCTTCAGTCCATGGGGTCGCAAAACATGGGGCAAGACTGAGGGACTGGCCTGAACTGATAGGGCATTTGCATCACTGAGACTTCTGCTGGGCAGCACTGTGTCTGTAAAAATCTTTATCTCTGTGCTCATATGATGTGCACCTATTTTTCCTTTTTACGTAAATTTACAGCTTCCACATATTGTGTTGTAACTATTTTGTCACTAAGTAATATCTTACAGAGTTTTTAGTGCTACTGTGTCTATAATGCCCATGTCCTCTCAGCCCCTGCGATTTCTATATTGATGGAGTTTCGATTGTTCCATTTTTATTTTATTTAATGTTTGCAATTACAAGTGATGTCACAGCTAACATCCTTGTACATCCCTGTACCTGCCTTTGCATGAATCTCAGTGATTATTTTCCTAGGAGAGTTAACAAGAATTTCTAAGAAGTAGAATTCTAAGTCAAAATTTATGCCCATTTCAGGTATTACCACTGCTACAAATTGCCCTTTATATCAATGTGCAGTTGCTTTAATCCCTTGCCTTGTCATTACTAATTTTATCAAACTTTGAAAATTTCACCACGCTCATGGTTTTAAATATCATTACTGCTTGAAATGGATACTTCTAGATAAGAAATTTACTATCAGTCAATACATATTGCTGACAATTTTTATTTCCTTTACTGTGAACAGCCACTTTAAATATTTTGATATTTTTCTATTTGTGTTTGTCATTTATTGAATAAAGGAGGTTTTCATATATTTACGGTATTGGTCTTATACCTATTACATATGTTTTAATATTTACTTATAACTTTTTCAACTTTTTGAGGTAATATCTATACTGTTACAACCTTTTAAAAATGTTTTTGATTTTACAGTTTTAAATGTTGTCATCGTATTTGTCAGTCTTTATGAGTTTAGTATGCATTTCTNTTATACCTATTACATATGTTTTAATATTTACTTATAACTTTTTCAACTTTTTGAGGTAATATCTATACTGTTACAACCTTTTAAAAATGTTTTTGATTTTACAGTTTTAAATGTTGTCATCGTATTTGTCAGTCTTTATGAGTTTAGTATGCATTTCTTATTTTAGATCTTTTTACTCCTAAATCATAAACATCCTCTCTCCTAAATTATTTTTAACCTTTAAAATTACTATTATTTAATTCTATAACCCATCTGGAACTTATTTTTATGAATGATACAAGAGGTAGAGAGCTAACCTTTTTTTTAATGTTTGTAGCTAAAAGTTCCCACACAATTATATTAGATAGCCCATTTCTCTCGATTGACTTTAAATCTTCTTATTTTCCTATATTAACTAACCCACATCTAGGTGAAAATCCCTATACATTCTATACTTTAATAAGTCTGTCTATTCTTGAATATTGTTTTATTAATACACTTTTTCTTCATATTAAATTACGATAGACAATAAAGAAAACTGTTACTTCTGTTCCTTCTTCAAATTACTTTGGAGATAGGAACCAGAAGTAGAATTTTACAATTCATAAAAAAGACACTGTAACATTCTATGAGTGTTGAATTGAAATTATAGATTTCTTAAGAAGATATTGATATATTTACAGTATTGAGTTTTTCTTTCAGTGAAAATGGTTTACCTCTTCATGTATTTAGCTTTATTACTTATGCATAACTATATTTTTTATTTTTTATAAAGAATTTTNGAGTGTTGAATTGAAATTATAGATTTCTTAAGAAGATATTGATATATTTACAGTATTGAGTTTTTCTTTCAGTGAAAATGGTTTACCTCTTCATGTATTTAGCTTTATTACTTATGCATAACTATATTTTTTATTTTTTATAAAGAATTTTATTCATAACGATCTATATTTCTTGCTAGAGCTATTCATAACTGTTGTATAAGTTTTATTATTACTGGAAATCAATTATATGGCATATTTGTTAACTGGTTGCTACAGTCATATTTAAATACCATCGATATATATTTTTTCTGTTAGATAGTGACCATAAGTGGGTCATTAGGACTGATGGTAAGTGTGGTACCCACAGATTTTACCTGCAGTTTCTAAATCATTATATTTCAATTTGGGGCTTAGCACTGTAATGTGGTCATTTATGGTAAATATTTAAGGTAAATATTACATTTTGCAAGTGCCCCATTTTCACAATGAACTGTGTCCAGACTGATGTCTCAGCTGTATTTTTAAGAATTATTTCTCTGCCTGCTGTGAAAGTGGTTTCTGCAGGATGCGATATATGAAAGGACCCACTTCACTGTGAAGTGGGTTGCTTATCTGGAGTGATGTTGTGTGGAATCCCCCATAGGTGGATCTAACAGTCTAAACTTTAGGTGGTAATGTCTTTTCCGAAGGCAGAAAAGACAAACTTACACCTAGGATACATGTCAGTCGTGCTCAGGGTGATGCCATGCCCCTGCCAGAGTGAGGCACCAGGTTTGATGTGATCAACTTGCCACCTGGTGGCTATAAGGCCTTTGCGATGGAGGGTGCTGATCCCACATTGTATTGGGATTGTATTGCTGATCCCACATTGTAGGGTCGTTGTTAGTCTGTTCCAAGTATCTTGGCATTAGATGGATCAGACCTGGCAAGTAGGAGCCCCTGCTTTTGAGCAAGCCCACTCCTCCAGAACCTCCATCCTTGTTACCATAGCAACTGTGCTCCTGTACCAGTTGTGCCAGCACCAGGGTTGCCACAGATGCCAGCTGGCTGAACTCCGCTGGCCGAGTCGTTCTCACCACTTGGCTGTCTGGGCCATTTCTATTGTGAGTGCTCTCAGTGGACGTTAACGTGTGATACAAAAGTGTTCACACTTTCCTTTTCCATCGTTCCACACACATGCATCTTCCTCACACTTTCTCACTTCCAGTTTTTCAAGCTTTCTCCATCAAGGGCCTTGACCAAGAAGCCAAGAAATTCGAAATGCTCGTGAGTTCACTTTTAACCTTGCTTAGAATGTTTTCTCTTTCTGCACATAATTATGCAATAAGGTGTATGCTTGCATGCCAAGTTGCGTCAGTCATGTCCAACTCTTTGCAACCCTACGGGCTGTAGCCTACCAGGCTCTTCTGTCCACGGGATTCTCCAGGAAAGAATACTGAGGTGGACTGTCATGCCCTCTTCCGAGGGATCTTCCCAACCCAGGGATTGAACCCATGTCTCTTATATCTCCTGCATTGGCAGGCATGCTCTTCACCAACAGTGCCACACTTGAGAAGCCCATGCAATAAGGTACAATGCCCAAACTGCACCTTTCGAGGCTCTTCTCTCATCACTATCTTTCAAGACTACTCTGTGTGTGTGTGCTTGCTAAGTGGGGCTTTAATGCACTGTGCAAGGGACTGTGACTGTTCACCTAGGTATCTGCCTTCAGTCTTCTGACTTGTTTCAACTGCATACATTAAGCAGTACACTTGCTAGCTACTATATATCTTGGTACTGTCTAGAGCACCATTATCCATTAACCATATCTCTTCGCTATTTAGAGCCCCAGGGCCACTCTGATCCTCCTGATCATTGTAATATCTGTGCCTCCTCTGACTCTGATGTCATCAGAGCAGCTGTCAGCTGGCCTCTCCTGTTCTGTAAATCTATACTCACCATCATTCCTGGGCATCACAGTTCCTTAGCAGCATCTTCTGTCATCAGCCCGGCCTGAGAAGGACAGCCATCATTGATGCTAGAACCGGAACACTTCCTATATCTTTGGGATAAAGTCATAGAGTTAAAAAAAAATTGTTCATAGGATTAAAATGAATTCTGTAAGGTGGTGTAAGTGTAGGAAATTGTGAATAAGCTTACCAATGCGTATAAAGAATGCAATTTTAACATTTGTCTTTAAAATTGACTTTCAGTTCATATGTTTTCTGGGGAAATTCCCTCATGTGATGTGTCTCTTACAATGGAACAGAAATCAAAAGGAAACTGGGATTTCCTCTATGTACACTTGACAAGAACATTCTATACTTAACCTGTGTTTTCTAAAAGTTCTCCAATTATAAAAAATTATCTCTAATTGTAATAACTCTTAATAGAAGGAGTTATAATAATAGCTAACCTTTGTTGAACATTTGCTGTGTCAGCACTGGGCTAGATATTTTAATTGCATTATTTGAGAGAAAAGAAGGAGGCTGCAGAATGAAAGAGACAGGGCAGAGTAAACATCACCTGGGGATCAGCTGACTCTATAAAGAGACAAGCATCTCTGTAATCTCTCAAACGAGGGGGTGGGGCTTAGAGTAAGGACCCCATTAGAAAGCACCAATCACGCTGAGTAACACGAGACCTTTTTAAGGCCCAGGTCCTCTGGAAGGCTGATTCATTTCCATTTATTAAATGCAGCTTTCCCTTCTGGAGATGCTGTGTAGGGAGTCTGTACATGTGGAATCTGTTTCTCCTCTGCATCTATTACATATAATACCTTAGGATATAGCCAGCTTTTCTGACATGGGAGGGCACATATAAGGTAGTGTGCCTAAATTCCAAGTTAGGTGGGACCTTTGAAATTCACTCTGAAGGGCTCTGGGTGCATGTCCAACAACCCCGACAGCCCTCAGAGCACCAAAGACTAAGGCGCAGGAAGGGGGCGGTGCGTGGGCCTGAGCAGCAGAGAGAGCAGCTTTCAGTGTTTTAACGTCCCTCTTGAGCAATGCGAGGTCAACCAGTGACTTGGGGTCTATAACTCTGGAATTATAGTCCCCTCTTGCTCTGCTCCTTCAAAATACAACTTCCAACTCCTGGAAACAGCAGGATAAAGAAGCAATTTTCCTGCAACCCATATCCATTGCTGCTGTCTAATGGGCTGAGAAAAGTGAGAAAGGCTCTCTTTCCTTTGGAGGCAGGACATTTCAAAAGAGCCACTGGCCTACCTTAAGGTAAAGGCAAACTGAAAGATGACCGCATGCCATGGTTTAAGAATCCAGAACGGAGACAGATGAGAAGGGGCACAGTTCCACAGCAAACAGAGATAACTTTCACGTGTGAGTGCATGCTGAGTTGCTTCAGTCATATCTGACTCTTTGCAATCCTATGGACTGTAGCCCACCAGGCTCCTGTGTCCATGGGAGTCTCCAGGCAAAAATACTAGAGTGGGTTGCCATTCCCTCCTCCGGGGATCTTCCCGACCCAGGAAACGAACCCAGATCTCTTATGTCTCCTATCTGGCATAGGGGGATGACAAAAGATGAGGTGGTCGGATGGCATCACCAACTCGATGGACCTGAGTTTGAGCAGGCTCTGGGAACTGGGGATGGACAGGCAGGCCTGGCTGTGCTGCAGCACAGAGTCAGACACGATTGGGGTCACAGAGTCAGACACGACTGCGCGGCTGAACTGAACTGATATAGGCAGGCGGGTTTGTTACCACTAGTGCATCAGGGCACATGGGAGACCGGCCTGAATCCAAGGAACCATACCTTCAATCTGCCTGGGGCAGATTCCATTGATCTATGCCTGCCAGAACACCTTGCCATCAACAACACAAATTTGCCATCTTACTGTACTGTAGGGCGGAAGTCTGACATGGGTCTCACTAGGCTAAACTCCAGGTGTCAGCAGGACTGCATTCCTCCTGGAGGCTCTAACAGGTCTATTTCCTTGCTTGGATCCATTTTCCAGCTTCTAGAGGAAGCCCCTGGATAGTGGCCCCTTCCTCCATCTTCAAAGTTTATAATATTTCACTTTTGACACCTTTTCCCTGAACCTGTTCCTATCATCACATCTTTTTCCTTGGCCACAGCCATGAGGTTCTCCAATTTTAGGACTCTTGTCCTAAACAGGGCTTGGAGCCCCAGGGGAGGGGCAAAAATGAGGCGCAAATATTAATGCATATATATGGAATCTAGAAAATGGTATTGATGAACCTATGCATAGGGCAGGAATGGAGAGGCAGATATAGAGAATGGACATATGGACACAGTAGGGCCAGGAAAGAGTGAGGCGAATGGAGACAGCAGCCTCAACATGTATACGCTGCCTTATGTAAGCTAGAAAGCTGGCGAGAAGTTGCTGTACAACACGGGGAGCCCAGCCTGATGTTCTATGATGACATAGAGGGGTAGGTTGTGGGGAGGGGAGGGAGGCTCAAGACGGAGGTGATATATGCATGATTATGGCTGATTTGTGTTGTTGCTAGTAAAGCAATGCTCAAAATTCTCCAAGCCAGCCTTCAGCAATACGTGAACCGTGAACTTCCAGATATTCAAGCTGGTTTTAGAAAAGGCAGAGGAACAAGAGATCAAATTGCCAACATCTGCTGGATCATGGAAAAAGGCCAGAGAGTTCCAGAAAAACATCTATTTCTGCTTTATTGACTATGCCAAAGCCTTTGACTGTGTGGATCACAATAAACTGTGGAAAATCCTGAAAGAAATGGGAATACCAGACCACCTCTCCTGCCTCTTGAGAAATCTGTATGCACCTCAGGAAGCAACAGTTAGAACTGGACATGGAACAACAGACTGGTTCCAAACAGGAAAAGGAGTACGTCAAGCCTGTATATTGTCACCCTGCTTATTTAATTTATATGCAGAGTACATCATGAGAAACGCTGGGCTGGAAGAAACACA
>SJYV01045538.1:0-10610 GCA_006410875.1 Neotragus pygmaeus | reverse complement strand
ATAACGCTCGAGCAGCTCCCAGAACTTTAACCCTTCACGGGCAGTCCCCCGCACCAATCAGCTTGGAAGTTTAGCTGCTGAATATGTGTGGTCTCTGGGAAATGTACACATTGTCTTTTCATCGTACCTCCCGGTAAGTTGAGTCAGTAGGGCACAAATTCCTTTGTTAGAGTAACAGACAGGTGTATTGACAATTTCTTGTGTTGGCAAGAATGTGAAGTAAAAGACTCTTTCCTTGAGTCAGGCAAAATACATTGGAATATAAATTAGCACATCTATTTAGGGAAAACTAAGAACGTAAAGAGATGTCTTCAGTTTCTAGCAAAGGTGCAGTGACAGAAATCAGATTAACCTTCTTTCCTAAATCTCACTCTCCCCCTTTGTCCCACTCTCAAAGGAACAAATAGCCAAAAAACAAAACAAAACATGAAATGCTAGCTTCAGGCAGCAAAAGATAGCAAGCCCCCGAGAGGTGACAAACCAACAAGATGTCTTGCCATGGGCCCAGCTTCCTGCTTTCAGCGAGTTCCCAGGCTGGGCACCAAGAGGAGGATTTGAGGTCAATCCACTGGACTCAAGAAGCTGAGTGCTGGTGGAGAGCAAGGCAGCTGGAGTTCACAGGACAAAGATCCAGTGATTCTTATTTGCAAAGCAGAAGTAGAGACGCAGATGTAGAAAACAAAGGTATGGGTATCAAGGGGGGAACTGGGAAGTTAGGATTTACCTATATACGCTATTGATGCTATGTATCCAGTAAATCACAAATGGGAACCTACTCTAAGGTATAGGGAAATACTGGATGCTCTGTGGTTACCTAAATGAGAAGGAAATCCAAAAAAAGAGGGGATATATGTATAGCTGATTCACTTTGCCATTATCACAACATCGTAAAACAGCTATACTTCAATAAAAGTTCATAATAAAAGAAAGAAACATGAAGAAAGGTCCAGTGGTGAGAGAGAGTGGGAGAGAGAGAGAATGCTGGGGTATGAAAGGGTCTCCCTCAAGTACTCAGCAGAGTAATGATCCGGGTATCGTTATGAAGAAAGTGCCTGAGGCCAAGGAAAGAACCTTTTAAAAAGATCCTGGTGCAATGCCTGGTGCTCACACGGGACAAGCAATTGTATTCGATCCCCCCAGACAGAATGGACTACTCCTCACTCGTGCTCCATTGGGAAGAACATTCAGAAAACTCTTGTTACAGTATTGGGAATAAGCAGCTCTAGACTGACCTCCCTGAAAAATCATGAAAGGAAGATCCAAAGGGATCAGGCCATTTACAAGTCACTCAAATGTACCCCAGATAAAACTCAAGAAGATTCGAAGGAATACCAAAATAGCCAGTGCCCCAAATGGGAAACGCTGACAACGCTTGGCCTCCAATCGAAGGATGCCAGTCATGCAAAGAGGCAGGAAAATGACAGGTAAGGAGGAGACGAATGAATGAATGAATGAGTGAGTCAATGAAATTGAACCAGAAGGGACACAATGTAAAAATCTGCAGAGAAGACTTTAACAGTTATCATGATGGCATACACATGTCCAAAATGCTAATTAGAAACATAGAACATACAAAAATGGCAAAAAAAAATCAAACTTTAGAGCTGAAAACTGTAACATCCAATGCAATAAATTCACCAGATTGAAGAGCAGACTAGACATGGCAGAAAACAACAAAAACAAGATTATGGAACACAAAGCAATGAAAAACTGCTCCCAGTATCCAAATGGAAACTCACTGTCAAAATACAATGCTTTTAATGAACGTAGTGTCATTGAATAGTCATTGTTTTTCAGTTGCTAACCTGTGTGTGACTCTTTGTGACTCCATTGACTGCAGCGCTCCATGCCTCCCAGTCCCTCAGTATCTCTCAGAGTTTGCCCAAGTTTGTGTCCGTTGAATCGGTGATGCCATCCAACCATCTCATCCTCTGTTGCCCTTTTCTCCTTCTGCCTTCAAACTTCCCCAGCATCAGGGACTTCTTCAAGGAGTCTGCTCTTCTCATCAGGTGGCCAAAGTACTGGAGTTTCAGCATCATCCTTCCAATGAGTTTTCAGGGTTGATTTCCTTTAGGATTGACTGGTTTGATCTCCTCAGCATCCAAGAAGACTTTCAAGAGTCTTCTCTAGCACCACAGTTCAAAAGCATCAGTTCTTCAACATTCTGCCTCCTTCATCGTCCAGCTCTCACATTGGTACGTGACTACAAGAAAGATCGCAGCTTTGACTATATGGACCTTTGTGGGCAAAGTGAGGTCTTTGCTTTTTAATACACTGTCTACATTTGTCATAGCTTTCCTTCCGAGAAGCAAGTGTCTTCTAATTTCGTGGCTGCAGTCACCATCCACAGTGATTTTAGAGCCCAAGCACAGAAAATTTGTCACGGCTTCCCCATTTTCCCCTTCTATTTGCCATGAAGTGACAGGGCTGGGCGCCATGATCTTAGTTTTTTTTTTAATATTGAGTTTTAAGCTGGCTTTTTCACTCTCCTCTTTCACTCTCATCAAGAGGCTCTTTAGTCCCTCTTTGCCTTCAGCCACTAGAGTGGTGTCATCTGCATACCTGAGGTGGCTGATATTTCTCCCAGCAATCTTGATTCCAGCTTGTAACTCATCCAGCCTGGCATTTCCCCTGATGTGCTCTGCATACAAGTTAAATAAACAGGGAGACCGTACACAGCCTAGTTGTACTCCTTTCTCAATTTTGAGCCAGTCAGTTGATCCGTATAAGGTTCTAACTGTTGCTTCTTGACCCGCGTACAGGTTTCTCAGGAGACAGGTAAGATGGTCTGGTATGCTCATCTCTTTTAGAGTGTTCCACAGTTTGTTGTGGTCCGCACAGTCAAAGGCTTTAGTGTAGTGAAAGAAACAGAAGCAGATGTTTTTGCTGGTATTCCCTTGCTTTGTCTGTGATCCAGCAACGGTTTGCGATTCGATCTCTGCTTCCTCTGCCTTTTCTAAACCCGGCTTGTACATCTGGAATTTTTCTCGATTCAAGTTGAATGCTGAAAGCCTAGCTTGAAGGATTTTGAGCATAACCTCACTAGCACGGGAAGTGAGCACAACTGTCCGGTACTTTGAATGCTCTTGAGCACTGCCCATTGAGTGGTAGCACATCATTGAACGACCTGATACACGGGTGGCTGATGCTCCTGAAAATACCCAGGGACGAGAAACAGTCTTTGGAGGAACAATGTCAGATCATTCCAATCATAGTAAAGATTATAAACCCACCGATCCAAGGAGCCAAATGAACAAAATGAATGAGCACAACAGCACGGAAAAAACACATCTGGTCGCGTCGTAATTAAAGTGCTCAAAGCCATTGAAAAAGTATACGGTCCCCAAGGGACCAGAGGAAAAAGACCAGATACTTATAGAAACAAAAGTACACATGTCAGATTTCATCAGAAGCATAGGCGTGAGGGACTTCCCAGGTGGTCCAGTGGTTAAGACTGTGCCTTCTTGGTGTGACTTGGACCCCTGGTTGCAGAGCTAAGACCCAACAGGCCTCATGGCAAAAAAAAAATAATAATAAAATAAAAAAAAATAATAAAAATAAACACATGAAACAGAAGTCATATTGTAACAAATTTAATAAAGACTAAAAAGAGAGAGAGGAGGAGAGAGATGCATGGAAGTTATAAGACAGTGGAGCAGCGTCTTCCAAGGACAGAAGCCAAAACACTCAAGGTGGAATTCTATTCAGTACTCACCTTTAAAGTCCTTCAGTACAAAGGTGAGCGATGACCATTACAGACAGACAAATGCTGAAAGACTTCATCAAGAGCAGACCCACTATACAAGGAACGCTCAAGGAATCCTCCAGGAAGAACAGCACCAGATGGAACTCTGGATGTACGCACAGGGAGGAAGGAAAAGAGAAATGGTATCTGTATGGGGAAAATAAAAGATTTTAAATATAAATCTCTATAGAAATATGTAACTGATTGAAAAACAGAACAGTGGATTTGTTACACGCTCAGTAAAAGAGAAGCGTAAAGAAATATGGTGACTGGTTTCACTGCTTCAGGAAATTCTGGACTCCCAGTGACCTAGCCAGCCTCCTGTGCATCAAAGAAGCCGGACCGGAGGGTAGCAGTAGAGGAGCCCTTTTGCCTTTCCCGGAAAGGTTGCGCAGCATAGAAAGACCCACACGGCTTTCCCAAGGCTTGCCTGAGGTGTGTTTAGAACCAACCTTTCCGTGAACAGCCAAAGGCACCAATAGATAGCGCCACAGAGACACGCTCGAGTAAGGTACTTCTCATCCCCATCGATGCGTACTTATCCGCTTCCACGACCGGTGGAGCCGCACACATTTCCGAGGGCAGAAACTCGCCAGAGACGCCCCGGGCCGGAGCCGAGGGGGCCAGAGGGGAAGTTGGACGCCGGGTGGGCTCCGTACTGGTTCTTTCGGTTCTTTGCTCCGCCTTCATCCGACAGTCTGCACCGCTGGTGTTGCCCGCGCTCGGCTCGGCCGCGGTCGGTGGGGCGGGAGCCGGAACCAGCTAATGGGGAAGGTGGATCCGAAGGGACGACTGCGCAGAGCTGGAAGAGAAGCCGGCGAGGTGGGGACGAGGACAGCCAGACTTCCCCGAAGGAACGTGCCGCATCTGGGGAGATGAGAATTGGTGTCTGGTTTGATTTTGTTTCCTTTTGTCATAATAGATCAGAATTGAAAGAGCGGGGAAACCGATGATCGAGCATGAAAGAGAGAAAACGAATACCTGCAGTTTCCAAGAACAAAGCAGCGCAAGGATCGAAATCATTTTACGTCAAAGGACAGACATTAAAGACCGTTCTCATCGCTCGGTGTGTGGCACGCCGTGATCGTATAGTGGTTAGTACTCTGCGTTGTGGCCGCAGCAACCTCGGTTCGAATCCGAGTNAAAGCAGCGCAAGGATCGAAATCATTTTACGTCAAAGGACAGACATTAAAGACCGTTCTCATCGCTCGGTGTGTGGCACGCCGTGATCGTATAGTGGTTAGTACTCTGCGTTGTGGCCGCAGCAACCTCGGTTCGAATCCGAGTCACGGCATGACCGCCGCGTGACACGTGGCGTCTGACTTCTTTTTCTTCAGCAGGGTAATGGTCTGCGCTGGGTTCTCCAACATGTGACCGCCCATTCTATCCAAGAAGATGATTATTAAGGTGTATTCACAGAACAAGATGCACAAATCATTAATGAACAGCTATTTGATGTGAAATAATCACCAAGATCAAGACGTACAAAAAAAATTTTTTTAAGACGTACAAAATTTTTTTTTATCAACCAGGTATGGAAGATACACTTTGATACATGGATGAAGCCCTTTGACACGTTTTCCAGGTAATGCCTATCCATCCCCTGCTACTTTAAACTATTGAGTTTGTCCTTTCCTCAGTTCACCTGAATGAACATAGACATTTTACTAGATAGCGATTATCAAGCAGACATTCTGAAGTCAATTTCACCCTAGTAGGGAAATCACAGAGGTCAGAACGCGGGAAGACAACAACGGACAAGACGTTCCATTGGAGAAAGCACCTTCAAGATCACCGTATCTCTGCTGCCAGCTAACTATAAGCCTGGACCCCTCGGGCCACCGTCTTCTACTCAGGGTCGCCCTCCTCCCGTCTCCCACCCTTACCAAATCACTCCCTGCCAAGTAATTCGAGCAAAGATCTCCCAATCATCCCGCCCCTCCCCACACAGGCAGAGCACACACTCTCACCCACCGACTCACCGCCTTTCATCAGCTCTTCCCGAACCACAGACGCGCACAGCCACTGTTGCTGCCTCAGTTACCGCTGCCTCTGCAGGCTTCGTCCACACCCTTGGCCCCCATCCACCAGCCCCGCTCCCTCGCTCAAACCTCTTGCCCTACAGTGGACATAACATTCGTCCTAACAGGTCTTCTGAGCGAGCTTCCAAGGGAAAAGGGAAACCGTGCCCGCCCACTGCCTGGTAGAGACCACGGAGATTCCAAACAACAGCACTGCAGAGTCAGGGCATTTCCCTGGATCACCATCGTATTGACATTCTGATGTTTTTTTCATGAACCATCTGCTTAGGCTGCTGAAAAGTTTTCCCTTTATGGTAGTGAGATGAACTGGCTGTTCAAAGTACTCAGGGAAATGAATGTGAATGAATAGGTTGAAAGAGAATATTTTAAAAACATGTTCTGCATTTGCTCAACTGAAAGTGGGTGGAGATGGTAAAAGCCTGGGAGGCTGGGCGTGTCCACTATTGCTGGGCCAGTCACTGGGGACACTGGGAATACCCTGAGCCTGGGTCTCTGTCTCTGAGAGACACTTAGGAAAATCCATCTACACCTCAGCGACAGACCACAGCACCTGGTTCCCTTTTCCTGTGAAGCCTAAGCCAGGGATCACAAAGGTAATATTTTTATGACCAGAAGCTATAAGAAAATACTCTTGACATATTTACTCATTCGGGAAATAAACGTCATACTTATAAGGAGATATCATTACACAGCCTCCAGCATGACTGCTTTTTAAAAACTTCGTACGCTAAATGCCGACAAATGTGGAGCAATTGCACCTGTAGTAGTCAGTTCAAGATCATTCTAGAAGACTGTTGGCAGTTTCTAACAAAGTTAATCTTGTACCTACATCGTGACCCAGCAATTGTAGTACTTCTATGAATGCACAATATACAAAAAATTGGTATGGAATATTCACCAAGAACACCAGTTAACACCAAAAAACCCCAACAAAATTACTCCAATAATACCAAAAGTAATGAAATAGGCATAACACTATGAATATGTTTAATGAACAAAATGTTGCATGAAAGCAAAGTCAGTTCCCAAAAATGTAGCTTCCTTCATTTGCATTTCAAGAGCAGGCAGCAGTACACTATTGCGGTGGACCTCAGAATGGTAATGAAATAAGCGATCTAGTGTAGGGATTGCCTAGAAAGTGGCTCAAGTGACATTTCAAGGGTGGGGAAAGTTTCTACACCTTGATCTGGGCGCTGATTACGTGTGCAAAAATCAACAAACCGTGCCTATAGCTCAATGATTTACTGTTTCTGTAAAAATCAGTGGATGGTGGATGGAAAGGAGCTGGTCTAGACCATGATGACTAGTTTGCATTTTATTGTAAACCTCTTAAATACGCCTTCTCCTTTAGTGTAGGGAAAGCCTCACTGATATTAGAAATATCTCTACCAGAAAACAACAACAACAACAGTGGCCGTGCTATTTTGTTAGTGTAAACTAGAGACAAGGCTCCGTGAAGGGCAATCTTTAAACTTTGGGGATGTGTCCTGCTCAACCCTGAGACAAGCAGTTCTTCTGGGTTTTGCTTTGACTGGCAGGTTTGTGCGCTGTGAGATTTACTCCTCTTCTTGCTGCATTTTGCTCCCGGGCCACTGGCAAATTCTGCTCTCCCACCACTGCTAGGAGGCACAGCTGGTGCTGGAATTTAATGTAAATGGATAGAATATTCCTCAACCAAAATAAATAAATACATAAAAAGAATGAAGTAATGCCAATTACAGCAACATGAATGGACCAAGAGATTGTCATCCTAGTGAAGTAAGCCAGGCAGAGAGAGACAAATATCATATGACATCACTTACATGAGAAATCTAAAAAACAAAACTAGAAGTGATACAAGTGAACAGATGTACAAAACGGAAATAAACCCGCCGACATAGAAAACAACCTTATGGTTACTAAAGGGGAAAGGGGGAGAGATACATTGGAAGTGTGGGATTAACATATACACAGTACTACTATGCAGAAAACAGATAACCAGCAAGCACCTAGGGTAGAGCCACGGACCTATACTCAATATTTTGAAATAATCTGTAAGGAAAAATAATCTGAACCAAAACTAGATGTATATGTGTGTATAACTGAATCACTTTGTCGTACACCNAGTACTACTATGCAGAAAACAGATAACCAGCAAGCACCTAGGGTAGAGCCACGGACCTATACTCAATATTTTGAAATAATCTGTAAGGAAAAATAATCTGAACCAAAACTAGATGTATATGTGTGTATAACTGAATCACTTTGTCGTACACCTGAAACAAACACAACATTGAAAATCAACTATAAGTCAAAGTAAAAAAGAGAGAAAAGGCAAATGGCAAGACAGGCTATAGACACTACCTTGCCTTAGCCCGGATCAGAACCAAGGTTGCTGCTGCCACAATGCAGCACTTACACTCTACGGTTACAATACACAACCTGGCATAAGGTAACCGTCCCACATAAATAAACTCACACGGTTTTTGCTGTTTTATTTGTGGACGCCAACGGAAGTTTGAGCTTTTCTCTCTTTCATGCTCTTCTCTGATTCTCTCTCCGAATTTTGCCAAGAGAACGCGCCGGTCATAAACACTCTCTTCAAACGACACAAGAGACGACTCTATACACGGACATCACTAGACGGTCAATACCAAAATCACACTGGTTCTAGTCTTTGCAGCCCGAAGATGGAGAAGCTCTATTGCCAAAGTCAGACTTAAATTGCAGAAAGTAGGGGAAACCACTAGGCCATTCAGGTATGACCTAAATCAAATCCCTTACGACTGATTATACAGTGGAAGTGACAGACTCAAGGGATTCGATCTGATAGACAGAGCGCCTGGAGAACTACGGATGGAGGTTTGCAACACTGTACAGGAGGCCTTGATCGAAACCATCCCCAAGAAAAAGAAAAGAAAAATGCTCATAATGGTTGTCTGAAGAGGCCTTAAAAATAGCTGAGAAAAGAAGAGAAGCAAAAGGCAGAAAAAAGGAAAGATATACCCAAATGAATGCAGAGTTCCAAAGAATAGCAAGGAGAGATAAGAAATAGAGCAAATCAATTAAAATGGGAAAGACTAGAGATCTCTTCAAGAAAATCAGAGATACCAAGGGAACATTTCATGCAAAGATNGGAGCCCAGACCATCCTGGGGATGTGGCCAGAGAGGCCAGGATTGGAGCCGGAGGAGCGCTGGTCTGTTTCCGTGGGGCCACTGGGGGGCCTCTGCCTGGGCTGCCCGCTTGATATCTCAGTTTCTTCAAGGTAGGGTCAGAGGGGTGGGAGGAAATCCTGGCTCCTCGACAGCTGGATATGTTGGTGGCTAAAGATGGAGGCCCCAGGGGCCACCACCAAAGGCTGGAGAGTTCTGAGCCACTGTTGCTGCTGGGGGTGGCTTTCAACCGGAGCAGACTGGAGTCCTACGACTGGGTCCCAGTGGGTCGGTTGGGGTGTTCCCTGGAGGTTTGGGGTGATGGCAGTATCCAGGCCAAAGTAGCAGGCCCTGCAGGGCAGTCAGAAAACTGTCCCAGTGGAGGTGTGTATGTGTTGGGGGGGTGTGGAGTGGATACCCCTGGTTAAATTCTGCTGACACCCCATATCCCGGGCACATGCCTCTCCCTTTCCTGGGGAACACTCTTCTCTTTTCATCCTGTTGTTTCTGCTCATCCCCTTACCTACCCTGGAGGACTGAGGATGAGGTTGTTAAGCTCCACCGCCATCACCGAGGTGGCATGGAGATTCAGCCTGTCTCCTATTTTGGAAGCATCTGTGGATTCGGGCGGTGGGGCAGTGTCCTCTGTGGGTGTGAACCTCCCACATGATGGCCTCTGCCCTCCCTCCGAGGAGGATCTCAGGGCTCCGTGGAGACCCTCATGAAGGGGCAGGAAGAACATTTTGTGTTTTGCTGAATTGATTTTTTTNGCTTCAACAGTATGTGAACCGAGAACTTCCAGATGTTCAAGCTGGATTTAGAAAAGGCAGAGGAACCAGACTGCAAATTGCCAACATCTTTTGGATCGTAGAAAAACCAAGAGAATTCCAGAAACACATCTATTTCTGCTTCACTGACTAACACTAAAGCCTTTGGCTGTGTGGATCACAACAAACTGTGGAAAATTCTTCAAGAGATGGGAATGCCAGACCTCCTTAACTGTCTCCAGAGAAACCTGTATGGAGCTCAAGAAGCAACAGAACCAGACATGGATCAATAGACTGGTTCGAAATGGGAAAGGAGTACATCAAGGCTGTATATTGTCACTCTGCTTATTTAACTTGTATGCAGAATACATCATGGGAAATGCCAGGCTGGATGAAGCACAAGCTGGAATCAAGACTGCAGGGAGAAGTATCAAGAACCTCAGACATGCAGATGACACCACCCTTTGGCAAAAAGCAAAGAGGAACTAAAGAGCCTCTTGATGAAGGTCAAAGAGGAGAATGAAAAAGCTGGCTTAACACTCAGCATTCACAAAACTAAGAGCACGACATCCGGTCCCATCACTTCATGGCAAATAGGTGGGGAAGCAATGGAAACAGTGACAGACTTTATTTCCAGGGCTCCAAAATCACTGCAGATGCTGACTGCAGGCATGAGATTAAAAGACACTTGCTCCCTGGAAGAAAAGCTATGACCAACCTAGACGTATTAAAAAGCAGAGACATTACTTTGCCCACAAAGGTCCATATAGTCAATGCTACGGGTTTTCCAGTAGTCATGTGTGGATGTGAGAGCTGAACCACAAGGAAGGTTGAGCATGGAAGAATGGATGCGCTTGAACTGTGGTGTTGGAGAAGACTCTTGAGAGTCCCTTGGACTTCAAGATCAAACCAGTCAATCCTAA
>SJYV01045537.1:0-20639 GCA_006410875.1 Neotragus pygmaeus | reverse complement strand
TAAGAACAAAAACACATTAAGAGGAGCAGTCAGATAAATCCACAGAGTAAAACATACATTCAACTCAGTTTCCTCAAACAGTCAATGTCCGCCCCAACCCCCATCATCCCCTGCAAATAAGCAGGGCAAATGCTCTAGGTTAAGACTTGACAAAACCTAACACGGTATATAGGCTTCCCAGGTGGTTCAGCAGTAAAGAATCCACCCTCAATGCAGGAATGCAGGAGATGTGANCCAACCCCCATCATCCCCTGCAAATAAGCAGGGCAAATGCTCTAGGTTAAGACTTGACAAAACCTAACACGGTATATAGGCTTCCCAGGTGGTTCAGCAGTAAAGAATCCACCCTCAATGCAGGAATGCAGGAGATGTGAATTCAATCCCTGGGTTGGGAAGATCCCCTGGAGAAGGAAATGGCAACCCACTCCAGTACTCTTGCCTGGAGAATCCCACAGACGAGGAACCTGGCGGGCTATAAGTCATGGGGTAGCAAAGAGTCAGACATGACTGAGCGTACGTGCGCGCATATGCACACACATGCACAACACACAACACAGAGCATTTTAGGGAACCCTTAGCAACTAAAAAACAACAACAATGCAGGCTACGCACTTTGATTTGACTGAGTCAGGATGTAAACAACTTGAACAGACATTTTAAAACAGTGTGGAGACAGGCTAATTCACAGATGAATCTAAAATGTAATTTTATTGGGAATGAGACTGGCATGCAATTATGTAGGGAAAGAAATCCCCCTTTTAAAGGAGACGCACATAAGGTAAAGCCAAAGCGAAAAAACAGATGTCTGGGATTGGCTTTAAATCACTCCAGCAAAGAACAAAAGGAAAAGGATACTTTTTTTTTTCCTTTTAAGTGTGGCAAAATATTGAGGAATGTTAAATCTGGAGAAAAGGCTATTTGAAAGTTAATGAAATATTCTACTTCTATTGTCTATGATAAAAATTTTTCTTTTAAAGTGAAGGGAAAAGAGTGGAGGCAAGAAGTATGATAAGATCTATACTAAGTTAGGTTTTCATGCCCAGTCAGGGCCAATATTCTTTATTGCTGTTACAACACACATAATTTCTATCTTTCTCTTGCCCCTTCATCCCATTTCCCTCCTTCCCAGTCTCCCTCTTTCTCTTTTCCTTCAGACTATCTCCCCCTTAACAAGAAGTCTGGGACCACCTCATGCTTTCAGTGGCTTTAATAAGGCCTGTTCACTTAACTGTGTCTATTAACATCTTACCTAGGTAAACACGTACAATCCAATGTCTAAAATCATTTTAAAGCAACAAAAAAGTAACACTCTGCCTTACAGGTTAAAAAGAAAGCATTATCTGATGAAAAGCATCAAAACTTGTTGGTCAAAGGCAGAAATTGCCTAATAACATGTTAAATGTCATTTGGTAGAGAAAAATTTTCCACCAAAACAAACCAGTTGCTTCAGCATTCCCTATAGCTTGATTCACACATTCAACTATTAATTTCTCCAAGCTTTTTCCTCCTCCGGTACAAGGAGCCAGATTACCAACTAATCTAACCACATTACAGGGTTATCATGAGAGAAAACAAGACTCAGATTCTGAAATAATGTCCTCCAGGCTTCTAAAAAAGAGGAAACTGAAATATTCATCTTAATCCTGTTCCAGATTCCCAAGGAGGCTGACGGCTACTGTTTTAGAAGAAAAGGATTGTTATAACTGAAGCCTCCCGCAAAGAAAAAAGTTCTTCCCCAAATCAGGATAGTATAAAATTAGTATTCATACAAAGATGGTATGAAAAGTGAAAAAGTGAAAGTGATAGTCACTCAGTCGCATCCGACTCTTTGTGACCCCATGGAGCCCGCCAGGCTCCTCTGTCCGTGGGATTCTCCAGGCAAGAACACCGGAGTGGGTTGCCAAGCCCTCCTCCAGGGGAATCTTCCCAACCCAGGGATGGAACCCATGTCTCTTCTGGCTCCTGAATTGGCAGGTACGTTCTTTATCACTACCGCCACCTGCGAAGCCCTATTCCTGGAGTAGCTCACAAAGGAATCCTTTCCACACAAAGAGCTGCCTCTAAACAAAGTCTTTCTCTTTTGAGGTAGAGTTGTGGAAGGTATTCATTCTCCTGAAACCCAGCTCCCTACTAGTATCACCAGAGCAAGAGAATTAACGATTCATGAAGGAGTTTATCCCAGGTGCTGGGACAAACACTTTACATACATTATTCTCAGTATCCTCACCTTAATGAGTCTTAAAAGTTGAGCAATTTGTCCAACATGTCAGAGATCTAAACACAAGTTACCCAACCCTGGAGTCCCACACGCAAGTCCCCTACATCACTTAGGCAATACAAAGTCAACTGGACTTTTTTTTTTAATTTGGATAAATTGTCCTCTTTATTTATTCATGGCTGTGCTGGGGCTTCACCTCTGCTCAGGCTTTTTCTCCGTTCACGGAGAGCAGGGCTACCCTCCAACTGCAGTGGACTGGCTTCTCTTGTTGCAGAGCATGGTCTCTAGGGCTCACGAGCTTCAGCAGCTGGAGCATGTGGGCTCAGTAGGGTGGCTCCCAGGCTCTAGAACACAGGCTCAATAACTGCGGTGCGTGGGCTAAGTTATTGCTTGGCACGTGGGATCTTCCTGGACCAGGGATCAAACCTGTATCTTCCGCATTGGCAGGCGGATTCTTTACCACTGAGCCACCAGGGAAGCCCCTGGATTTTACTGGTGAAATTACTCAATATGTCTACAGCTGAGTCCCCCCTGCCCCCCACTCACTACACACTCACTCCCCACCAAATTTAACTGTCCATTTAGGAAATAACTAATTCTGAAAAAGACTTCCTCAGGCCTGAGATAAGTCTGAAAACAAACTCTTTTAAACCCATCAAACCTAACGACTCCTCTTAAACTGTGTATGACAATGACACACAGTGAGCAACCGTTTTCTGAAATAAAGGGAGACCATGCATTCTGTATAAGAAACATTATTGCGCTTGTAAATCAGGCCTAAAACAACTTGCTGGGGAAACACAGGAAATTTCACAATTCCAGGTGTGGATTATTTACAATGCCCAGGCCAATCACAGTTTCAGGAAAACACAGTTTACAGCCATTAATCTCTCTAGTGAGCATCTGGAAGTCAGGCCCCTGATTTACTCACACAAAGAAAATCTGTCCATATAATAGGTGTTAATCAGCTTAACACCTTGTAGCTTCCTCACTAATTGAGGGCTCCCCTCAATTAGGAGAGGTAAACATTATTTCAGACTCTCCTGGGGAAGGAGAGCATGCAGAAGTATAGCATTATGGTTCAGGGTTCACAAAATGCAATCACTCAAATCCTTCCCCCAAACTGACAAGCATATCAGCAGATTTCCTAACACACACTGAAGGGAAAGAAGGGGGACAGGGTAGTGACATTGCAAAGGGGCATGTTCTCTCTTTCAACAAAGAGAAAGAAAAGTAATTTGAAACTCCAGGAAAAAGAAAAACACCATCCAAAGATGAGGCAATTTAAAATGTGGCATGAATTTGAGCAATTCACTCAGCTATAAGTGTTCACTTGTCCTGATCAATATGAAATGTCTCAAGTGGTACTTGGGTTGACTTTGAACCCACAGAGAAGAAATAAAACCCTAAACGCTATTTTGCTTCCCAATCAAAACAGTGTAAATAGTGCTTCTGGGTTTTTCAGCTTTTATTATTAGAAGACAAAGTTTGCAAAGGCACAGATGCTTATAAAATGTGCTGTCAACCTGGACAATTTAAAACTAAAAGCAGGGGACATCCCTGGTGGTCCAGTGGTTAAGAATCCACCTGCCAATACAGGGGACATGGGTTCGATCCCTGGTTGGGGAAGATTCCACGTGCCTCGGAGCAACTAAGCCCATGTACCACAACTGCTGAGCCTGTGGGCCCTAGAACCCAAGCTCTGCAACAAGAGAAGCCACCACAGTGAGAAGCCCGAACCCCACAGCTAGAGAGTGGCCTCTGCTCTCCACAACTAGAGAAAGTTCTTGCACAGCAGCAATGACCCAGAGCCACCAAAAAAAAAATAGTAATGATTAATTTAAAAAAAAATACTAAAAGCAGAGCTAACAGTTGGAAAGTAGAGGAGAGAGAAGTGGAAAAGAGTAAGGATAATAATACCATCAGATTAGACAATGAAAAGTTGATGGAAATTTAAAAAATTTTAATATTGATTATATAGTAAAATATAGTGCATTCATTTAAAATGCCTTATTATAAAGGCATATAAAGATATATGTTTGTGAAATAAAAGAAAAATAACAAAAATCTTTTTGCCTGTTCATACTGTTCATGAGGTTCTTGCAGCAAGAATACTGGAGTGGTTTTCACTAGTGGACCACATTTTGTCAGAACTCTCCACTATGACCTGTCCGTCTTGGGTGGTCCTGCATGGCATGGCTCATAGCTTCATTGACTTACACAAGTCCCTTTGCCAGACAAGGCTGTGATCCATGAAGACTGATGTGCTGCAGTCCATGGGGTTGCAAAAATCAGACATAACTTAGTGACTGACTGACAATAACATAAGCATCGAAACTGAATAGACACTGAAAAGAATATACTACTTGATTATTTTAAAATAAAAATTGAAAGCAGGCAAGACAAATCCAGTGTTAGAAGTCAGAATAACAGTAGGCTTTGAGAGAGAGAGTAGCTAAGAGCAGACAGGAGGGGCTCCTGGGGAGCTGGTATTGTTGTTTGATCGGTTACACAAGTGTGTTCACTTTGTGAAAATGCATTGAACTATACTAACAGTGTCAGCCCTTTTCAGTTTGTTACACTCCAATAACAATTTTTAAAAAGAACAAAAAGGGGAGGGGAAAGAAGGGGAGGAGAAATATAAGTACATCAGATTGAGTAGTATCAAATGTTGATAAGTCTGGGAGCCAGAGGAATAAGCTTATTTGTAAGAACTAAAACAAATATTGTCTTTACACATGACATTAATATTCTGGCCATGCTGATGACTTCTGGTAGCCCTGAGCAGACTAAGGATTCACACTCAGACTTCTATTTAGTTTGTGCAATTAATACCTGCCCGCTCAATACACATCTGTTTCTTTTAAAATATGTGCTAGTCCTGGACCAGATCCACATGACTTTGGTTTTTTGGGGGGTTGGAGAAGACTCTTGAGAGTCCCTTGGACTGCAAGGAGATCCAACCAGTCCATTCTAAAGGAGATCAGTCCTGGGTGTTCATTGCAAGGACTGATGCTAAAGCTGAAACTCCAATACTTTGACCACCTCATGCGAAGAGTTGATTCATTGGAAAGACTCTGATGCTGGGATGGATTGGGGGCAGGAGGAGAAGGGGATGACAGAGGATGAGATGGCTGGATTGCATCACTGACTTGATGGACATGAGTCTGGGTAAACTCCAGGAGTTGGTGATGGACAGGGAGGGCTGGAGTGCTGCAATTCATGGGGTCACAAAGAGTTGGATACGACTGAGCGACTGAACTTAACTGAACATGACAAAACATTTAAACAAGTGAGCTATTTGGTATATACTAAAAATAGAGCTCTGTTTAGGATTTCCTCTAACTTACTACTTGTACTGAGTATTAAAAGGATCACATCAGGGAGTTCAAAAGCTCAAAAGACAAATGTAATGAATAATAAAAACAGCTCTGTAATTGCTAGAATGCTACTACAAAGGGCAATTAGCTAGTCTAACAATTAGCAACAAGAGAAAACAAATGTAAATAATAGAGTACAAAATATATTTTTAAATCTTGCCACTGATGATATTGTTCAGTATTATAATTATTATAAACTATGATTCTTCTTCTAGAAATTACTCTGGATACAGTGTGAGTAATCAGAAATAGTTGAAAAATCATACCTCCAAAAAGTCTTAGAATAGAAATTTAAAATTTCTTCACCTCGATACATTTTCGTTAACCTGATATTTCGATTTCTTTGTAGAAAGACCCAGTTTTAATATTCTATAGATTTCAACTCTTAATTGATTAGTTCAAACTCCAATCAAGATGCCAACAATTTTTCTAGAAAATGACAAACAACTTTGGGGTACATGTGGAAATATAATCAGATGTGACAAGCTATAAAAATTCTAAAAATGAAAAGTATTGACAAAGAATTGGCCTAAATATTAAAATCTATAAAAATACACTGAAATAGTACAGCACCATTGGCAGAAGAGACAGCTGATGGCACAAAAGGGTCCACCAACAGACTCGAGAATGTGATGGATTTTGGACATGGTATTCAAATCAGTAAAGATAGATGATTTAATAAATTATGTTGGAACAACTGGCCAGGCTTTTGCTTAAAAAAAGGCTAACATCCCCCAACTTTTTCATTTTCCTATTAATACGGAAATTTACAACACACACTTTACATTAAAACCAATTACAGATGGATCAAAACAGTAAAAAGTCAATGATCTAAAGTGGGCAGCAAATGAAGAGGGCAAAGCAGCTAACTCATCTGTGAACCCAGCTGTGTGGGAATTGTAGCAAACTAAAAAGGATCCGTGTTTCCCCAGCTTTTCGTTCTTTCTTTTTAAACATCAAGTCTCCCTGGAGCAAGCTGACAGAGCCGATGTCAAAAAGTAATGGCACACCACTTGAGAAGTTTTGAATTGGAAAGCTGATGACTTCTCAAAAAGAGGAGGAGCTAGTTATTCGATTCCATCTGAGGGGTGCTCTATGGCAATGCAAACCGTGCTGCTAAATTTTTCAAGAGAAGATGGAAGTCTAGATGGTTATGTAAAAATCATTGGCATATATATATACTTAGGACACGGTGAGAGGCTAAACAAATCCCATCTGTGGGCCAGATCTGCCCCACAGGCCACCAGCTTACAAGTTCTGATTTAAACGCAAAAAATGAAACCTTTCAAGTGCCAGCCGACAACACATGACATTATTGTCTCAACCGTGGAATAGGAAAGACCTTCCGAAGCACAATCAAAACCAGAATCCATAAAAGACCAAGACATTTAACTACATAACAATTTAAAACTTATGTGTAACTGAACATTGTGAATAAGCCTTAAAAAACACACACACACACACACAAGGATGCTAACAGTTTCCCCTCTGGCTCCAGCAGCACGTGGACTTGAGTAGCCTGGGCCACAGGCCTTCCTCTGTGGGGGAGGAGAGCGCACCAAGTTCAACACCAGGACCACCTGGAGTGCAGGAAGCGCTTCCTAAATGAGCCGGAAAGGAGGAGGAAGTAGGAAGGCACCAGAATGGTCCAGAATCACAGTGTCCACCATCTATTACTCAAGAAATATTAACTATTTCTGAGTCTCCATGTCTCCTACTTTAATAGGTATTTGAGTATCTAATAGTATAAATAAAAACTGATCAGGGATATTAAGAATTCCTTCTGAATACCAAATTGGTTATTCTTAATAACTGCTTCAGAATGTAAATACGCTGCCTGCAAGGAACCCTGATCATGTGCAACATGCAAGAAGGCAGTCAACTATGTGTACAGAGTTGGAAGGAGAGATGTTGATAGTTTAAGTATATCTGACAGAATTCCCTCCTCGAAGCTTCTCACAACAAGGCCAGTTTCCTCATATCTGTTTCAGCACAAGCCAAACAGGCGCACATTTTCCCAAATCAGTGTGACCTGGGCCAGTTCCTCGAACATAGAATTAGGATGCTTGATCTAATATAATGTCACATCTACATGTTAAAGAAATGAGTTACAAGACTCAGAGACTACTAGATTTAAAGAAAATATGTAGCCAGTCTAGCAAGTTTGATTTCATCCAGAGAAGACAGAAATTTTCTACACCTTTTCCTGCACCAGAGAATCCATAAGTCACAAAAATAAAAAGGACCAATCTTATTCTTTGAAAAATTGATGATAAAATTCAACATCAAGGTATCTTTGCATCATGGACTTCATGGTTACCTGTTGCTGCTGCTGTTGACTCTTTCGGTAAACGCCATTGCTGCCAATTAGTGGAAAGCGATGAGTCTGCTCATCTGAAAAAGAAACAGCAGCCTGTGAACATCAGCACATAAATAACTAAACTAATTGGTACACCTGAACCGGAAGGCATCGTACTGGACACAAAACTCTAAGCTCTCATTTGAATAATAGACTGGTTCTTCACCAACTCTCAAATTGCGTGAACAAACCGGCCAGCATATACCAAAGGCCAAATGCACTTTTAATTTTAAGCCTGAAAACAATTTAAGCCAGGAAAAATATGGGCACATATATGTTTATCACGAGGTGAGAGAAAGGAAATAACATTTCCCCAGTGTCTAGTTTGTGCCAAGCCTTTAAAAATGACATTTCATGTAAACATTACAATACACTTGCAAGGTACATACTAATACCTCATATACTAAACAGTCCATTTTATATATAAGAAAAGTTAAACTCAGTTTTAAGTAATTTGCCTAAGGTAATAGGTTGTGTCAACAATCTCACTAGAATCAAAAGGGGGAAAGGCAAAAGCGTAGACAAGAAAGAAAAGTTGATCTGCAAGGCTAAATAAAAAAGTGAGCCCAGTAAAAGCCAATCTTGAGATTTTACTTCCACTCATGAAAGGGACTTAACCCCAAAGCAATTCTAGAGAGTTCTCTTAAAACAGTACTGGTTAAAAAAAAAAAGTTGTTATCCAACCTGGGCAGACTGGCCTTGGTACCTATCTTGTATATCTCTAGAAACAACCTTTCTCCCTGTGTCTAACACCATCAACAGCTGTTTCCTTTTCCCTTTCTTGTGTGTATTTGTAAATTTACAGCTCTTATCCTAACTTGCTTTAAATAGTTTCAATTTTTTTCAAACATCCTTAAGCCAAAAGGGTATGTTACTAAATTATCTTTTAACAAACTATCTGATACAAATGGAAATAAATACAGATGTTAAATTTGTAACAATTTTTAGAGTGCCTGCTCCTTTAAGAGCTTAACTGTCATACTTTATGCCTGAGGCTGAAGAAACACTGGAGCAGAGTTCTTCAGCTCTACACTGACTCTCGATAAGGTCTTTTATCTCCCCTCTCCACGACTACAATGTTTCCTTATTAGTAGATAACCATTTGTCAGTCTATCTCCTCCCCCAGAAAGAATGCCACACGGATGCTACAAACATTCTAATCAGACTCACCTTAGTAGAGCTCTAAAATTTTCAAGGTCAAACATGCTTTGGAGTAGGACACTCCTTCAGCTGGCTATAGTGGCCCTAGGCAAGTTTTCTAAATTCTCCAAATCAAATCCCCATCACCACTCCCCTTTAAAGAAAGTAAGTAAAGTCACTCAGCTGTGTCCAACTCTTTGAGACCCAGTGGACTGTAGCCCACCAGGCTCCTCCATCTGTCCGTGGGATTTTCCAGGCAAGAGTACTGGAGTGGGTGGCCATTTCCTTCTCCAGGGAATCTTCCCAACCCAGGGATCGAACCTTGGTCTCCCGAATTGTAGGCAGCTGCTTTTACCACCTGAGCCACCAGGGAAGTCGGAATGGAGTCCATGATGGTTGTCCCCAAAACAGTCCTCCCAGTGACGATGCCCCACCTGTTAGCTGCTCAATAGCCAAGAGCATCCGTCCCAGCGCTGACTGCTGCAGAGAGGAGGAGGTGGGGAGCGAGGCTATTGAGGGAGTCTCATGGGCTCAGAGGTTAAAGCATTTTCCTGCAATATGGGAGACCTGGGTTCGATCCCTGGGTCGGGAAGATCCCCTGGAGAAGGAAATGGCCACCCACTCCAGTACTCTTGCCTGGAAAATCCCATGGACAGAGGAGCCTGGTGGGCCACAGTCCAGGGGGTCGAAAAGAGTTGGACACGACTGAGTGACTTCACTTTCACTTTCACCTAACAAAGAGGTTCTGAGTTTCCTTGTTTGTTCATTTACTCAGTGGGCCAATAAAAAAAAAAAATTTTTTTTTTTTAAAGATTTTTGGGGTGTGGACCATTTTTAAAAAGTCTTTATTGAATTCATTACCATATTGCTTCTGTTTTATATTTTGGTTTCTTGGCCAAGGGGCATGTGGGTCCAAACCCCCTGCATTGAAAGTCAAAGGCCCCACCCCTGGACCACCAAGGAAGCCCCCTGAGCCAACAAATATTTCCTAGGCATCTACTGTAAGAAGAGGAGAGAGAAGGAAGGGGCACTTGCCATCACTGAGCTTACAAACTACAGAAGGTGAGCAAAGATGAAGCATTCTATATAGATGTTCCACTTGAAAAAGTGTCATAGAAAAAAACTGAAAAGTGTAGAGGGCCAGAGAGGAAAGGAGGTAAGGTGCTGCAATTTTATATCAAGTGGTCAGAGAAGGAAACATTTCAGCAAGGGCTTAAAGGAAGTGAGGAGCAAGCCTCACTAAAGGATGGCCTAGCATTCAGGGTGATGAGGTGTCAGGGCTCATGTTCATCAACGGTAATAAGTGTACCACCCCAGTGGGAGATGCTGCGTGGGGGAAAGCTGGGGGTGGTGGCGGGGACGGGGAAGTCTATAAGCAATCTCCATGCCTCCCACTCAGTTTAGCTATGAACTTAACTGCTATAAATAAATAAATAAAGCCTTTTTTTTTTAATGGTCCTAGTGGACAAGGAAATGGCAATCCACTCCAGTATTCTTGCCTGAGAGATGCCACGGACATAGGAGCCTGGTGGGCTAGTCCATGGGGTCGCCAAGAGTCAGATAGGACTGAGCAACCAAATCAAACAAAATCATCCTAGGAACTTTGAGACATCTAAGACAGGAGGAGTCAGCTGAATCCTGGGTCTCACAACTGGTTTCTTAGGTGGGTGAGTGAAGTACAAAGTGAAAGAGGCATTCTCTGAGTGATCTGGCTGTAGGCACAACCCAGGACTTGTATGTGCAACTCAGACTCATAACCCGGCTTGGTGGCTCGATCCTTTCCACAGAGGCAAGGGCAAGGAGGCTGCATCACCACCAGATTATTAACTCAGGTCTCCCAGAAAAGACCAAATTCAGTCTATCCTTCACCAACTCCCGGAGCTTGCTCAAACTCAAGTCCAGCAAGTCGGTGATGCCATCCAATCATCTTATCCTCTGTCGTCCCCTTCTCTTCCTGCCTTCAATCTTTCCCAGGCAAGGAGGCTGCATCACCACCAGATTATTGACTCATGTCTCCCAGAAAAGACCAAATTCAGCCTATCCTTCACCAACTCCCGGAGCTTGCTTAAACTCATGTCCAGCAAGTCGGTGATGCCATCCAATCATTTTATCCTCTGTCGTCCCCTTCTCCTCCTGCCTTCAATCTTTCCCAGCATCAAGGTCTTTTTCAATGAGTCAGTTCTTTGCATCAGGTGACCAAAGTATTAGAGTTTCAGCTTCAGCATCAGTCCTTCCAATGAATATTCAGATACAAGGTAAGTTAGGTTAGAAGGGAGACTTACTGTAGTTAGGAAAGTTATGACCCAAAAGTGCTGCTAAGGAAGGTCACTAGTATATGCTTCAGTTAATGTCTCCTTCAAAGAATCTTTCTTAAAAATAGCCACATTTGTACAAGAAGGTTTCTCCAATAAAATGCTTGTAATAGCAAGGAAACTGCTAACAACCTAATACATACCAACACAGAAAGGGTAAATTATGATACATGAAACACAGTCTAACATCAAACAGGTTTATCCAAACAAGATGCTGAGCAAAATGTACACTGTGAGCCAATCTGCTTGAAAAGAAAATGTTTTCTTTTGATATTTATGCATAACACACACCCTTAACACACATACACTCAACTGTTGATAGTGGTTTCTCTGGAAAGCAGCACTTTCATCTTTTATTCTGTATGCTATGAATCCTTTTATTATCTGCGTAAACATTTTCTTCTCTAAGTATAATGGTTGAGGGTGGGGAATTTTCCTGACCCATCAATACTGAAAATCAGATCTTTCTGAAGTCTTCATACTTTTTTATATTATTTTCACCAGATTATAAAGACAAAGCAGAAAAATAAGTGGGAGTAGGGGAGCTAGTTTAAAATCCTCCCATTAGAAAAAGTAGGTAAGGGACTTCGCCAGTGATCCAGTAGTCAAGAATCTGCTTTGCAATGCAGGGGACGTGGGTTCAATTCCTGGTCAGGGAACTAAGATTCCCCCATGCCTCAGAGCAACCGACTGAGCCACAGCTACTGAGCCCACATGTGGCAAGGAGAGCCAGCACCCCACAGTGAAAGATCCTGAATGATGCAATGAAGATTCTATGTGCCACAAGTAAGACCCAACAGCCAAATAAATAAATTTTTAAAATTTAAAGCAGGTAAGATTCCATCGTGGCTCTATTTTAAACACACAGTAATGCTGTACAGCAAAAAAAATAAAATAAAATAAAAAGGAAGCTTAAGCAAGACAGGTGATCATTTTGGGCAAATTAAGCCCTACCAGCCTCAGTGCTCCCACCTATAAAATGGAAAAATGACCTATTTTACAGAGTCACCAAGAACAGTGCTTTATAAATCTAGCTAAAATGCCCAGCACACTGACACACCGTGGACATTCAGTACACAGTAGTTCTTATTTAAGTCAGCAATGTCTATCTTACCTTTTACGTAACTGACACAGACTGCTTCATGTAGGAATGCACTCTGTCAGATCTATTTAAGTGACCCTTCCACAGTCCTTTCAGCCTCTTGCAATGCAAATTTATTCAGAAATAAAAATGTCACATACATCAAACTGCTTTTCTCCCCAAAATAGAAGGAAAAACATTTCAAGTAAAAAAAAAAAAGTTGTTTTTTTTTTTTTTGAAGTTTTACAGACACTCACACCATACACATATTCAATTACAAGGAAAGAGGGAAGAGGAATACAAAAAGAAAAAAAAAAGACTCAGGATATTTTCAAATATTCTGTTTTAGGGTTTTTTTTTTAACATTTTGTTTATATTTTAAATTTATTTTTAATTGGAGTATAATTGCTTTACAATACTGTGTTGGTTTCTGCCATGTATCAGCATGAATCAGCCATAGGTATCCACATGTCCCCTCCCTCATGAACCACCCTCCAGTTTTAGGCCATTAAGTGCTTCCAAATCTAGCACAGTCCTGGGAACCTACTCTCAGGGGCCTTTGTGATGATGTGCTGGTTTAAAGGCCTGCTTTGCAACATCCTAGCTATATGACCTCAAGGTCTCAGCCTTCTTATCATTAACATGGAGCTTCCTGGGGGTTGCTGTAGGGTTAAATGAAATGGGTGTCATATTTTTAGCACAATGCCAAGCTCATGGTGAACGTTCAATAGTAGTAGTTGTCCTGGTTATTTTTCTGCCAACCAAAGTACATGTTCAAGACAATCCATACATTAGAGAAGCTTCTCCACTGGACAAACAGCTGCTAAGTAGGTCTCAAAGCCCCATGACCATGACCCAGTTTCCAGAGGAGAATATGAGGAAAACAACTGCCCAGAGGCCTGAGGATGTCTGGGCTGGTCTGGTCCCTGGTCAGCTTGCCTTCCCCTTTTCCACACATACCCTCCAGGAATAACAGCCTCTTGGTAACTGGCAATGTGTCAGCGGTGAGTCATGGGTCATACACTGTTTTCATCTGAATTCTCCAGAACTCTACCCTAAGCAGTTCATACTCTCAGGGCCCCAAACTGACCTGATCGCCTACAGTTCCTTTACCTCTCCAGTGCTACATGAGGCCCTCAGGACACTCATAATGTAACACAATTTCCCCAACGACCTCTTCTCCATTTCAAACCCTCTGTTTCAAGGTGAACACCGCTTTGAACAAGGTTCAGGCCCCAAACTCAAGTCCACATCCCACAGCCTGTTTACTCCCTCCCATCATTCAGCTCAAATGACACGTTCTCCAAGAGCCCTCCCTGAATGCAGCAGCCAGTGTGTAGCACTGATGTGCCTCCAGCCAACCCATGCACTATTTCATTATATTCTATATGGGTTCAGAATGTGTCTAGCTGCAAGTAATAATTGCTCGATTAACAGCAGCTTCTAATGTTTCTGGACTCCCCTGGTGGCTTAGTAGTAAAGAACCCACCCGCCAAGACATGCAGGAGATGTGGGTTCAATCCCTAGGTTGGGAAGATCCCCTGGAGAAGGAAATGGCAACCCACTCCAGTATTCTTGCCTGGAAAATCCCATGGACAGAGGAGGCTGGCGCGAGCTACCATCCATGGGCTTGCAAAGAGTCAGACATGATTTGGCGGCTAAACAACAATTTCTCCAGACCCTGATGCTGGGAAAGATTGAAGGCAAAAGGGGAAGAGAGTGGCAGAGATCAAGGCGGTTAGATAGCATCACTGGCTCAATGGACATGAATCTGAGCAAACTCCAGGAGACACTGAAGGACAGGGAAGCCCGGGGTGCTGCAGTCCATAGTCGAACACAACTTAGAGACTGAACAACAGCAACAATAGCAAGTCTAAAGGAAGGTGGCTACTGGTGTAATTTTAGCCATAGGATGAGGCCATTGGGAACTCTGGCTCTTCCTGCTCAGCCACATTTAGCGTGCTGTCTTTAGGCACATCATCTCATGGTACAAAAAGGTTGCTGGTCATAACCAGACATCTTTTCAACATGCAAGGCAGGAGGAAGATGGGAGGAGGAAGGTGTGGCTATGTCAGCCACATCAGGGAAGTCCTTCCCCAAACCTTTACTACCTGAAAACCAAAACGAGGTCACATGGCCTCCTCCAGCTTCAGGGGAAACAGGTAAATCAAGAAACAAATTGTTACCACTGGCTGAGAACAAACATGATCTGTCACCTGAGGCTGCGCCCAGTTTAATCCCATGTATAATCAAGGTTCTCTTAGCAACAAAAAATGGGAATGAGCACTGGGGAGGAAAAGAACAGTGTTCGCCATCCTTATCTTTTCACAGTACTTACACTATCTGAAACTGAAATGAAGTCAAGTCACTCAGTCGTGTCCGACTCTTTGCAACCCCATGAACTGTAGCATACCAGTCTCCTCCATCCCTGGGATTTTCCAGGCAGGAATACTGGAGTGGGTTGCCATTTCCTTCTCCAGGAGATCTTCCCAACCCAGGGATCTAACCCAGGTCTCTGTATCGCAGGCAGACGCTTTACCATCTGAGCCACCAGGGAAGCTTGTATCTGAAATTAACTTCTGCTAAATAAGCAAATAAATATGTAAGTGTTGATGGCTCATACCTCAACAAAATGTAAGCTCCATATCCAGCTTTACATATACATGACCAGAGCCTGTATTTTAAAATTACTGTCAACTTTCTCACATTAGGCAGGCATTATAGGTAATGGAATATAGTAAGGATAGTCTAGGTTATGCTGGGCTTCCCAGGTGGCTCAGTGGCAGGGGACTCTGGTTCACTTCCTGGGTCAGGAAGATCCCCTGGAGAAGGAAACAGCAACCTATTCCAGTATTCTTGCCTGGGAAATCCCACAGACAGAGAAGCCTGGTGAGCTCAGTTCTTGGGGTTGCAAAGAGTCAGACACGACTGAGTGACTAAAGGACAATAAGCTTATGCTATTGTGGCAAATTAAGCCCCAAATCTCAATGGCTTGATGGCACAAAAACTTATTTCCTGGTCATTCTTTATGTTCATTGCATATGGTTGGGGGGAGGAGGTGAGGGATTAAGAAGGAGGTAGGGAGTTTCACTCCACACGAAGAAATCTAAGCTGGAAAAAGGCCAAGTTGGAAATTCCATGATCTCAAAACATGGCTGCAGAGTTTACTATAGTAAACGAGAGGTAGACAGCCACTTAGAGGCTTCAGTCCAGAAATACATGTTACTCTCACGAACAGCCCCCTGGACAGAATTAGTCACGTGATTCGTGTGACCTAAGGAGGTGGAGAGTAGGTGAATGTCGGTGGTAAATGTTTCTGCCTCATTCCCCATGGAATGGTAAAATATTGTACAACGCATCATCCCTATTTTAGAATTTAGACCCATCAGAGAAATGTCTTAGAATGAACTTAAAGTTAGGGATACTCAGTAAAACAATTATTTCATCTTACAAGGCAGTACTTACCATTAAAATAAAAAACAAATTTTTCCCCCTTCAGGAGTAATAATAGGAAATACTTATGCAGCACTTATTATGTTCTGCTTCAAGTACTTGCCAAATCACATTACCTTTAATCTACCCAACTATCCAGAAAGGGAGATACAATAGTATCTTAAACCCATTGTCTAAGGGAATGGGAGAGTGTCGGATGCCAACTCTCCATGGGTCATTTCTGCATATTGTATACACAGAGGCACCAACCGCCTTTATTCCAAATGATCTTTAAGGATGCTTACATAGAGAACAGCCTTGAAAAATATATCTCCCTATGGAACAAAAGGCAGGTGTGTTAACTGCCCATTATAAAAGATTAGGATTCCCTAAAGATATGGATTCCACTGTGTTTGCAGGTACCATCTGACTCTTTCCACATCTCCCCTCTTTGGAAACTAGGTCTTAGGGAACTAGTGTAAGAAAATGGTAATAGTCTGGCTATAGCCATTATTACAATTAATAAAGCCATTCCCAAGAGTCCATGAAACTGTGGCAGGTTAGTTTTGGAGCTTGAAAGTAGGGTAAAATGTCAGAGCTTTCACAGTTCCTGACAAGAAGTTGAGTAATCTGCCTGAGGTCTGACAGCTAGAGTAGGTGGCATATCTTAGATTCAAGCCCAAGCTGTCTGGCTTAGAAACCATGCTTTTAAATCCTCTGCTATACTGCAGTATTCCTCAAAGTGTAATTCCAGAACTAGAAGCATCAATATCACCTGTGAACATGTTACAAGTGCAAATTCTTGGGCATTACCCCAGACCTCCTGAATCAGAAACTGTGGAGGTGGGAAAGGGAAAGACATATGTGAATCTTAAAGGTTTTTCAGGAGATTCTGATGCTTATTGTAAGTTTGAAAAACACCACTTTACTGCATATATTCACCATATCTATAAAATAGAAGGAAATGGTATGAGTATATCCTGATTTACATAAGGATTTGAATTGACCTTTTGTAACCTGAATAATAGACTTGAAGCACTAACAGAGATGGCTCCTAAGCCCTTGCATTTAATTTTTAGGAAGGTAAGGGTCTTTATTTGGTGCAAATAAGCACCACATATCTGTTAAATAGGGCTGCATATTCTGCTTTGGAGTCACAAATGTACATCCCAAATGCTAAATGAAAATACTTGCTTTTTTATTCCCATAATGATTAGAAATAATTACTTAGCCAAGGAGAAACACTATTTATATTTGAGAATCGAGCTGTAATTCTTGAAAAACAGGAAACCACAGATCAACATGGCCAACACAGTGTACCACAGTAGAAAGGGCACCAGGCTTTGAGTCACAGAGTCAAGTCACTTAACTTCTTCAACTCAATTTCCTGATTTTAAAATGGAAAATGAACTCCAACTTCAGAGGTGCAGTTAGGCTTAAATGATATGTCATGTGAACGCCACTGGTAAACAGCTGTTGTGCTCCATGCTTTGCGGATGTCAACTCCACCTGCATGGGCTCTTTCTCTGCCTTAACCTGGTGTTATCAGTTCCTCCAATGCTGAGAGCACTGTCTGGCACTTAGAAGATACTGGGTTTTTATAAGGTATCGGGAATGAACATGAGGTATTACATTAATGATGTAATTGATTTCTCTGGACTCCACTTGTCACAATAATCTCAGTCATTTAATAGGAAAAAGTTGCTTGAGCAAGAAATCCTTAGTCATGTTTTAAATGGGCCAGATAATTTAAGAAAATCAGCTGATTTTCTTCCCCTGGAGAACACTACTGAATGAGTTCTGTCCTAAGGCATAAGACAGAAATGCCTATTAGCAACCCTCAAGGCCTGAGAGCCTCATGGTTCCCCATCTACAACAATCTCTTATGCTCTTATGAACAGCCAGGAATAAAGATGTGCACCTACAAATAACTAAACATTTCACATTTACTTCTGCATGGTGGTAGAATTTTAGTAAACAGATGACAGGGTTTATGTAATCTCTTGTAATAAAATCTAATATTAATTCAGCAAATATTAAATAAGCTACTGCTGTGTCTAAAAAGAGACTGCTGGAAAGCCACGGTCAATTAAATATCTTTGAGAATGGGAGTCATTGTTGACTTTATAATTTAATGAAAAATATATTTACAAAATTTTCTATGAGTATGGTAAATGCAGTTCCTTAATTTGAACTCTCTAACATACTTTCTCAATCTCCTGAAAATTTTGTTAACGGTCTAGTCTTAAAATAGGGGAACTCTGGGCTTTTACTTTCAACAGAAATACTGAGATAGCAAATGAATTCAAGGACATTTTTCAGGGTAGAGATTCAATAGTAAGAGTTTTCTAGCTATGATGCCATACCGTAAGGGACTTCTGCAGGATATATTGTCCCCTGTGTATGTCTTATAACAATCCAGATATTTATATATAAATTAGTTCTACCCTTTTCACAAGTGACAGCACAAATCTAAAGATTTGGAATTTTAATAATGGACTAACTTCATAAAGTCAACTTACTTGCATTATGCAAATTTGATCAATGAAAGCACAAATGACAGAGTTGAGCATGAAACGCTATTCGTTTGCATCTTTAAAAATATGGAAAACAAGCTTGCCTTTCCCACGTTTATTATTTTTTTTAATCCATCTTTTCAACCCCCAAAGCACTATAACTTCAACTAAACAATCACATGGCTCCAGTGACTTATAAATGTTCCTAATAATGATGCAACCCATATATATATCTATATATATCTATATATCTTAGACAACTCTTCCATGTAATCAAAGCCAAATTAAGCAAGTATTTTAGTCAATAAAAATTACTTTTAGCTCCACTAACTCCTTGTAAAATTCAGTTAAACAAATAGGAAACAGAAGAGAAAGCCAGTTTTGACACAGTCTAACTACTAAAGGTCTCATAACCTCACAATGAAACAGTGACTTCTGGAGGCAAACAGTGACTTCTGGTGGAAATGCGTGCAACTTTTATATCTTGTAAGAGAAAGCAGTGTTGAAAATCACCTGATCTTTACTCTTGTCATAAATTCTCAGCCCCTTGATGATTTCTGTATTCAAAATTAACACAATGTTAAGTCTTGAAAATTGTATTTTTAAGAGGTTAAAGAGTTAAGCAAATGCCAAAGACACTACAGAAATTCAATTGCCACAGTGAATGGATAAGACATATTAATTCTGATATGTAACAGTTCCTTTTCTTCCTACAAAGGGTCCACAGCAACACACTTCCAAGTTGCATATCTCCAGCCACATCATCGCTGTCAGTTCTATTTGGAAAAAGAAAAGGTGGGGGGGGGGGCAGGTGAGGAAGTCCCCAATATTTAAATTCATTTTTTTCTCCAAAACCTTGTGTCCCACTCTTCAATACCTCTTTGTCCTAAAGTGACAAACGCATCTCAAATTCTTTCCTTGGTCCCCTCTCTCCTCAGTTAGCTGAATTCAAATTAGCTTTTTAAGTACTAGTTATCTATTCTCCTACTTTCTCTGTTCTTCATTCTCTTGGGTCATTATCTCTTAGTTCTCCCCATTCCTCTTCTGCATATTTATCTTCAAATACAATACTTTCCGACCTTGGCAAACAGACACCACCTCTAAATGAAAGCAGGCAAGCCATTCGGAGTTTTCAACTCTCCTGTGAATTTCCAGAATATCCACCCAAGGAACCCTTTCCACTAAAGATGAAAGGCAAGCTAAGGAAATACATTAGACAGAGGAAGTAAACATTGAAAAAGGGTATGCCTAGGTATTCTTAAGTCTCTAAGCAGAACTAGACTCCCGAGTCCCAGGGTCTTTCTTTTTCGTGACTTCTGTCGCTACTCGGAGTCTGACACCAGGTAGGTCCGGGAGCAGGGTGGAGGGTCCCTCCACTGCCCGTACCTTCTACCACCTCTGCACGACCTTGTTCTGAAACAACCTTCCACAAGCAAAATCACCCACATACTCAGGCTGGCCCCTTGCCTGGCGTTTCTCTGCCTCAATTACTGAGTTCTTCTCACCTGCCAAGCGTCTCAAGGAACACCCATGGGTCTTCGCCTTAATGTACGGTTTCGGCTTTAAGATTTAAATCTGTCTGGTTTCTTGATGGTAGGTCATCCATCCTCCCCGCCCCCATCCCCTCCTGCAACGTGCACCAACTGGATTAAGATTATCCCACCCCACTGTTTTGTTAAAAAAAACAACAACAACAAAAAAAACACTTTGTCTGCAAGGCCTTCCCCACCCCCACTTCGACACCCACCTCCACACCCCCAACAGAGATGGGCTCCCGGAAGACCGGACTCATCTCCACTTCCAAAGCCAAGGGTCTTCCCAGGGCAATTTACATAACAATACGGGGTCTGCGGAAACTCCAAGGAAACTAACCTAGGAGGAGAGTCGCAAGACCCTGGCAGGTCCCTCGCAGCTTCATTGGCCTAACTCCCAAGCACCTTAAGGTAAAAGGTGATTCCTGTAACGCTCCAGGTCCTCTCCCTCCTAATTCGCCAACCCCGGCGCTCGCAAAGTCGGAGGGCTAGCGTGTGGCAGTCAGAGGATCAGACATCAAGAAGAATGTATCACTGGGGGAAATTAACCAGTTCCACGTTCTGCAGACGCCGTCTCCCTCTGCGCCAGGAGCAGGTCTCAGAAGGTGCCTCCAACTTTTCCCCTCCCTCTCTAGAGTCTGCGGACCACCGCCGCACACCTCCGTCTCG
>SJYV01045533.1:0-12080 GCA_006410875.1 Neotragus pygmaeus | reverse complement strand
ATGTGTCTAGTACTGGCTGTGAAATCTGGATTGCTTCATAAGAGAAGATGGATGTGACTGGGAATTAAAATTTTATTTATTATCAATAAGCCAAATAATTGATGCTTTTGAACTGTGTTGAAGAAGACTCTTGAGAGTCCCTTGGATTTCAAGGAGATCAAACCAATCAGTCCTAAAGGAAATCAGTCCTGAATATTCATTGGAAGGACTGATGCTGAAACTGAATCTTCAACACTTTGACCACCTGATGTGAAGATCTGACTCGTTGAAAAGGACCCTGATGCTGGAAAAAAATTGAAGGCAGGAGAAGGGGATGACAGAGGATGAAATACGTGGATGACATCACCTACTCAATGGACATGAGTTTGAGCATTCTCCAGGAGATGGTGAAAGACCGGGAAGACTGGTATGCTGCAGTCCATAGGGTTGCAAAGAGTCAGACACAAATGAGCGACTGAACAAGAACAACAAGCAAAAGATGAGACATATCCCTCTTTAGTTTTCCTAAATGGGTGAGAAGCTACTGCATTAAATTTTATGATGAAAATATGTTTCCAATTATTTCATTAAATGTAAATATTAGATTATTCCCTTGGCTTACCAAGTAGAATAGGTTCGTATAAAAGCTATTTTTTTAGTATATATCAGTGAGATATATATTTAGAAAAATATCTCTGTGCTTCCTATAGAAAAGATATTTAAAAATTAAAAAGGTAGAAGAAAATAAAAATCGGAATTGAGGAAAGTTTCATAATATAAAGAATTATACATCTTTATAATAGTAACATTGTCAATGTTAGTATTTTAAATCTCCATCGAACAACAAATTTATTTCAGTATAAGCCCAGATCAACAATATATAATAACTAGCACATGGAAGCAGCCAGATGTCCACCTGCAGACAAATAAATAAGAAAATTGTGATCCATATATAATGGAATATTACTCAGCTACAAAAAAAAAATGCATTTGAGTCAGTTCTAGTGAGGTGGATGAAACTGGAACGTATTATATGGAGTGAAGTAAATCAGAAATTGAAACACCAATATTAACGTATATATATATATATATATATATATATATATACACATATATATATATATATACAATATATATATATTTTAAGAAGATGGTAATGACAACCATATATGCAAGACAGCAAAAGAGACATAGATGTAAAGAACAGACTTTTGGATTCTGTGGAAGAAGGCAAGGGTGGAGTGATTTCAGAGAAGAGCACTGAAATATGTATATTACCCTCTGTAAAATAGATAAGCATTGCAAGTTTGATGCATGGAGCAGGGCACTCAAAGCCAGTACTCTGGGACAGTCCAGAGGGATGGGATGGGGAGGAAAGTTGGGGAGAGGAGTTCAGGATGGGGTGTACACCTATGGCTGATTCATGTGGATGTATGGCAAAAACCACTGTAATACTGTGAAGTCATTGGCCTCCAATTAAAATAAATAAAATTAATTTAAAAGTATAAAAGAAAAATAAAAACCAATATATATAAAAACAAAAGCTCTCCCGATATCTTGGGAACAGTAGAAACAAACTAATGATGAATAAAATAATAGATATGAATTTCAGAGAACACATTCAAAATTACAGATAATCATCATTTTTGGTAAAATCAACTGAAACAAAAAGATGTACATAAGGTAGTTACTGTAATCATTATCATCATTATATTACCATCCTGTTACTTAATAAACAAAAACGTATAATCTAAACACAAAATTCTCTCGACCACTGCCCTTGACCTCGAACATGGGGCAGCTCCTCTTGGCCGCCACTCCTCAGGCATGGGGTCCATGATGAAAGTGAAAGAAGAGAGTGAAAAAGTTGGCTTAAATCTCAACATTCAGAAAACGAAGATCATGGCATCCGGTCCCATCACTTCATGGCAAATAGATGGGGAAACAGTGGAAACAGTGTCAGACTTTATTTTTCTGGGCTCCAAAATCACTGCATGTGGTGACTGCAGCCATGAAATTAAAAGATGCTTACTCCTTGAAAGAAAAGTTATGACCAACCTAGATAACATATTCAAAGGCAGAGACATTACTTGGCCAACAAAAGTCCATCTAGTCAAGGCTATGGTTTTTCCAGTGGTCACGTATGGATGTGAGAGTTGGACTGTGAAGAAAGCTGAGAGCTGAAGAATTGATGTTTTTGAACTGTGGTGTTGGAGAAGACTCTTGAGAGTTCCTTGGACTGCAAGGAAATCCAACCAGTCCATTCTAAAGGAGATCAATCCTGAGTGTTCACTGGAAGGACTGATGCTAAAGCTGAAACTCCATTACTTTGGCCACCTCATGCGAAGAGTTGACTCATTCGAAAAGACTCTGATGCTGGGAGGGATTGCGGGCAGGAGGAAAAGGGGACGACAGAGGATGAGATGGCTGGATGGCATCACTGACTTGATGGATGTGAGTTTGAGTCAACTCCGGGAGTTGGTGATGGATAGGGAGGCCTGATCTGCTGCAATTCACCGGGTCCCAAAGAGTTGGACATGACTGAGCGACTGAAATGAACTGAACTGAACTGAAACACAAAATTGTCTCTATAAAAGCAAAGTTATTAAGATAAGGTTGATGTTGAAATTCACCGTAAATTATTTTGAATAAAAAATGCATTTAAAGATATTAAAAACATGTAGATATAAAAACCTAATTACTTACAAATAGCAAGGCCTGAATGGTTCACTCACATTGTGACATTATGTTTGTATGTGTATATTTACATACATATGTATGTCTCTGTGTGTGTGTATGTATATATATGCAGATTCATATAATTATAATACCTACAGAATTGCCATAGTAAATATTTAAGACACAAATTAGTTCCCATTTTATTAAATTTTGATTTAATTCATGAAGGAAAAACAGTTACAAGAGGATTTAGGATACATTATAGATGATATAGAAGATCATTTAATCAGCTTTCTGTGCTGTGCTTGGTCATACAGTAGCTCAGTCGTGTACAACTCTCTGACTGTGGACTCAGCCTTGCCACTCACAAGCTCTTGTTCATGGGATTCTCCAGGCAAGAATACTGGAGTCCAGAATGGGTAGCCAACCATTCCCTCCTTCATAGTAGCTAACAGACCCAGGAATCAAACTAGGGCTTCCTGTATTGCAGGGAGATTGGCACTCCAATCCAGTACTCTTGCCTGGAAAATCCCATGGACAGAGGAGCCTGGTGGGCTGCAGTCCATGGGGTCGTTAAGAGTCGGACACGACTGAACGACTTCACTTTAACTTTTCACTTTCATTCATTGGAGGAGGAAATGGCAACACGCTTCAGTGTTTTTTGCCTGGAGAATCTCAGGAAAGTTGGAGCCTGGTGTGCTGCCATCTATGGGGTCTCACAGAGTCGGACACAACTGAAGCAACTTAGCAGCAGCAGCAGCAGCAAGAAGATTCTTTATCAATGAGCCACCAGGGAAACCCCTTACTAAGCATTGCAAGAGGCTAAATATATCATGTGGTGTACATAAATGCTATTTTAATTAAAATTATAATAGCATATATGTATTGAAATCTTAAAATATCCCAGGCATTCTTATCACCACCATGTGGATTTCTTTCCTAATTTTGTCCTGAAAATAACTGAATGAATTATGTACTAAGTCTTATATTTATAGACTTTGAAAATCTAAATAGAGGAACATAAAAGAAAATAAAGAAATGAAAATACTGTTTTATTGAGACAGAGAGAGTGACTTTACCTCAGAGCACAAGTTTGTCTGTATCCAATAGTGTTTAATACTTTGCATTATTATCACTTTTATACCATAAGCATTTGTTATAATTTTTAACCCAAAATTATTAACTAAAGTTAAAAATCTACAAAGATTTATTTTTCTTAAGTGGTTATTCATATATTCATTGACGAAATGATACAGAAACAGTTTCTGCCTTAAGAAATCTTTATTTTTAAAATTTATGGTTATTTAAAATACATTATGTATACTTAAAAGAAGATATTTTCTTCTTTAGTGTAATATACATACTAGAGTGTATAGCTAGATAGCAAATACATGTATGACATATATGTAATATGTAATATATTCACACAACTTTTCACTTGCACGTATCAAGTAGGGACTTATAACTTTTATTATATACACTCACACAGCATACACAAACTACTTATTTTTCTTCCAAAGATAGTACCTTAATAGTAAGAATAAAATAATTTATGTTTGTTTGCATTTTTAATATATGACAACATTATACAAACGAGGCAAAATAATTTTTCGTTCATTAAGTATGGATATCAAGAGTCCACACAACACCTTTGGAAACAAAAAGTGTCAAGATGTAAACAAACACTTGTTCTTTCTCCAGTAAAAACATGTATAAAACTTAAGAAATGATTAGAAAAGCAACTTGTCCCTTTATATGTTTCAATAGAGCAGTAAAGCATTGAAATTATATTTCCCAATGAAAATTTATTTGAAAGTTCAACCTGTTTCAAACAAGCGCTAATGGCAATATAAAGAAAAGTTANATGTATAAAACTTAAGAAATGATTAGAAAAGCAACTTGTCCCTTTATATGTTTCAATAGAGCAGTAAAGCATTGAAATTATATTTCCCAATGAAAATTTATTTGAAAGTTCAACCTGTTTCAAACAAGCGCTAATGGCAATATAAAGAAAAGTTAGCTTAATTACATAAATCATTAGAAAAGTCAAAAAATATATATATATATACTTTAATATGTTTGCACTTCATATAACTAAATTTTTTTATACTTAGTTTTATTCAGAGATAATTATACAAATGTTTCTCAGTGCTCTAAATCATTCTATGGAAAGTAGGTAATTTTTCTGATCATTTTTCTTGGAGGTTCATGTTTAGATTTCTCAGAAATAATTTTATGTACTTCATAATATAATCCAAGAAGATTTTAAATGTTTTAATTCCTAAATTTTCAGCTACTATATGATACTGTGAAATGGTTACTTCCAGTATAATCAGTTACATTATCACAATGAAAATTTCTGTGTACCTAAATAACAGTTTCATATAATAAAAATATATTACAACTGATATGAATACAGTGCTGAACTAGATACATTAAAATGTTTTATCCTTTTCACCAAATTACATTCAGAAGAAAGAAACTTAGAGGCTTCCCTCATAGCTCAGTAGGTAAAGAGTCTACCTACAATGCAAGAGATCTGGGTTCGATTTCTGAATGGGGAAGATACCTTAGAGAAGGAAATGGCAACCCACTCCAGTATTCTTGATAGGAGAATCCCATGGACAGGGGAACCCAGGCTAAGGTCTTTGGGTTGCAAGAGTCGGACATGACTGAGTGACTAAGCACACACATAGACAAGATTCAACATATCAGTTAAAATTCAACATATCAATTTAAATTCTCTAAAATTTCATAGTCTTCTATAATTCAACAGTGATAACATCCCTTGAACATTTCCATCTCTTTTATTTTTCTTTCTTCACATTTATTTTCTTGCAAAAAGTTTAAGTTGAACATTATATTTTTAAAAAATTTTACTTGATATTCTCTGAGAGGAAATGCATTAAATATTAATAACACTAAGGAAACAAAACACATATTTAGATTCTGATATTCAATTGGAAGTTCTATATTGATGTTGAGTCTCATAAAAATCTAGCAAAATGACAAATTTTCTTGATGCCTAAAAGGAAAATAAAAGAGTAAAGTCTTCTTCAATCAATGTTGATCATTTTATTCAGCTGATATAAATTAATTTTACATTTGTTTTTGTTCAGTTGGTCAGTCAGGCATTTTCTAATTAATTCATCCAATTTAGAGTTTATTTTTCTAAAAATCTATGCTTTCCTAGGCATAGTTTAAGTACCAGGCATAACAAGTGTGAACAAAAAACAACAACAAAAATAAACTCACAAATACAAACCAGAATCACTGTCTTTATGAAGATTATGATTGCTGCTGCTGTTCAGTTACTCATCATGTCCGACTCTTTGCATCCCCGTGGACTGACACACACCAGTCTTCCCTGTCCTTCACCATCTCCTGGAGTTTGCTCAAACTCATGTCCATTGAGTTGGTGATGCCATCCAACCATCTCATCCTCTGTTGTCCCCTTCTCCTTCTGCCTTCAATCTTTGCCAGCATCAGGGTCTTTTCCAGTAAGTTGGCTTTTCACACCAGATGGTCAAAGTATTGGAGCTTTATCCTCAGCATCAGTCCTTCCAATGAATATTCAGGGTTCATTTCCTTTGGATTGACTGGTTTGATCTCCTTGCTGCCCAAAAGACTTTCAAGAGTCTTCTCAATCACCATAGTTTGAAATAATCAATTATTTGGCACTCAGGCNATGAATATTCAGGGTTCATTTCCTTTGGATTGACTGGTTTGATCTCCTTGCTGCCCAAAAGACTTTCAAGAGTCTTCTCAATCACCATAGTCAATTATTTGGCACTCAGGCTACTTTATGATCTAATTCTCATATCAATACTTGACTATTGGAAAAACCAGTAGTCTAGATGGACCTTTGTCAGGAAAGTGATGTCTCTGCTTTTTAATATGTTGTATAGGTTTGTCATACCTTTTCTTCCAAGAAGCAAGCGTCTTTTAATTTCATGGTTGCAGTCACTACCCACAGAGATTTTGGAGCCCAAGAAAATAAAATATGTCACGGTTTTCATTGTTTTCACATCTGTTTGCCATGAAGTGATGGATATACTATTTATTGTAGAAAACATCTAACTTACATATATTTTAAAGTTGTAGATACACAATGCTCAATATGTTATTGTCTAATTTTGTATAATTTAAATACTAATGCATTTCAATAATGGCATTTCAATTATATCAAATTGTCATCAGAGTTGACTAGCATCTGAAAATCAAGGAAAAGAGATTGCATTTTCATAGATAAAAGGAGGAGAATTCTATGTACTCTTTATGGAATCTGCTCCATCTCTTAGTTACCTTTTTAATAAAATAAAAGTTTTAATAATGCATTTATTCCCTGAAACCAATGGAAATTCTGTATACTTAATATAAAAATTGAGCAGAAGGTTTTTAGTCATTTTATCCACCACTCAGTTAAAGGCTGCTTCTGGGGCTTGTGATGATGTCATTCATTTTGTGACAAAGAAAGAGAGCTTGGGAGCATTTTTGTGTTTATTTTGCAAAGTTTGTTGTCAAAGACAAATTAAAATTATTCAGTGTTTATATGAATGCTTTAAGCTTCAGTAAAAAGTTATTCTAGGGACTTCCCTGATTGTCTAGTGGGTTCAATCCCTGGTTGGGGAATTAAATCTCACATGCCACAACTTAAAAAAAAAAAAGAATCTTCATGCTGCCACTAATAACCAGCCCAGTTGAATAAATAAATATATAAAAATGGGGTTATTCTAGTTCTTAACTTAATACCGAGGTCAACTAATGTCTTCAGAGCGACTGAACTGAACTGAATGTCTTCCGATCTCCAAATATGACATTAATTTTCATAATATGTTTTTAAAATAAAGTGTTGCCCAGAACACACAGTACAGTCAAAGTTATCTTCCATAGATATCAACCACTGAAATCATTCTTCTTCTTTAATATATATATCTTTATTTTAAATTTTGTTTTGGTTCCGATAACTTCCATTCAAATATTACATCTGAATACATAGCTTAGCAGTTCGATCTATCCAAAAGTCATTTAAAAAATCTATATTATGAAGCTAAAATGTGTTAACTCTCAGAAATGTAAAAAAAAAAAAAAAATCTATCTTAGAAAAATGATGGAACTTGTACCAGGAAAAAACAAATGCTGAAGTGTTTCTGTAAAAAGCCAATTTCAAGTTAGGCAAAAGCAATGGCCATTGGAAAATGAAATACCATAGTTTCAATGCAGGCTTTTCAACTCACTATAGACTTGACCCTGAGCAAGGACATTAAAAGTTTTCTGAACCCTCAGTTCCCAAATTAAAATAAATTAAATCATATCATAATTGTAATACTTGACTCCCCAAATACCATCATTAAAATACACTGGTCAGGCAAAACTAAATTTTTATAAGCATCATTTTGACTGAAATTTAGTAGGACCTCAATTTGGGAAATTAAACGATAATCATTTCAAAGTTTGCGGGCCTGGACTTGTTACTTTTAAGAAGGATTTAATGAGAGGAGGTAGTAGATGTTGGCCAGAATTCATGACATAATAATTTTAGATCAATGGCCAGAGTATGACAAGCATTTTTAAGTATGTTGTGCTGAGGAAGAGATTAATAATCAGATTTTTTTTATTGGTTTGGTATTTCATTTGCCACAAATATTTGCTGAAGCAAGTAGCTAAGTGAATTTTTCTTGGTCTCAGTATTTTGTAACACATGGACAGGGAAAATGCCTGGATCTTAAATTTAGGAAGTAACAAGTTTAGGGAGTAATATTGGTTTCAGATCTTACTGTTTTTTGTTTTTTTTTTGGGGGGGGGAATTAAACAAGGACACATACACTAAACAACTTATATAATGACTAGTTCATAACAGATGTTTAATAAATGTTACTATCCTTATTAAAATATGGAACTAAACATTTAGAATCTTGGATTTAAAGTGTGATGTTACTATCAACAGAGTTTTCCCTTTGGCTTGGAGGGTTAAAAACCTGCCTGCAATGTGGGAGACCCACATTCAATCGCTGGGTCAGGAAGATCCCCTGGAGAAGGGAATGGCAACCCACTATGGTGTTCTTACCTGGAAAACTCCATGAACAGATGAGCCTAGTGTGGTACAGTCCATGAGGTCCCAGAGTCAGACAGGACTGTGTGACTAAAACACACACATTACTATCAAAGATCAAGGTAAAATCAGAAAAATGCATTTATACTTCTATGTGTGTGTGTGAATATATACACCTATATTTTTTGTCTGATTTGATTTCCTTACCTAGGAAAGGCATATTATAATTCTCTAAGTATCTTAAAGCAATAAAATCTAGTTAACACATAAATACATTTTTACATCGATAAAGAAAACCAAATACAATATTTGTGAGAAAGTCACCTTATATAATGGTGCATATATTTTCACTTTGTTATGAGAAAATATCTCAGTCCTCCAATAGTTTTGTTCTTGCATAAGCAATGTATAAGAAGTTCTTTCTTATCTTTGAAGAACTTGATAGAATATCAAGGCCATTCTTCCCGGCCATCTCCTCAAACCAAACCTGCTGGTTGGAAGCTGTGCCTCTGACATTGATTTCCTTCACTTACACCCTTCAAGCTCCAAATCTTTGTAGTTTGTTTGTTTGTTTGCTATGCTTTTCACCTGAATTCTCTCCTGACCTCCAGATGAAAAAATAGTAATTACTTTTTATATTATCCATTGGTTTATACTTTGTTAAGCCTAACAAATGGTATATGATATGTGCCATTTTCTTATAGTTTTTGCTATTCTGAGTGAAATATAATCTGTCTTTGCTTTTGAAATCAGCCATTCAGCTTACTTGGATTTTTGGCCAGGATAGTATGCCCAATTCTGCCATATTCAGTGAGTCCTGATGAGTTTAAAAAATCTAGTAATCTCAATAGGACAAAAATATGATTGGAGATACATTTCACCAGGGAAATACTTGGCTATTATTTAGAAAATTTTATCAGAAATTACATCTGAAAAGTAATCTCTTTCTTAGCATGACATACTTCAAAATGCTTGTCATACTATGGCCACTGATCTAAAATTATTATGTCATGAATTCTGGCCAATATCTACTACCTCTATATCACTTAACTGGGCTTCGCTTGTGGTTAAGCTGGTAAAGAATTTGCCTGAAGTGCAAGAGGCCCAGGTCCGACCTCTGGGTCAGGAAGATCTCTTGAAGAAGGAAATGGCTCCCTTCTCCTGTATTCTTGCCTGGGGAATCTCATGGACAGAGGAGACTGGTGGACTACAGCCCACAGGGTCACAAAGAGTCAGTCATCACTGAGCCACTAATATGCACGCAGAAGAATCATAAATATAAAAAGTTGCTCATTCATTTTTCCAAATTTACCATATACAGTTTTCTATATGTGTCTTTCTCATGTTTCTGTGAATATAAAATTTGTTTAGATTAAAAGAAATATGATGCTTTTGAAAGGACTTCCCTGGTGGCTCACTGGTAAAGAATCCACTTGCTATGCAGGGAACGGTGATTTGATCTTTGGATTGGAAAGATCTCCTGGAGGAGGCCATAGCAACTCATTCCAATACTCTTGATGGGACAATCTCATGGACAGAGGGGCCTCGTGGGCTACGGTCCATGGGATCACAAAGAGTCAGACATGACGGAAGCAACTGAGCCTGCATTCACACAATGCCTTGAAGACCCACTGATTTATTTATTTATTTATTTATTTTCTTTCATCATTCAGGTTGCTCTTAGTTCAAAAAACTCTGTTGAGTGATCACAGTTGGAGAAAACTTTACATATAAGTTTCAAATCTGACCCCGACATGCCTCCATTTGCTAGGTGTGTGACTTGAGCAAGTTACTTTTCTTCACAGGTTTTCAATTTCCTCATTAGTAATAGTGAATTAATAATAATAACACATTTGTTAAATTGTAAAAAGGACTAAAGGAGTTAGCATAATTGCATGCTTAAGGCAATACCTGGAATATAATTAGCAGTGATGAGTTTATGCTATTATTACTGTCATGACTACCATAAAGAATCCAGCTCCTGGTTAACCCTACATGGAATTTTTCAGGTCTATTAATATAAGCAATTAGAAAGACTTTGCCTGCCAGGCTTCAAGGGAAAAACAGCCTTTCCCACATGAAGCTTGGTACACTGTCCCTACTCCATAGTCTAAGAATCAGGGCTCGCTGTGTGGTCATGCTTCCCACATTCCTAGCCTGGTGCCTTCAAGCCTCTGTCTATTTGAGGCTTTGTGCAAAGGATTTTTTTTCTTCTTCTTCTTCTTCTTTTCCTTTCCTCTCACTTCTTTTCTGCTCTGAGGTCTTTTTTAAGCAGCTCTGCCCAAATCTTCATTGTAGGTAATAAAGGGCCAACTATGGGCACAATTTTCCTACTCCTACTCGGCACTAGTATTTTTCCACTCCTAGCTCCCCACTCCTCATACCCCCTGGCTTTTATTCCAAAGTCCGTATCCTGATCAGTTTGTTGTTTAAGTCTTCCTTAACCGCAGTATGACTCCCACACCTGTGATGATCCCCCTGACCCTCCACCAGTCTATGCAGGAAAATGGAACATGGGAGAGTCTGCACTTTTCAATTTTTAAGACTTGCTTAGGCTACAGCAGTAAGTGATTAAAGGCTTATTGCTTTTGTTTTTGGCTTGTTGCTTTAATTGGCTGTTCTGAAGCCTGGCAGTTTAGCTCTCTCTCTCAGTTCAGCTGAGCTCCTAGCATATGGGTAATGAGTGATTCTCTGTATTTAAATGTTGGCAGTGCTGTTCTTCTGAAACTCATCAGTGTTTGAATGCTACAAGATCTATTCCAAAGCAAATGTCAGTGTTCACTTCTTTAGATCTTAACTGACTAGAGTAGATTAAAAATATTTGAACATGAGGACTCAAAAATAGAGAATTTAATGTAGCATTGTAAAACAATTTTCAATTATAGAAAAAGTCAAGAATTTGTTCTAAGGAGAATCTATGATAACAGAAAATGTTCTTCAATAATTCTAGACAATTTAAAATAAAAACGTTGGTACTTCATCTCAAAAAATGAAAGCAATATAATAAAGTGTTAGCACCCAAGTATGAAAAGCAAATTGATATATATTGCTTGCAAAATAAGAAATTTAAAAAACTACCTATCTGGCAGTAACCATAGTAATTGAGACTATGGCTTCTAGAGTGTAAATGTCAAGGTTCAAATACCCCTCTAGCATTAATCTGAGACTTCAGAGAAGCATGTAAACTTTGTTTCCAGTTTCCCATAATAATATTACCCTAGTGTTGTTGCAATGATTGAATATATATGTATATATAATGCTCAAAATATTTGTACAGTATGAAATATTATACAAATCAGTTATTAATAAAGTTATTTTCTTATCATTTTAGAATGATAATAATGCTTATTATTCAATAGTTATATAAAAA
>SJYV01045528.1:48215-58273 GCA_006410875.1 Neotragus pygmaeus | reverse complement strand
CTTGGGCTTGGAATGAAAGCTGATCTTTTCCAGTCCTGTAGTCACTGCTGAGTTTCCCAAATTGGCTGGCATATTGAGTGCAGCACTTTAACAGCATCATCTTTTAAGATTTGAAATAGCTCAGCTGGAATTCTATCACCTCCACTAACTTTGTTGGTAGCAATGCTTCCTAAGGCCCACTTGACTTCTCACTCCAAGATGTCTGGCTCTAGGTAAGTGACCACACCATTGTGGTTATCTAGGTCATTAAGATCTTTTTTGTATAGCTCTTCTGTGGACTTGGTGGCTCGGATTGTAAAGAGTCTACCTGCAAAGCTGGAAGATNTGCTTCCTAAGGCCCACTTGACTTCTCACTCCAAGATGTCTGGCTCTAGGTAAGTGACCACACCATTGTGGTTATCTAGGTCATTAAGATCTTTTTTGTATAGCTCTTCTGTGGACTTGGTGGCTCGGATTGTAAAGAGTCTACCTGCAAAGCTGGAAGATCAGGGTTCGATCCCTAGGTCGGGAAGATCCCCTGGAGAAGGAAATGGCAACCCACTCCAGTGTTCTTGCCTGCAGAATCCCATGGACAGAGGAGCCTGGCGGGCTACAGTCTGTGGGGTCTCAAGGAGCTGGACACAACTGAGCGACTTTGCTTTCACTTTTCTGTATATTCTTGCCACCTCGTCTTAATCTTTTTTTTTTTTTTTTTGTCTTAATCTCTTCTGTTTCTGTTAGGTCTTTGCCATTTCTTTCCTTATTGTGTCCACTCTTGCAGGAAATACTCCCCTGATATCTTAAACTTTCCTGAAGAGATCTCTAGTCTTTCCCATTCTGTTGTTTTCTTCTATTTCTTTGCACTGTTCATTTAAGAAGGTCTTCTTATGTCTCCTTGCTATTCATTGATGGCAATTTAGGAGATAGTATAATTGGCCTGATCCCTGACAGTCCCTGACTCTGGGGATTTGGCAGAAAAGGTGTTTAATTAAGCATGGAAAACTGGGATTGTGGCTGTCCGGCCATGAGAGAAAGGGTCTGTTTGGCAAAGGAAACCATGGGTTCCCTGTTGAGCACCCCAAATGTGCCAGGTTGGTTAGCCTGAGGAGGCGTCTTGGATTAGTGGGGGGAAAAACCCCACCAGAGTCCCAGGGCCTGAATCCTTCAGAGAAGGAGGAAGGAGACCTAGGCTCTGAGTCAACTAGAGATTACCTTTATCACTGCCACAAAAGAGAAACAAATAGAGTTGAAGGGTAGGGCTGGTTCGTACCCATCAGGCAGTGATAACAACTCAAGGCTGAAGTTCCCCTCAGGATATGGACCTTGAGATGGAGAAGAGCCTCCCTCTCCTCAGAAGTAAAAGAGGCAACACCCATCTGTTGGGAAAGCTGGCTAAGAGGTTCAAGGATCAGGAGAAAGGCCAAGAAGTCAGAAGACAAGGAGGACATAAGCAATATCCAAGATAGGAAGGAAGGTGTCCAACCACGACCATTCCCAGGAGGAGATTCCTAAGCCCCCTGAGAAGGCGCTCACTCACAGCTTCCACTGAAGTGTATCCAGGCTCCCTTAAGAGATGCGAGTGGGGAACACAGCCCTCGTTTCGGTGTCACCATCATTAAGGGGGTTGAAATCAAGAGGAAGACTGGGTGGGACTAGGAAGGTGCACTTCCTAACATGGGAAAGGACTATCACCCTCAAGGAGAAGGTGCTCGCCTGCAACTTCTGCTTGGGGGTGCTACAAGGGCCTTAGTCCCAACAGCCCTCATAGGGAGCCGAGCTGCAAACTTTGAGGAAGCTTCAGAGAGTCCCCCAAATTGTTCTTCACCACAGTTCTGGCGTCTCAGAACCAGACTGACACTGTTATCCAGTATGGAGCTGGAGTCAGGCCCAAGGAGCCATAGAGGGGAACTGAGTCACCAGTGAGTGGGTTGGCCAAAAAAAGTTCCTTGGGCTTTAAAGTCAAAGTAAAAGACATATTTTTCATTTTCACCATGAACTTTATTGAACAACATAGTCACCATTTTTTCCCACTAAAGAAAGAAAAAGTGAAGTCAATCAGTTGTGTCTGACTCTTCGCAACCCTGTGGACTGTAGCCTACCAGGCTCCTCTGTCTATGGGATTTTCCAGCCAAGAATACTGGAGTAGGTGACTATTTCCTTCTCCAGTGGATCTTCCTGACCCAGGGATTGAACCCAGGTCTCCCACATTGTAAACAGACGCTTTACCATCTGAGCCACCATTTTTCAGGCACTTTCATAATTCCATCTTGCCAAAACAGTTTGGCTTTTTGAGCAAAGAACTATTTCTAGTTCCTTTTACAGTCTTCCTGGGAATTGAAATTTTTTCCACGAAGAGAATTTTGTAAACACAGAAATAAATGGAAATCCAAAGGTGGGCTGTCTGGTGAATATAGTGGATGAATCAGAACTTCCCAGCCAGGCTGTAACAGTTTTTGCCTGGTCATCAAAGAAACATGTGATCTTGTAGTCTCCTGATGGAAGATTGTGTTTGCTGTTGACTTCAGTTGGTCTAATTGGGAGCAGTATTTGGAATTAATTGTTTGGTTTTCCGGAGGAGCTCATAATAGAGGACTCCCTTCCAATCCCACCTTATATGCAATATCATCTTCTTTGGATGAACACCAGCTTTTGGTGTGGTTGGTGGTGGTTCATTTCATGGGGCCCACAGTCTCTTCCATTCCACAATATTGTATAGTATCCACTTTCCATTCCCTGTCACAATTTGGTTCCCCCCCAACCCCCTGCCCCCTTAATTTATGTGAAACCCAAACATCAAAGTGACTAACATAATCAAGTTGGTTCAGATGATTTTCGATGCTTGATTTGGATATTTTGAATATGTCATCTATCTCATGCATGATGTAAAGTTAATTGTTCTCAGTTCTCAGTTTGATCACTATCAACTTCAACTGGTCTCCCCAACCAAGAAGCATTGTCCAGTGACAAATTTCCAGCATGAAACTTCACAAACCACTTTCCACACATTCAATCAGTCACAGGACAAATCTTTTTTTTTTTTTTTTTTGCATTTCAGTTGCCTTTTTACCTTTGTTAAAATAATACAGCATAATATGTTGAAAATTCTGCTGTTTTTCTTCCATCTTCAATATTAAAATGGTTACACAAACGTTTACCGATTTTGATGCTTTTTTCAAAATGCTCACTGATATGACAGCTGTCACCAAAGAATCTAAGAGCATCATTTTGAATGAAGTTAAAGACAACTAAGTGTTACTAGAACTAGCTTAGGGAAAAAAACGAATGAACTTTTTGGCTTACCCCCATTTGCCCCCGTAATTAGGATGTCTCCATGGTTCTCTTGGTGAATCTTTTCAAGTCCTAAGAGATAGAGCAATAGGGGAGAATGAGAAAGATGAAAGGACAAAAGCCTCAGGCTCCTTCACGGCCAGAGACCAGTCTCTGCTAGATTCCACAGGCGGTGTCAGCCACCACCTGAGAGGCTACTTGAATCTACCTGGCTTGGGACGAGTCCCAGCCACCCTCCACAGAGGAGAGCCACAGCCCAACAGATGGACTGAGATTATGCCCTTTGAGGTCCCACCATCAGGAAAGATGGTGCAGGAAAATGGGCCATAAGAGCATAGTCATGCCCAGCTCTCAGGTGAGGGTCCTTGGCTCTGTATAGGAAAGAATCCAAGAGTGAGCCAGAGTAAAGTGAAAGCAGGTTTACAGAGAGAAACATACTCCTTAGCTTTCCTGGTGGCTCAGTGGTAAAGAATCCACCTGCCAATGCAGCAAACTCATGTTCAATCCTTGGATTGGGAAGATCCCTTGGAGGAGGGAATGGCAAACCACTCCACTATTCTTGTCTGGACAATCTCATGGACAGAGGAGCCTGGTGGGCTACAGTCCTTGAGGTTGCAAAGCCTGGGGCACAACTTGGCAACTAAGCAGCAAACAACACACTCGAAAGGCAGAATGCAGTGTGTCTCAGAGGCGACAGTGGTCCTGAAATATAGGTGCTTAGTTTTTAGGGGCTGGGTAGCTTCATAGGCTAGGGGGAGGATTATCCCAACTATTTTGGAGAAGGGGTGGAGACTGACAAGAACTAGGCCATCGCCCTCTTTTGGCCTTTTATGGTCAGCCTATGAACTGTCTCGTCACTTGTGGGTGTGTCATTTAGTATGTTAATGCTTTACATTGGGGTTCAAGGTCTACTGAAAGTAGAATCTTCTGCCATCTTGGACATAATCAGTTTTAACCAGTTTCTGTCATATCCTGCTTTTCTCAATGGGTGTGTCATTCTTTAAGGATTGTGCCTTAGCCCCTTTCTTCCTATCTCGGGAGCATAACCACCACTCATCAAGGGTGGGCCATGCACAGTGACTTCATTCCCAAGAGGACAGGATAAAAACGGGGACATCTGTTGAACTACCATGACCTCAGCCAGGTGACCAAGGTCAACACTGACAGTGGGAGTCATGTGGAAAGCATGGTGTCCTGCTGGGGTGTGATGAGAACGGCACTTTATTTCCATGGGCCTCCTCTCAATAACCATCCTCCTGTCATCTCAAGACATGAGCACCAGAAAAACTCCAAGGAGTCCTCCAGGACCTCCTCCAGGACACCAAAAATGAGGACCGTCACAGCCCAGAGGAACCAAAGAAGACGGGACGCCAATGCAGTATGGGATCCTGGGGCAGAAAAAAGACATGAGGCAATATGAATGTGGCCGTGGACTGGAACCTTCCCTTTCTTGGCAGGGATCAGGCATGTGGTCCTGGGTTGCATAACGTACAGAGGCAGAGAGAAAGGGCCCTGGGTCACTTGGCATCATGTCTTCGGTACTGGCAGCTTCAGGCACCAGGACAAAGGCAGAAAACTGGACCTCAGTGGGTGACAATGTAGAGCATTGGTTGATTATTGTAACAACGGGAGCACACAATGGAGAGTGTTAGTAACAGGGGAAGCTGTGAGTGGGGGTGGGAATTCTCAATATTAGCTCTGCTGTTGGTCTGTGCCTCTAAAGCTCTTCTGATAAGAAGACAGTTCATTTACGACACAGAAACCAATTTTAAAAATCCTGTTGGGGGAGGTCTGTGTGGATGAGCACAGCTGTTGGACTAGTGTGCTGTGCGGGCTGGGGAGGGGTAGGTTGTCCACCATCTGCCTCCGCAGGCTTCCAGCCTTTTGGGTGGCCCTCCCCCCAGCCCACCAGGCAGCCTGCACCTTTCTTCCCCTTCCCAGTGGCTGGAAGCACAAAGCCCTTCAAGGTAGACTCCAGTTTTTCCTTTGCTCCCAGCTAATTCTAACTCCAAAGCTTCCTGTGCCTGCCAGCCTCCAAAGAGGCTGAGCCCCCAACCTGCCACCACCCTGTCTCCAGCTGCGAGACCCTCTTGGCATAACCAGTCACCCCAGGGCAGGGTGCCCTCCCACTCAATCCACTACTCCGAAGACCCCAGTTGCAACCAGCACTGGGTCCAACCCCCAGCCTGAATTCCAAGGCCTCCCTGGACAATGGGAGCCCTCCAGGCTGGCCTTCCCTCTTTCCAGTTCTCCTCTCCTCCCCTCCCCTTCCTCTTCACCTCCTCCCTGTCACTCACAGTCTAACTGTGGCTTCTGCCTGGGGAATGCTTTGCACCTCACAGGGGAGGAGTGATTGGGAACCCACCTGGAATGGCCAACCTTATGGCAGAAAGCAATGAAGAACTAAAGAGCCTCTTGATGAAGGTGAAAGAGGAGGGTGAAAAAGCTGGCTTAAAACTCAACATTCAAAAAACAATGATCATGGCATCCAGTCCCATCACTTCATGGGAAATAGATGGGGAAACAATGGAAACAGTGACAGACTTTATTCTGGGGAGCTCCAAAATCACTGCAGATGGTAACTGCAGCCATGAAATGAAAAGACGCTTGCTCCTTGGAAGAAAAGCTATGACCAACCTAGACAGCATATTAAAAAGCAGAGACGTAACTTCGCCAACAAAGGTCCATCTAGTCAAAGCTATGGTGTTTCCAGTAGTCACGTATGGATGTGAGAGTTGGACCATAAAGAAGACTGAGCACTGAAAAACTGATCTTTTTAAACTGTGATGTTGGAGAAGGCTTTTGAGAGTCCCTTGGACTGAAAGGAGATCCAACCAGTCAATCTTAAAGGAAAGCAGTCCTGAATATTCATTGGAAGTACTGATGCTGAAGCTGAAGCTCCAATACTTTGGCCACCTAATGTGAAGAACTGACTCACTGGAAAAGACCCTGATGCTGGGAAAGATTGAAGGCAGGTGGAGAAGGGGGTGATAGAGGATGAGATGGTTGGATGGCATCACTGACTTGATAGGCATGAGTTTAAGCAGACTCCGAGAACTGGTGATGGACAGGGAGGCCTGGTGTGCTGCAGTCCATGGGGTTGCAAAAGGTTGGACACGACTGAGTGACTGAAATGACTGGAAGGGCCGTCAATATCTGGGCCCAGTGGAGGACAGCCTCCTGGCTTTCAGCTGAGGTTCTGCTGCAGCAGAGGGACGTGCTGGCAAAGCCCTGAGATCCCACCGAGGGTTGGAAACCCCTCTGCCTGTGTTCAAACACTGGAGACCTCCCTGTCTGCTGGGGCACTCCCATGGGCTGCTGGGGTCCACACACCAGAGGACCAGTCCATGAACTCCATGTGTCTCTGAAGGCCAGCTCACCTCAGTTGGACGTGGAAGGCTGTGTGGGTGTGGGTGTGGGTCAAGGCCCCCTCAGCCTCTTCTCCAGCTTCCTGGGCCAGATAGCAGCTGAGCTGAACCATGCAGGACCAGAAGGTGGTAGGCAAGGAAGAAGCACCCTGGGTCATGGCCTGTGGGCCAGCTCCATGAATGTTAGGTGGCTCTTCGGTACGAGGAAACCACAGGAGAGGACACGTGGGAAGGGCCTGGTCAGATTTGTGCCACTGAGAGAAGTGTGGGCCACAGGAGGGGGCCATGTGGGGTCCCAGGATGTGGGAGGTGGTGTCAGGAACCACTGGAACTAGCCTGTTGCAGCCCCTGAATTCGAACACCCCAGCTCCAAGTGGCTGGAGGTGGTCCCTGAAGGAGCTGGAGCCATTTTCCGCAGCCAGCTCATCCTTGAGAGTTCTCTGGGAACCAGTCACCTCTCCCTGAGAAGCCTCTGACCCCACCATGACCGCGGCAGGTGACAGCTCCCTCCCGTCCTGCCACTGGCCTTGACACATGTCCCCTGCCCTCCCGGCAAGGTCACAGGGAGTCCCCACTCTTGGCTCTGCTCGGTTCACNGGGCTGGGGGAGAAACAGGGCCTGATTTTTGGCCACAAATTGAGAGGTCTGCCTGGCATGGGGCACTTGTACAAGGAAAGTTGGGGGCTCGGAGGGGTCTGGGTGGATAGCAACAGAAGGGTCTGGTTGCACTGAGGGGGGTCAAAGTCAGGAGATGTGGGGAGCAGGATGTTAGGGGCCCAGCAGGGACCACCGGCACTGCCTGGTCAGGAGATTGTGGGAGCAATGGGGGGCTGGCCAGGGATGAGCCTGGATAGAGACTCTCCCCTGCTCCCCAGGCCTGGGCTATGCCTCCATGGTGATCGTCTTCTACTGCAACACCTATTACATCATGGTGCTGGCCTGGGGCTTCTATTATCTGGTGAAGTCCTTCACCACCACGCTGCCCTGGGCCACGTGTGGCCACACGTGGAACACTCCCGATTGTGTGGAGATCTTCCGCCACGAAGACTGTGCCAATGCCACCATGGCCAACCTCACATGTGACCAGCTTGCCGACCGCCGATCCCCGGTCATCGAGTTCTGGGAGTGAGTCAAAGCACCTCCGGAGCCAGGCCTAGTCTGTCTTGCCTCCTGCATGTAGCTTGTGCGTGCACATGTGTGTATGTGCATGTGCACACAGGTACATGCACATGGGTGTGTCCCGTGCCCCGCCCTGGAGGCATGCAACCAGTGATGCAGAGCGGGCTATGCCTGCCTGCCTGGGGAGGGAAGCAGGAACTGCTGTTGGGCCCACTGGGGATGGCATGGTGCTGGGCCGCCTGGGGGTCCAGGCACACAGACTGCAGGGACCCCAGGCTGGGGACTTACACCAGGCCTCTCAGAAGCACTGGTGGGACCAGCTAGACTCAAGAGCTGCCAGAGCAATGCCACCCAGGACAACCCCAGTCTCTTGGCCTCTGCAGGCACAACTCTCATGGGCTCTCCTTCTCCAGGAACAAAGTCTTGCGTCTCTCCGGAGGGCTGGAGGTGCCGGGGGCCCTCAACTGGGAGGTGACCCTGTGTCTGNCCAGAGCAATGCCACCCAGGACAACCCCAGTCTCTTGGCCTCTGCAGGCACAACTCTCATGGGCTCTCCTTCTCCAGGAACAAAGTCTTGCGTCTCTCCGGAGGGCTGGAGGTGCCGGGGGCCCTCAACTGGGAGGTGACCCTGTGTCTGCTGACCTGCTGGGTGCTGGTCTATTTCTGTGTCTGGAAGGGGGTCAAGTCAACAGGCAAGGTACAGCCGGGGGAGACCCCGGGGCTGGGGCACCACTGCCTGGGCATGGGGTGCAGCTGCCAGGGACCACTGCTGCCACGGGAGGTGACTGCATCAGGGGTTGTACTTCATTCCGACCCCTGAGCCCCACCCAGTGGAGAGGGAGAGGCCCCCGCAATGGCTGCCCCTTCCCTGGGGTTGGGGCATCCCTGTCCCGCCTTCCCACCCTCCCAGTTTCTGTCAATTCTGGCTCAGGTGTAGGGTTCTGGTCAGTTTTAGGGTGTGGGTAGACCCGGTCTACTGCCTGTTTGTATCCCCTGATGTGTGGCCTAGAGGGCCCCAGTGGGGAGCCTGGACACATCGCTCCTTTAGGGGCCCACTGTCCGGCTGGGGGGACCACTGAACAGACACAAAATAAGACAGCGTGCTGAGCAGGTGGACCTGCTCTGGAGGCAGACACCTTCGGTGTTATCTCACTCTTACCTGTCTCTGGCGGGCTGACTGAGTTCTAATCCCAAGGACCTTGCGAGCACATGAGCTAGAGTCAGGGGACCAGGGAGCATGGGACCTGACCCTGTCCCCACTCCCTGCAGCTAACCTTGCTTGCTTTGGGACTGCCAGTACCCCAGCTGAGCACAGCCTCCTTTGGGAGCCATGGCTCTGACTAGAAGGCAGGGTAGGGGGCGGTGGTTTGAGTGGCCAGCATGGGGGGTACTGCGGCCTTCCCAGCAGAATACCCCTCTGAGCAGCCCGACCCCTCCAGATCGTGTATTTCTGTCTCTTATACACATCTCAGACCTCTCAATTNGCTCACCTCCAGGTATGGATTGACGCAGGGACACAGATCTTCTTCTCTTATGCCATCGGCTTGGGGGCTCTCACTGCCCTGGGCAGCTACAATCGCTTCAACAACAACTGCTACAAGTAGGCACCGTAGCCAGCCTCCCCTGCCCTGCCCTACCCACCTGTGGGCGGCAGGCAGTCTCAAGAGCCTGCGTGTCCCCCGTGCACAGGGATGCCATCATACTCGCCCTCATCAACAGCGGGACCAGCTTCTTTGCAGGCTTCGTGGTGTTCTCCATCCTGGGCTTCATGGCCACAGAACAGGGCGTGCATATCTCCAAGGTAGCAGAATCAGGTAAAGACCCCCCAGCCCCACCAAGCCCCGGCCAGGCTTCTGAAGCTGCAGCTGGACCACGGATATGAACACACGCAAATAGTCATTGTGAGAAATGGGAAAAAGTCCAACTCAATTTGTTCCATCAGCATGGGCCAGGAGGAGGCCTGGCTGAGCAACTGGGAGGCACAGCTGTGCCTCCAGCTCAGGGCTGGAGCCCCAAGCCCCCATCTGTGTCTTTCCAGGGGCCTCGGGGTGTGTTCTCCTTGCCAGAGTGTTGCCCAGGGAAAGGGTGGCCTTTTCTGGGTCCATGGGGACCTGTGACTGCAATGGCTGCTGGAACCCAGGCCCCAAAGCCTGAGCCAGACATCCCTGTTACAGGTGTCAGTCTACCAAGGGCCTGCGGGAACCTGCCATCGTGGTCCCTGGCATGGCCCACACACAGGGGTGGGAGTGGTCCGGTGATGCTTTGCCACAAGTGGGAAGGCCTCTGTCCACAGGGTACCCTGCC
>SJYV01045528.1:0-48109 GCA_006410875.1 Neotragus pygmaeus | reverse complement strand
GATGCTTTGCCACAAGTGGGAAGGCCTCTGTCCACAGGGTACCCTGCCATAGTTCATTACCCTGGTGCTGGGGGGCAGGGTGGGGTGAGATGTGGGTGGGGAGGTCTGGATGTCCATACCCCGTACCTTCTCCCTCAGGGCCTGGCCTGGCTTTCATTGCCTATCCGCGGGCCGTCACACTGATGCCCGTGGCCCCGCTCTGGGCAGCCCTGTTCTTCTTCATGCTGTTGCTGCTTGGTCTCGACAGTCAGGTTTGCAAAGGGTTATGGGCCTAAGACGTGTGCAATGGGGGGTGGTTGTGGGCCTAGGGCACCCTGGGCACCAGGAGACGGTGGGCAGGGGAGGGGCCCGGCCTGAGTTGCCCGGCTACAGTTTGTAGGTGTTGAAGGCTTCATCACTGGCCTGCTGGACCTCCTCCCAGCCTCCTACTACTTCCGGTTCCAAAGGGAGATCTCCGTGGCCCTCTGCTGCACCATCTGCTTTGTCATTGACCTCTCCATGGTGACCGATGTGAGTGCGAGTGGGACGTGGGCTGCCCACCCCTACCCCTCCTTGCAGGCGGCCAGCTGCCGGCCCCCCTGACCCGGTCTCCTCCACAGGGCGGGATGTATGTCTTCCAGCTGTTTGACTACTACTCAGCCAGTGGCACCACGCTGCTCTGGCAGGCCTTCTGGGAGTGTGTGGTGGTCGCCTGGGTGTACGGTAGGTCGGGGTCAACAGGCGAGCCAGGCTGGGGCAGTCAGGGGCAGTGGTAGGCGTCTCGAGCTCTGGCCCGCCCTGTCTCTGCAGGAGCTGATCGCTTCATGGACGACGTGGCCTGCATGATCGGGTACCGACCTTGCCCCTGGATGAAATGGTGCTGGTCTTTCTTCACCCCACTGGTGTGCATGGTAAGGGGGAAGGCCGGGCAGGGTGCAGGGCACCCAGGGGCCAGCTGGCCGTGGCTGCTGGGGATGAGTGCCAAGCTTCTCTCACCCACAGGGCATCTTCATCTTCAACATGGTCTACCACGAGCCGCTGGTCTACAACAATACCTACGTGTACCCGTGGTGGGGCGAGGCCGTGGGCTGGGCCTTTGCGCTGTCCTCCATGCTATGTGTGCCCCTCCACCTCCTGGGCTGCCTCCTCAGGGCCAAGGGGACCATGGCTGAGGTCAGTGCCCCATGCCCCGCTCCGTCCACGCCCCTCCTTGGTCCAGACAGGACCTCCAGGGTGCCCTTGATGGGGTATAGATGGAAGAGAAGTGGGCCCTCCAGGGCCTCAGGTCATGAGAGACCTGTCCCCAGCCTCTGTTTTTACAGCCACTCAACCCTCCACTGGCTTCCCTGGTGGCTCAGATGGTAAAGCGTCTGCCCGCCATGCGGGAGACCCAGGTTTGATCCCTGGGTTGGGAATATCCCCCTGGAGAAGGAAATGGCCGCCCACTCCAGTACCCTTGCCTGGAAAAATCCCATGGACGGAGGAACCTGGTGGGCGACAGTCCATGGGGTCGCAGTCAACTAAGCAATTGCACTCACTCACTCGACCCTCCCCTGAACCTGGTTTCCCTAGTGCAGGTGTCGCAGCCTGGCCAGCGACCCCAGGAAGGCTGGTCTGGGGCTCCAAGTTGGTGGCAGGTGGTGGGAAGTGGCCAGAGGCCCAGGGTGAGCAGGGGACCCTCCCCAGGCACTCAAGGCACCCCCCCCTCTCTCCCACAGCGCTGGCAGCACCTGACGCAGCCCATCTGGGGCCTCCACCACCTGGAATACAGAGCTCAAGACTCGGATGTCAGGGGCCTGACCACCCTGACCCCAGTGTCTGAGAGCAGCAAGGTGGTGGTGGTGGAGAGCGTCATGTGACGGGCCCCCGGCACCAGCTCCCCCTCTTGTAGCCATAGCACCCCTGCTTTAGCNCCTCCCTATTATTTGATGTGAAGCCAAACTATGGTGGAGGTAATGAAGATAATAGAGACCTTCAAAAGGTCCCATGTGCACTGCTACACTCAGTGCCCCCAACCCTGCAGCAGGTCACCGCTGACCCATGCCTTTGCCAAGACTCCTGGACACTCATGGTGAAGTCTGGGTCAGTCTCTTGTGGGGTCACTGCTCCTTTCCCCTGGGTCCCAGCGTGCACAAGGTTCTGTTGGTGCCCTCCAAGAGTCTGTTTCCCCAGTCCTCTGTAAGTTCTGGCAGCTCTATGGTGGGGATAATGGCGATGTCCAACCCACTCCACTATTCTTGCCTGGAGAATCCTATGGACAGAGGAACCTTGCGGGCTGCAGTCCAGGGGGTCACAAGAGTTGGACACAACTGAGTGACTTTGACTCCAAGAGGGCTTATGCCATACCCAAGTCTGCTGCACCCAGAGCCCCTGCCCCTGCAACAGTCCACTGCTGACCCACACCTTCTCAGGAGACACTCAAACATGGTTCTGTCTCAGTCTCTGTGGGGTCTTTGGGTCTTGGTGCACACAAGGTTTGTTTGAGACCTCTGGGTGTCTCTGGCGAGCATGGGGTTTGATTCCAAACATGATTTTGCCCCTCCTGCCATCTTGATGGGGCTTCTCCTTTGCCCTTGAACATGGGGTATCTCCTCAAAGTCGCTCCAGCACTGTGCACCTGCCGTCTTGCTGGGGCTTCTCTGTCCTTAGACGTGGGCTATCTCCTCACAGCCGCTCCAGCGCCACTCAGCCACTGCTCCAGGTCGAGCCACCCACTGAATTCAAATGAGAGCTTCAGGTAAAGAGGCGCTTTGCCCAGCAGTGAGGTAGGACATCCAGCTGCCACCAGAAGGAGCCTGCAGCTCACACAACAAAGCTCCATGGTGACTCCCTCCTCCCTGCTTGGCTCTGCTGATCGCTGGTTCCCCTTCCTGGCTGGCAGCCCATAGGCCCTGCCCCTGTGGCTTCAGAGGACACTTTTAGGCCTGGTCTGTGCCCTGAAGGAGGGACTCACAGATCTTCTCACATGGTCTGGCCCAGGCCCTTCCAGAAGCTAGACTCCCATGTGGGATGGAGTCCATCCGCCAATGCAGCTCAGCCCAAAGGTCTTCTGAGGGTCCCATTTTGCTTTTGATGTTAAGCTGTAAAAGACAAGGTGGAGTACCAGAACCTGACATCCTTGGCGGCGCCATCCATCACGTCCCTGTAAGTCCAGATGAAACCGAAGGCTTCGGAGCCGGCAGCCAGCCAGGCTTGGTTTCATGCGCTTCCACATTCTTCTTCTCTAAGATGTTTCCGGAAGCTGCAGAGCTTAGTGCTTCTGATCCAAAAATCTTCTGGCATTTTTTATTTGTAATAATTCCAAACCCACTGAACATTCTTGTAACAACTGAGATTTGGGAGCGAGAGTGGAAAAAAAGGATCAGTGCGATGATGAGGGGCCTACTCACTGTTAGATGCTAGATTTCAAAGGGAACGGAATTTGATGGCCCTGTTTGAGCTCCCAGGAAGTGTTGATCTCCTGCCTGAGGCCCCACAAGGGTTTCTTATTGTGGATCAGGGTAGCGGCAGGTATGGGACTCAGGGCTATGATCCAGCAAGAGTCTGGCAGGTCTGGAAGGAAGTGCCCTGATGCCTCTCAAACCTGGGTACCTTATTCTCAGCCTGTCCTCCTCTACATACTGCAGCCAGGGGCAGAGCAGGCAGGCCCTTGAGGTCAACTAGCCCAGTCCCCTCAGCTAATAGAGGGGGAAAGTAAGGCCCTGGGGTGAGGGACCTTGGGATTGTTCTAGAGCCTAGGGCCTCCTGGCCCCAATCCAGGGCTTTCTTGGTCCTAGCCCGTGAGTAGGATCAAAAACAAAATCACATCTGCCAAGTTACAGTCTAGAGCTTTCTCCATCTTAGAGTCCCTGACTTCTTATTTCTAACCTCTCCTATCGCCAGTCCTTGTGACAAGAATCAGACCAATAAACACCTTGCAGAATCCTTAAATTGCCTGGAAACTGGAAGACAGGTGCAAGAGCAGTGAATAGAGAGCTTATTAGAATCGGTGTTTCCTACGAGTCCTGACAGACAAGAATTTTCCTTAGAGAAACAGATGGAGATTCATTTCAAGGACCATGAAGAAGAAAAAACACATTTGCTCAAATGGCATGGTCTTTTTCTTCTGCAGTGACTCAAGCTCAGGTTCCTGCCCCATCCCCTGAGAGCTCACAAATGCGCATGTCTATAGATCTGCCTTTCCAGGCGCTCAGCCCTTATTATAGGGAGGGAGGATTCAACCGCTGATTCCAAAAACTATTTTCCAAGAATAACAGCATATCTGGCCCAGCACAAGGCTTTCACTTCCACTTGCTGGCAGAACATGGAGGCTGGGCATTCCCTTTTATCCATCCCCGTCACTGAGGCTTGGCCCAGGCCCTTTGGAAATCTCAGCTCTAGGAGGGGTTCACACATTCAGTTCTCAGAACCAAAAGGAGAGGTTGACAAAAGCAGGGCAGTGTAAGTGAAGAGAAACCAATACCCTCCCTACAGTAGGAGCTAATTGGATTGGAAACATAACTCTGGCAAGACTAAGTCATGGGGCCACAAGGATTTGGCTCAACTAGGGCCTCAGGAAACCTTCTCCAGAGGCCTGCTGGCTCCTGGAGTATAGAGAACCCTGCCTGAGAGGTTGTGGGGAGAAACTGAGCTCCTCCAGACACTGTAAAACCATCTGACCTAGGGCAATCTATATTTGCATCTTAAATGTATTGTCACAGAATACCATAGAGCTATCTACCAGGCCTTTCTGAGAGGTGAATTCCCATAGGGGGAACACATAATATTAGCAGCTCAGAAAATCTAATGGGCCTGGGGGGAGGGGGATGTGGAATCTTGGAATCATTTCGCTTAAGTAAACTTTGAGTTTTTAATCCTACATGGGTCCCTTTCCTTACATTTTTTTAAACATGAGAAAGAGGTTAGATGTTATATTTAACTTTGAAATTTTGGAACAAAATCTCTTCCTTAGTCAAAATCTCCATTTCAGTTTCCTCCAAACTAGTTCTTAAACTTTCTAGGGGCAAGAGGGGTTGTTGAGGGTGGTATAAGTCTTCTTTGCAAATCATATGAAGGCTTAGATTTCGCTATTTAAAAAATGGCATAGATACACTGTGATAGGCAACCTCTCTGATGGCTCCTAATAATCCCTTGATAGTCACATCCTTCAGTAACTGTTTCCCCTTGAGTGGAGGCTGAACTTAGTGATTTGTTTATAATGAGTAGGATATGATAAAAGTGGTGGGATTAGGTTAGAAATAGATTGTGGCTTCCTTATATATATTTTCCCACAATAATAATAATAAAGGACTGTTGCTTCCTGCTCACTCTCTTGCTCACTCACTGAAGAAGCCAACTGCCATGTTGCAAGATACACTGTGGAAAAATTCACATGGCAAAAAATGAATGTCTCTGGACAGTAGCTAACAAAGAACTGAGACTTGCCAACAGTCATGTGAGTGACTGTAGAAGCAGACAAGCCTTGAGATGAATGCAGCACTGGCCAATACTTGATTGCAGCCTATGAAAGTACCAAAGCCACACCTGTGTCCCTGACACATAGAATCATGTGATAATAAATTGTTGGGTTTTAAGCTGATAAATATGAATATAGGGCTTCCATGTTGGCTCAGCCAGTAAAGAATCTGCCTGCAAGTGGGAGATCTGGGTTTGATCCCTGGGTTGAGAAGATCCCCTGGAGGAGGGCATGGCAACCCACTCCAGTATCCTTGCCTAGAGAACNTCTCACCTCAGCCTGCTGCTCCCTGCCTGCCTCTCCAGGTTCTGCCCGACACACCCTTGGGTGGCCCCCACCCCAGAGGTGGCAGTGTGGGGCCCAGGATTGGAGAGCAGAGGGGGAAGGTGGGGGGCACAGCTGCAGAACCAAGGCAGATACTTCAGCTGGTCTAGACCCCTCTCCCCATCCCCAATCTAGACGCTTAGAGAGCCAGCCAGCAACGGGACCTTTGGTTCCTGCGCCAATTGCCACCAATATCAATTGTGTGAGCTTGTGTATGAGTGCACGTGTGAGTACGTAGGGTATAGATCTCTTCTTAGTAATGGTGAATACCAGGTGTAAGTTGTGCCTGTGGGCAAATGAGGCTTGTATTTTGCACATTTTATAAAAACTTGAGAGATTTCTGCTTGTATATTTCTAAGAGAAACACCCCGATGTCCCTCTCCTTGCCATGCCCCATCCCTTGCAGCCCCTCTTATACCTCTGCCCCCCAGCCAAGGAGTGTGAATTTCTAGATCTAATTTTCATAGGCAAAACAGAAGCTTCAAGCTATCAAGTGTGTAAGTCTGTCGTGTGGGTATGCATGTGCAGTCCCCAGCCCCAGACCAGTGGAAAAGTGCAAGGTGGGAGGGGGGGGAGACTCACTTGATGTCCCCACAAGTCGAGGGGGTTAGCCGGTGCATCACCATGGGGGCCCGGAGCTTCCCACCTGGCCTGCTCAGGCTGACCCCCACCCTGCCCTCTGGGATGGGCACCACCACTGCAGGGACCCAAGGTGGGCACCAGCCTAGGTATGGCTCCCACCTGAGAGCTTCAGGCTGATACCCTGTCCACGTCTCAAATCCTCCATGTGGCAGGTTCACTAAACCCTGCGTGTCCTGTCCAGTCCTGAGGGGGCCCTTGAGGGGCTTCCCTCACACCCTGACATGGGCTGGACGGGTGGGGCTGGGGGAGGGCCAGGGTCCAGTGGGGACGCCCTTACTGTGCTAAAAGCCACTGCAAACAGCAATAAAGACATCATTTTCCAAAGCTGGCTCCTGCTTGTCAGGTGTTGGGGGGCAGTCAGGGGATGAAGGGGTATGAGCCCTCCCTACCTTGAGTGGCTTCCCTGGGCAAGTGTTGGTTCTAAGGTCTGTACACCTGGCACAGTTCCAGGAACAGTGTAGGGAGCTGACATACATGGGGACCAAGGGCAACTAAAAAGGAACACACCAAGCAGTGTAGGTGGGTGTCAAGTCTGGGCTCTATAGCTTCTCAAGGGTGCTCCTCTGAGAGGAGGTAGGGCCCTGGGGAAGGCTGGTCACTGGGCAGGACCAGGGCACTAGCAGGTGCAAAGTCACCAGGTTAGTGACCTACCTGTACCTGATGCAAAGAGCTGACTAACTGGAAAAGGCCCTGATGCTGGGAAAGATGGAGGGCAGAAGGGGGTGATGGAGGATGAGATCGTCGGATGACACCACTGACCCCATGGACATGCTGCAGTCCACAGGGTTGCAAAGAGTTGCGCACAACTTGGCAACTGAACAACCAACAGGTTTGTGGATGGCTGGGACCCCAAGAAGGGTGGTGTTGCCAGGCCCTGCACTAGGGAGACAAGGAGGTTCAGAGGGGACAGTGTTATCTACCAAGTAGAAATGTCTAGACAAGGAGTTTGAAGTTCTAGAAAGTCTGCACTGTAGACAGAACTTTGGAAGTTCTCATTACATAAAGATGGCCCCAAGCCTGGATGAGTCCCTGGGCAGCTGGAGACGGAGCCTTGGCCCAGGCACTGAGCCCTGGGGCCCTGGGACACTCTGGACACAGCAGAGCAGAGGGGGAGCTGGCTGCAGAGTCAGGAGAGTTGGGAGGGACATCCCTCCACCACCCAGAACACACATGTGAGGGCCCACCATCCCCTCCAGGTGTCAGGGAGGAGGGGGTGATGGGCTCTGTCTTAGCTTACAGGACAAGAGAAATCTGGGTTGAGGGGAAATGCGAAAACCTGATCGGGATGGCATTAAGGGGTGGAAACAACCCAAGTCTCCGCAGAGAGAACAAAAAGGAGCTCCATCATGAAAAATGAGGGAAATTCTGACAAGATGGATGAACCTCTGGGACATGACACGTGGTGGAAAGCAGTTGGAAAACACATCCTGTGTGACTTGACCTCTCTGAGGAGTGTAATTCCAAGATAAAGTGTGGGGAGGGGGAAGTTAGTGTTCAATGGGGACAGTGTCCGTTTGGGGAGAGGGAACAGTTCAGGAGATGCGCAATGGGGATGGCTGCACACGATGGAAATGCACTTACTGCCATTCAACTGCCATCCCGAAAATGATTCTGGGGGAAGTTTGAGATTACACACGCTTTGGCACGAGGTTTCAGAGGAGGGGCGGGGAAGAAGTGGACCAAGGAAATCCATTCAGGATCCATCCAGAGTAACAGGAGGGAGGGTGGGGTGAGACACAGACATAAGGGTGGCCAGGGCCAGTCTGCTTATCAGCTGAGGCAGGCCTTCCCAGGGTGGGCATCAAGGTAGGGTACCGGCTGCCTGCTCTGAATGCCAGCCTGGGCAGAAAGGATGGGGTGGCCATTCAGAGAAAACGGAGAACTGGCTCCTCTTCAGTCCCTCACAGGTCATTCCCCCTGTTTAGCCACGCAGTGACCCCTTAGTGAGGGGAGGGCCTGAGCTCTCAACTGGACAGCCAGCGGTGGGCTCTGGCTTGTGCCAGTCATAAGCAAACGATCTGGTGGTCACCAAGGAGAACCTGGACAGGGTGTAGGTCACTGGAGCCTGGGGAGGAATATCAGCTGAGTAGGCCCCACCCCTAGTCAAGCTGGGCCTCTGGAGCCTCAGCTGGTGGAGGCCCCTCCCTGGCGAGATGGTGGCCCAGCCCCTGCAGTGCCAACACCTGGCCTGCCAACCCAACCCTTGTCCCACCCTTCTCTCAAAGGCTCCTCATCCTACAAGCTTCTGCCCTCACCACGCCCACAATCCCAAGAAGCCTGTGCACTGGCGGGTCAGTACCACCAGTGTGGCTTTCCCAAAAAGGCCCTCACACCCTCCAACTCAACAGTCCCTGCTGCCCCAGGCCCTCGCCACTCCACACCCTCCATGTGCTATTGTGTCTGCCTCTTCGTGACCCCATGGACTGTAGCCCACCAGGGTCCTCTGTCTGGGGGAGTTTCCAGGCCAGAATACTGGAGTGGGTTGCCATTTCCTCCTCCAGGGGATCTTCCGACCCTGAGTCCCACCAGCTCCTTCACATCTCCATTCTTCTAGCCATGGTCGTGCCTTGGCTCACATCCTTGTCACCTCTTGCCAAATGGCCTCCAGGCCACCTGCCACCAGGCAAGATTCAGAAAACATCAACAGCGCAGTAAGGGGCACTTGATAGAGGTCATGCTGCTTGGCTGGGTCCTGTTAACTAGGGAACCCGTCCCTGCAGTAGACAGAGGACATGCAGACCAGCAGTGGGAGAGACAGGCCAGGAGATGGATCAGCCCAGCCCCATGGTGCCTACAAGGTTACCAGAGGTACAAGCAAGGCAGGGAAGACTATTGGGTACAGTGGCTTACAGCCCCACTCTGAGCAGAGGCTGCCAGCTGAAAGTAGCCTTCAGAATGTGCCAAAGCGGGCAGTGCCCACAGCTGGCCCTCCAGTCTTAAGCAAGGTGAGCACCACGCTTTCCACTTTTAAGAGTTGGCCGTCCCCGTCACTCTCTTCTCGTCCCCAGCTAGCTGCTTCCCCTCCACCCAGCCCAGGGAAGAACCTAAGGGCCCACGGTGTGGACTTTGGCCTGCAGGAGTTCAGAGCAAGGCGAGCTCAGGGAGGCCGAGGTAGTCAGGGAACACTTCCTGGAAAAGTGGGACGAGCTCTCAGCCTTGGCATAGCAACCAGAGGGTGTCATCTGCAGCCTCCCTCTGCGGCAGACACCACCTAGAAGGCTGCCCGGAAAGCGGGGTGGCACTCTCCATGAGAACATGGGCAAAGAACACTGCTGAAGGGAAACACTAGCCTAAGCCTGGTGGGAGAAGCCGGTGCTCAATGCTGGCTGTCTGCACTCCCGTTTCCAGGGACCCCCGAATGCTGACAAAAAACACCTCTGACCTGCCCCCAACCCCCCTCACCCAGTCCTCAGAAGCAGCAGAAAAACACTAGAGCCTCCTTGATGGTGGCCACCTGCCAAGGCAGCCCAGGGGGTGTCCAGGCCAGAGCAGGCTCATGGGGTGGTGGAGGGGGCCCCAGAAACACCTGGAGGCTCTGCCCACTGCCTCCGTTTGCCCTGAGCCAGGCGTAGGTCACCACCAAGGGCACGTCTTTGCTCTCACTGGCATTAGTCAGAGGTCATCCTGGAAACCTTCAGGAGGGGGCGGGGCAGGGAGGGACTGTGTGGAACTCTGCCATGCTCTATCTGGCCTCAGTGTGATGAACAGGACCCAGAGGAGGCGGGCGAGGCTGCTACCCGGAAGCCCAGTGGGTTGCCTGCGTCTCCCGAGCTCCCCTGGGCCCAGGGAGATGAGGGGATCAACATGCCCCACATGGCCGTCAAGCCAGGCTTGGCCTGGGGTGCCTGAGGCAGGGCATAGACGGGGCAAGTGCAAGCCCACACCTGGCCTGGGAGGAGGGAGCCTTTGGGAATTAGAACAAAGGCAGGGAAAAGTGTCCTACAGGCCTCTGGGGCCAAGCCTGGGGCTGGGGTCTCTGCCCGAGCTGCCTGCCATCAGTGTCTCAGCTGGTCCAGGCGGGGAGATCACAAGGCGGCCTCCCCGCGGCCTCAGTCACACGCACACAGCACAGACATGACACAACAGACTTTATTGCCCCCCAAGAAGCTATTCTTCCTGCTCTGCCTGCCTTGCGGCAGGACCGGAGGAGAGGGGCCTTAGGAGCCCAGAACATCAGCATGCGACATCGAGGGGCTTAGCCCAGTGGGAAGCAAGCCCCGCCACAGCCTGGCTCATTCTGGGGGGGGACCCGGGTCCCCTAAGGAATGCAGGCAGCGCATGGAACAGCAAGCGGCATGAGGAAACAGAAGCGCAAAGGAGAGAGTGGCGGTACCGAGTGAGGCCAGGCCCTCCAGCGGCAGCCGACTGTGGGCGGCTGGGGCGCATCACTCCTCCTTCTTGTCCGAGGGGCCATCTACTGCCGCCTGCAGAGGGGACAGAAGATTGCAAAGCGGTGGGGGCGGGGGCAGGATGCACTCCTCCCCTTTGCCTTTCAGTCCCCTCAGCCCCAAAGACCCAGCCGGGCGCCCTTTTCACCACATGCCAGGCAGCCGATGAGCCTGGGAAGCCCCTCCTAAGCAGCCCCTCACTGAAGTTGCTGCTCTTTCCCATCTCCTGGGCCTCACCTGCCCTCCCTCTCATCCTCACAGCGGCCTCCGCATTTCCGAGTCCCTCCCACGTCCTGCCTGCGAACCTGCCCTCAACTCCAGCTCTTGGTCTTCCTTTGGGGGCTGGGCACAGCCTTTCCACCCTCTGTGGCACCCCAACCTGGGCCCCCAAGCACTCAGTCAAGCTTTCAGAGCTTAGGGATATTTCCGTAGCCCTCACGCCCAGTTTCCAGTCTCCCGGAGCATCTGCAAATAGGGCAAGTGACCAGGACCTGTGATGTTCCCCGCTCTCTGCTCCAGCTCTGGGAAGGCCTGGGGCAGGGAGGGGAGTTTCCCATAAATCTCTTTGCTACTTGCTGGGGCCCTTCAGTAAACCTGAATGGGAGTCAGGGGGGCTCCAAACTGTGCACCAGGGGTACACAGCAGGAAAGGACCTCTTCTCAAGGATACTGATGCTGGGCACAAGGCTGGGAAGGCCCACAGCGCAAAGGGCTGGCCTGGAAACCAAGGCCACCTTGCTAAGTGACTGCCATCTACCAGGCCATAGCCCTCCTACCCAAGGAGGGGTTCTGGCTATGGGGCCCAGACTGGCACTGGCTGGAGCAGCACTAAAGCAAATCAGGGGAACTGGGAGAGACTGCAGCCAGCTTGCTGCCAAGGCCTCGCCAAGCAGACAGGTCGGCCCAGAAGCTGAGGGGCTGACCTGCAGCTTCGTGTGCTCCTCCAACAGGCGGTCATACTCCTTGGTGAGGCCCTTAGACTGCTTCCGCATGGCCAGAGCTTCATTTTCCGCCTTCTCCAGTTCTGGGGGGAGCACAAATGGTGAAGAAAGGAAAATGAAAAGATGAGGTTGAGGGAGAAAAGCCCTGTTTACTGGAGACAGCAGATGCTGCTGCCCCAGGTCTGTCCCCAGTCAGAGTGTCTGGGAGACTTCTCCTCTCAAGAAGACTCCTCCGCCAGCTGCTGTGGAAGCATCCAGAAGGGGAGTCTCCAGAAGTGGGAGAGGCCTGGCCAACAAACCTGGAGCAACAGGAAGACATCGGGGCTCCCTCCCCGCAACCCGTCATGGAGAGACCCTGTGTGGCTCTCAGCAGGAGTGACTTCAGGGAGGCTGTGGGCCTGGGAGAAACATTCTGAAAAGGTTTGGGGAGAGAGCAGCAGCGGGACCCCAGCCTTGAAGCTGGGAACAAGAGACGTGCCGAGAGAGGGCTTTAAGAAGGAAGTAGATGGGAGCATCTCTAGCAGCTCTGGTTTAGCCTGCCTTCCCCACCAACCAGGTCCCTGCTGACAAGACAGAGTGCCATTCCCATGCCTGGCACTGGCTGAGATGCTCTGGAGGTAGCCCCTACGTCTCTGGGGTGCCTGGGCCCTCCTTGGTGGGACCCTGCACAGAGTGCTAAACCACGAAGCCCCGCTGGCTGAGGCCAACCCCAGCTGGGCTTCGGCTGGGCGAGCTGGGAGCCACTGTTTACTTTTGCCCAGCTCTTCAGCCTGCATGCGAGTCTGGTATGAATCCGTTGGCACAGAAGGTGCGGCAGCCACCCACAAAGGCTCCAGAGTTCTGGGGGCCACGGGCGACCCGAGGGTAGTGCTCACTTTGCTTGTTGACAGCCAGCTCGTCCTTCAGCCTCTTGAGATCAGCCTTCAGGCTCCTGTTCTCTTNAACTGCAGTGTTAGAGAAGACTCTTGAGAGTCCCTTGGACTGCACAGAGATCCAACCAGTCCATCCTAAAGGAAATCAGTCCTGAATATTCATTGGAAGGACGGATGCTGAAGCTGAAACCCCAATACTTTAGCCACCTGATGCGAAGAACTGATTCATTGGAAAAGACCCTGATGCTGGGAGGGATTGGGGGCAGGAGGAGAAGGGGCCGACAGAGGATGAGATGGTTGGATGGCATCACCGACTCAATGGACATGAGTTTGAGCAAGCTCCGGGAGTTGGTGAAGAACAGGGAGGGCTGGCATGCTACAGTCCACGGTGTCGCAGAGTCAGACACGACTGAACAACTGGACTGAATTGATTGTTATGCCCAGACCTTCATGAAACAATTCTCTCTGTGTGTGTATCTGTTTTTAAAGGATATTTGAAAAAAATAAAAAGAGAAAGAGATTATGTAAGTAAAAACAAAATGTTCCTTTCCAGAGTAAAAGCATCAAACATTGAGAGACGTTGTTGGTGCTGAAACAGGGCAAAAAGAAGGGCAATTACAATGTGACTCTTACTCATTCTCTGGATGGTTCATCCAGTTTCTGAAGAGTTCTCTGGACAGCTGAAGACAGTCCTCAAGACCCAACCAACATGCAGTTCCAAAAACTTTTTCCAGTGATATTCTTGAAGGAAAAGTCAAAGAACATTTATTTTTCATTGCTACATTTATATTTTTCAGCTTCCAAAAATATGTGTTTCATAAAAAGATGGGTATTTTAAAAACATCCTTCCAATAATATCAAGTTTGTTAAAAAATAGCCTTTGTGGACAACAACTATATTTAAGGTTCAGGGAAATATTTGCTGAGACGCTCTCAGGCACCAAATAAGCTCTCAGACTGGTATTTTTTTGAAGGTAAGAAATAAATTACTGCCATCCTTCATCTCCCTCAAACACACACGGGTGTACACACACACCACATCTGTTATCAATTTATTTTTTCTCTCTTATACAACAATTGGCTTACAGATTTTAAAAAATGACTTTAGAGTATCTGATATAATACACTTAAAATTAAAGTTCTTTCTCTACACATGAAAACAGAGGGAATGGTTTATTTCTCTCCTCTGACGCTATGCCTTCCCTCGTTTCAGCTTCCATTTTTCCCTCTGCTCCTCCTGGCTATTAATGTCATCCCCAGAAAAGGAACGGAGGTTTCTGTTTTGTTTTTATAGTTGAGCAGAGGTACTTGTTGTGATTGCAAAGAAAGTAGGTTCAAAAGAACATGGAGAGGAACAATGATAAATCCAGATAAGTGTGACGTGTGACTCCTCACACTCTGCACTTTGGAGTCAGAGGTAAATAACTCAGAAGGGTCAGAAGTTTTCCGGAAAATACGAGAGCCAAATCTCCTTTGTTCCACCCTCCCTCTGGTTTGCTCTCTGCCTGGCCTGACCTTCTGATAAGCGGTAGTAGTAAGACCAGCGGTGGAAGCCTTCTGAGACAGCTCTGACCACTCACTACACATTCACTCCTCTCTCCACCCTTCCCAAGCTGGCAGCAGCAAGAAGGAATTCTCTGGAAGCATAATCTAACTCCTGAGGTTGGCCCCAGGATGCTACAAAACACAGGTCGCTTCAGGCCAGCGTAGGAGAGCCACGGCCAAAGCTGGTTAGCAAGGGTGCCGCCTGGTTGGGCCTTTCTGCTCGCTTGTCCACTCACCCATCCACTCTCCATTCCAGCTCCTCCCCCTGTCTTCCATCCATCTGTAAATCCAACGTCATGTCCTCCTAGTAACACTCTCTAGGCTAAAATCTCTCCCCTTCTAGAAGGAAACTCAGGAGAGAGAATAATCACCTTTTGTATAGTTTGTATTTTTTACTTGGTTTAATTGACTTCAGCCTGATATTGACTAGAGCTGTAGATGGAATTCCTGCACCGTTCATAATTGATCACAAATCCCCTCTCCAAATCTGGAAGCCCAGCCTACCTTCTGTCACAGGGTCCTGTGGCCCTGTCTTGCCTTTCACCCCCTTCCCAGAACCAGCATTATGGCTTACCCCCCCACCAAACCAAGGTCATTCACAATACCTGTCTCTTATACACATCTGTTAAATTTGTCATAGCATTTGTTTACTTGTCTCATATTTTATGAAGACTGGTGACATACAACTCTTTGTGTCAAATATAACTGTTTAATAAGTGATAAGTAAATATTCTGCTATACAAAGAATAAGGTAAGCATCTTGGTGCCATTTTAATGTAGAAAACATTTGAATTATTAATTTGAACTTTTATGTCCTCTTATAATCCATATACATTATTATTATTCAAAATCATTTTCAAAATTCAGCAAGACTGGCGACTATAAATTGAACCCTAAAAATAAATCTTTTAGATGTAGAAGGCAAATTTACTTGAGTCTCAAAGACGTTTTGTAGCAGAATGGGCAAGAGGAGTGAACTGAGATTAATTTATCATAAATAGAAAAGAAAAGCATCTATTTTATGAGCATAACATTTTATTAAAAGATAAAAAAAATTTAAGCCATGGTTAAAAGTGAATGCATTTACAATTCTAACAACTTCTCAGGGATGATGAAATGTCCGTTTAGAGTTGTTCTTTTTTTAAACAAAGGAAGTCCTTCTATACTCGTGTTTAATACGGTTAGATCATTTAAATAAATTACTAGACAATGGACTTTTTAGAGTATTGCAAACATGCTTCTGTTCTCCAAATGCAGAAAAAATTCTTCTGAGGGATAAAAATTAAAACACATTTAAATTAAGAGCAATCTTTCCCATAGGTTGATCAAGTCATTTGCAAGAGCTTCACTGGTTAGATGTGCTTTGTATGGTATAGAAAGAGAGGGAAAATGAACCGAGGGACTGTTTTACCCCATAGAGCAGTGCTGTGCAGTCGAATCCTCTCCAGGATGGAAATGCTCTCTGATTTATTACGGTAGCTGCTGGCCACACTGAGCACTTAAAACAAGGCTAGTACAACTGGGGAACTGAATTTTAAATTTATTTAATTGCAGTTAATTTAAACAGCCTTGTGTTAGCTAGTAGCTAGTGTATTGAGCAATGCAGCTTTAGTTAATTTTTTAATCTGGTGCCAATTGGTTCCTTGTTAAAACTACACCTGGGTCACTCAGGGGACTGTCGAAAGGTACAGATTTTGTACCTGTTCTGACAGATTCTGATTTTTAAGGAGTAGGTGGGCTTGGAAGCCTTTAGATGTATCAGACACTCCAGGTAATTACAAAGCTCTTCCTCCGGGGGCTGGGGGCGGGGGTGAGTCAGTGGTAAAGAATCTGCCTGCCAATGCAGGAGATACTGGAGAGCTGAGTTTGATCTCTGGGTTGGGAAGATCCCCTGGAGGAGGAAATGGCAATCCATTCTAGTATTCTTGCCTGGAAAACTCCGTGGACAGGGGATCCTGGTGGGCTACAGTCCCTGGAGTTGCAAAGAGTCAGAGAAGACTAGGCACGCAACATTAGAAACTGTCGGGTTTGTGCTTATGCTCCCCTGAGTGTGGATATGACCCAGGACTGACAGGCACCACGTCACCTTCAGACACAATATGAAAGACCCTTAACACTTACAAATACACGCAAGTGCCCGGCGCTAGAACCACTGAGCCTGGGAAGTAACGTGCAGCTGGGTCTTAATTCTGGGTGTTTTTAAGAAGGCATGGTTAATTAAGGCTTTCAGTGACTGTGAAGCTGGGGAGATCTCAGCCAGGAGAAGGATGTTGAATCTCATTGTCTTCCTGCTCTTTGACCGTCGCCGAAGACCATCAGTAAAATAGCTTCATTCCCTCCCCCTCCAAAAAAGAATGTATGGTTAAATCATGTTCTAGAAAGAGCAATTATTAAAGGTAAGCTATTTGATTTGTGCATTTCAATGTCTATTTTACCTGACAGGCTATGAAGCAAGCATATTTAATCTTAAAAGGTGAAAAACATAAAATGTTCAATAATATGGAACCCAAATATATAAAGGGAATCTGACAAAAGATGCAAGCTCAGCATCCAAGCATATGTAGTAATATGTTGCATATGTTGTTTCTTAAAGATACGGCAATGTATTTCACAAAACAAAACGGAAAATGTAGGCTCATACCAAAAAACATGACTTACTCTGTGTCTCTGAAGACAGGATTCTTAGTGGGCAAAATGGGGAAACTGAGGTAGATAAGTATCTCATGCAGAACTACATTCACAAAGAAAGCCAAAACCAAGGATAAGTGATCTTATCTTCCACGAAGCTGGTGTGTAGTAAGACTAAATGCAGGAAAATAACCACTTTTCTAGGCAACGTGAAGGCCTTTAGGGACCTAGCCAGACTAAACCTGAGCCATTCACCAGCTGGATGACATGAAGAAAAGGGTGGTTTCACATTTCCGCCTCACCTTTTGCTCACAGCTTGCCAATTGTTGATTAAAAAGTCCTTTGCAACATATCGGCCAACTTCAGATGCTGCAACAGCTTCGATGACATTTGTTTCATTAAAAGTGAAAGGAGACACAGTGATGGCATAATCCATGTATCTGGAAAAGCACATTTGGCAGAAACTAAATATGTAAAAATTATTCAATAGAAAGAATATAAGTGGAGTTAAAAATCCCATATGTTTCTAAGTTAGTGGTGCATAAATATGTTTCCTATTAATTCTTACATTAGCTCATGTTTTTCTCCCTTTAGTTTATTAATTGCATTCCTCTACCAAGAACCTTTTCAAGTTACAATAATCACCTGTTAAGTATCCATGGATCTTTACTGCAGCTCATTGCATAAGCAAGTTGAATCCTTTCTTCTTCCTTTGTGTTATTATTGTAGATTTTTAACAAAAAATCCCATTCTTTATCATTTCCCAAGGCAATGCCATAACATAAAACAATATTTTTAATTGGATTAGGTATTCTGTAAGATACAACACGCAATGATATTTTCCATAGTAGTTTAGTTATATGTTAATCTCGGTTGTCACAATATTTAGAAGTATGCTGCTGCTGCTAAGTCACTTCAGTCGTGTTCAACTCTGTGCGACCCCATAGACGGCAGCCCACCAGGCTCCGCCATCCTTGGGATCCTCCAGGCAAGAACACTGAAGTATAAATCTAGAAAAAATGTCTGCTATCTCAGATATGAATATCAAAAGCTAGAATCTAGAAAAGCAACTGTGAAAAGTGCCATTCACACTAACATCTTGAAGTCATCAAATTAGCTTAGAAACTAAGGAGATTTGAGGGAGAAACAAATTAGAACAGTACAAAAGTGTATGTTGATAATTCTGTTTGATTTCATGTATTATTATTACATTTTCTAAGAGTCCCTCTGAAGGCATGTATTCAAGGTGATATAATAACACAAAATGACAGAGTATTGGTCTCAGCTGTCAGTGAAGCTGAAAACTTAGAGATGCCCTGCTGCATTTTTATATGTATGAATAAATAACCATAAAGAACAACCTAAATAAGCACAGGTGCTTGTTAGGGAATGCACTGGTAATGAGAGGTCCTGGGTGAGAATTCAGTGTATAAATTCTGATCTATTGTGAACTGCAGTGTTAGAGAAGACTCTTGAGAGTCCCTTGGACTGCACAGAGATCCAACCAGTCCATCCTAAAGGAAATCAGTCCTGAATATTCATTGGAAGGACNCTCCGTCCATCTCCTCCTCCCCAGCTTGTCTCACACCTCACCTCCTCAGACAAGCCTTTGAGGATTGCCCCACCTCATCCCCAGCTGATAGCCATCCTCAGGAAGACCAGTGGGGTCTTATCTTGGGTGTTTCTGTGCTAACTTGCCCCATGCTCGCACCCAGGGCTCAGCTCCTTAGGGAGTCGGTTTTATCAGGGAAAAGTCTGACCTGGCTACAGCAGAGGGAGGCGACAGAGCAGCCAGGGCACCCCCTTACCCACCATGACCCCCAGGCCCCTCCCAGACACCTGCCCTTCACAGCGAAAAATGTCCATTCATCCATCTGCCTGACTGCTTCACTTTTCAGACAATAGCAGCATCACACATTTCCGAGGCCCACGAAGAATGTCACGTGGCAGGCGGGAAGAAAGGGGGTCAGGTGGACCCAACTCACCTTCTTGAGCAGGTCGTTCTCCTCCATGTATTTCTTGGCCGCATCACTGGCACTCTCTGCCTGCTTTTTAAAGGCTTCGTTGGAGGCCAAGAGCGTGGCCTGCTGGGAGATGAGAGTCACCAGGCGTCTAAGCAGGCTATAATTGTTGATAAAACGAAGGGAGAGGAAAAAATGGCTTGCGTGAACTTCTTTGGGTTGTGCCCACCCTCTACCTGCCTCCAACTGAGATCTGTCCTTCTGGATCGCCAGCCTGGAGAAGAGCAACGTACTGCCAATATGAGGGCAAAGATGGAGATAAGATGGCGGANAAATGGCTTGCGTGAACTTCTTTGGGTTGTGCCCACCCTCTACCTGCCTCCAACTGAGATCTGTCCTTCTGGATCGCCAGCCTGGAGAAGAGCAACGTACTGCCAATATGAGGGCAAAGATGGAGATGGAGCTGGGAGCTGTCCTCTGCCATCATGATTGCTAATGCCCCCAAAGGCTGCTTGCAGCCTTGGGGTTCTCTTCCAGCCTCGTAGGCACAGGCAGCAGGGGCCTGACAGGACAATGGGGACTGGGTTTACGTCCAGCCTGGAGGCCCAGAACTTGGCACTTTGCAGGGCGGGGCCTGAACTTGCCAAAGCAGCCCCGCTGCCCCTTTCCTTGCTGCAAGGCTGCGCTCGCCCTGATCACCCAGAGCAGCCTGTGCTGGGGGCACTTCGAGCAGGCCAGATCAATCGTCCAGCCCACCTGGGGAGGCAGACACTACCGCTGCCCCCATTTTACAGAGGAAAACAGAGACTCAGGTGGCTGAAGCCATTGCTTATGAGCCAGAAACCAATGTGGCTGGAATGTGCACTCCTGCCCGTTCTGATCCCAAGGCCCGAGCTGGCAACCACACCATGTTCTCAGTTTCCAGGGAACTACGCCCCAGGGCAACCACGAGATGGAGACACCTCTTCTTTCCTCAGCCCCTTCCCGTGGGNAGAAACCAATGTGGCTGGAATGTGCACTCCTGCCCGTTCTGATCCCAAGGCCCGAGCTGGCAACCACACCATGTTCTCAGTTTCCAGGGAACTACGCCCCAGGGCAACCACGAGATGGAGACACCTCTTCTTTCCTCAGCCCCTTCCCGTGGGCAGTCCACAGGCAGCTGCCAGAGCACATGTGTTAGACAGGATCACCACCCTGAGGTTTCCCAGGGCGAGGGGGACAGAGGATAAGGGATCAGGGCCCAGGCACACATCTCAGGTCCAGGCCAGCCACGCCACTGCCAGCCAGAAGGATCTCTGTTCGTCTCCAAGGCCAACTGTTCAATATCACGGTAATCCAAGTCAATGCCCCGACCCGTAATGCTGAAGAAGCTGAAGTTGAATGGTTCTATGAAGACTTTTTAGAACTAACACCCAAAAAAAGATATACTTTTCATTATAGGGGACCGGAATGCCAAAGAAGGAAGTCAAGAAACACCTGGAGGAACAGGCACGTTTGGCCTTGGAGTACAGAATGTAGCAGGGCAAAGGCTAGGATGGACCTGCCCAGTCACTGCCCTGAGGAGGGTGCGGGACAGCCAGGGCCCCAGGGGTGAAGGGAGGACTCAGCGAGGGTATTTCCCCAATGAAGTGCTCACTCTTAGGAGACAAAGCAACCAAGGCCGCCTGCTCTGAGGCATCATCTCTGGCCTCTACAGGGCTCTTGTTGACACCTGCTACTCATACCGGCCGAGAGGAGCAGGGAAAGACGGGAGGGCCCCTGCCAGGGATGAGCCCGAGATGAAGGGGCTCATGGGGGCTATGAGGGACCCATCACGCTTTCTGGTTCAGAGAGCGGCTTCAGGGGCCCCTGTCAGGACGGGGAGAGCCAGGCGACTGATTCCTGGCAGGAAGGGTGAGTTTCCAGTGACATGTGCTCTCTAAAATTAGCAAGCGGGACCTCGTGGCTTGGGGCTCAGGTTTCCCTGTCTCAGCCCTGACTGCCCACCAGCCTGCCCCCCACCGGGCTGGAGCCCTGGAAATGCAGGGACCTCTCGAGCGCCCCAGGAGCCAGAGAGAGAGAAGCAATGTGCTTGAGGCACACAGGCAGAGTGGCGGTCCCCGGAGGAGCCCTGCAGGAAAGGCAAGTCTCACTCAACCCTGAGCCCACAGGCAGCCCCAAGACGATCCTGGCGGGGTGGAGCCAGCTGCTCCTCCCTGCTGGAGACGGGGTTGGGGGGGAGGGCACGTGTGCCACCTGGCAGACCCAGCCGGCAATGACGGGGCGGGCCAACCCGAAGGGACGCTCCCTGTTTGCCAGCCCCCATAGGCCGACTGCGGCAGGACTGTGAGTGAGCAAAGCGGCCGAGCCAGCAAGGCCAGGCCCAGCTCTGCTCGGGGCCCTCCCGGCCCAGCCCCACTCACAGAGAACCAGGGTGAGCAGCAAGAGTGAACACGTGGTACCGAGCCCCAGAACTGCCCAACGTGAGGGCCTCCCTGATTCAGGTCAGGAGCCTCCAGGATCAGGGCCCTGCCCCTGCCACGTGTCTTTCACGCCAACCGTCTTCATCCTTGTCCTCTCCTTTCTTGTTAGACCTGTTCCTCCAACCCAGCCCCTGGCGATTCCGGGTAATTCCCTCTGCCAGGAGCCTCATCCCTCCAGGCTCTCCTGCCCAGCAGCCCAAGCGTGGCTCCCCTGGCCCCTCCACGCCCCAGCCTACACTGACCTGAGCCTTGCCCTGACCACGCCACCAAGAGTAACCACCGCATCCCAGGAGCAGCCTGTCTCTAACGTTTGGGGCAGCTGACAGGTCACCCCCTTGCAATTCTCCCCTGCCCTTCCCTCCAACACCCCCGAATGCCTGCCTTCAGGATCTTGGCCAGATCTTGACATCCAGTGGCCTACCCTCTGGTAGCTCCTGTGTGTCCCCAAGGCATGGCCAACTCAGCCCATCCAAGACAAGCCAACCAGCCCTGCGGTAGATGGCATCGCTGATCTACCTGAGCTCTCGGACTTGCATGTCACCCAGGGCCCCAGTCCTCCTGAGGCCTCACTGCTTCTTTCCTAACTGGAGGCTCCTAACTGGCCTCCTCCCTATCCTTGATCATACAGTTTTGCAAACCACAACCCCAAGGAAAGCCAGAGACCCTTCTCCAAGACAGTCTGATCATGTCACCCCTCTGCTGCGATCCCTGATGCCCATCTTCTGCCTCTGGTTGGCACACAGCCGTTGGTGAGCTGGCTCTTGTCCCCTCCCCACCTGCATGGCCCTCTACTCCAGTAACACTGAACCACTGGCTGTGCGTGAGCACACCAGTCCCCACTTGCCTCATAGCACGCCGCTGCATGTCGACCGGCGCCAGTCCCCCTCCTGGTGGAGCGTGCTCACTGATGACTCAAGAGCCGGCCTGCTCTCCCCTCCAAGCCTCTCCTCAACGCCCAGGGTCCCCTCCGCCCGTTGAACAGTCCCTGCTCTCTCCTGACCATCTCCCCACATCACCATGTCACTTGCTCCTCACCTGGCTGCCCAGCTACAGATGCCTTTGGGCCCAGGACAGCANGCCTCTCCTCAACGCCCAGGGTCCCCTCCGCCCGTTGAACAGTCCCTGCTCTCTCCTGACCATCTCCCCACATCACCATGTCACTTGCTCCTCACCTGGCTGCCCAGCTACAGATGCCTTTGGGCCCAGGACAGCACCCTCAATCTCCCGATCCTCCTGTCCCGGGTCCACCGGGAAGGGGCCCAGCAGATGACGTCTCCTGCCCTCCGCAGCTGTGAGACCACACCTCTGGCCAGGACAGAACGTGGGTCTAGGGCCCTGGCTCTCACTAGACTCAGCCTTCCCTCAGCCCAGCTGCAGCGAGGGGGACACAGGCTGACATGGGCAGGGCTTGCCCGTCAGTTGNGTCTCCTGCCCTCCGCAGCTGTGAGACCACACCTCTGGCCAGGACAGAACGTGGGTCTAGGGCCCTGGCTCTCACTAGACTCAGCCTTCCCTCAGCCCAGCTGCAGCGAGGGGGACACAGGCTGACATGGGCAGGGCTTGCCCGTCAGTTGAACCATAGGCTGACAGCAGATGCCATGTAAGACCCGCGGTGATGAGCCAGCTAGGCTTGTGACTGCCATGGTAGCTGAGAAGGCACTTGGGAAAACACTCATCATCAAAGCTGGGGGCAGAGCCCAGTGCCCTGGCCCAAGTTCAAAGGGTGCCCCTGCCGGTTACCTGGAAAAACCAAGAGCAGCACTTCCTAGCATGGCCACCCAGGAGTAGGCATTCTAGAACTTATTGCCCCTGACACATTAGGCCCCATGCTCCTGGGCCTGCCCTTCATTCACCCAAGATCCAGCTCCAAAGCTCCTGAAACCCTCCACTCCCTCTCAGGCACATCAGTGCACCCTTTTTCTGTCCGTCTCCTGAATGCTCCGAGTCTACCCTGGGACCCAGACCCAGGACAGAGCAGGGCACACGGTGGGAGGTGCTCCACTTCAGAATCTCCAAGTCTCAACAGCGCAGAGATGGCAGTCAGCCCAGAGAGAAGGCTGGCGGCCTGCTCTCCCCAGGCCTGCTGGCCCCGCTCCATCACGCTCGGCTCGACCGCCCAAGTCCTGTTCTGCAGGTACCTATTCTTAGCCATTTCTGGACAACAGGTGAGAAACCACCGCCAAAGGGATTTCCCAGAGGCACAGGGCTGGCAGAGGGGCCCGGGGTCTGGGTTATAAATGCATCCAGTGACAAGAGGGAGACGTCAGGGCCCAAACCATAAGAGAATCCAAAAGTGGCCTTGGCAGACAAACGTCACCCCCAGAGACCTGCTAAGATGTTTCTGGACACTGAAGAGGGCTTTCCTAAAAAATTGAGTAAACAAGAGTCTGCAGTAGAGAGAGAACCAAGCATATCAAGAAGCAGGGACGTGCTTCACAGGTGCTCTCCACCAATCCTGTCTGCCTCCTCTGGGTGAACTGGAGGGGAGGGCTGGCTTCATAGGAAGTGAGAAAAGAGCAAGGAGTGTCCTCGCACATCCCAAATGGAATATTCTAGGCCTGTGGCCACCCCGCTCCACCCTGGCTGTTGCCGATCCTGCCACAAGCATTTACCAAGTCACTCAGGAAACAACAGGACAAGACAAATGGGCAGGCACCTTCCCTCACCCTGTTGTACCACGCGAGCAGGAAGCTGGGGTCACAGCGCCACCTGTTGACATTCTAGGCTGACTACANTGCCTCCGGCTAGGTTCTCTGCGACTCTGGTTTCGGTTCCCCAGTGCTTCTGGGGGAGGGGTACAATGGCATCCAGCTCCTGAAGGCCCACAGATCCTCCCTAGGTCAGATGGCCTTGTGTCCTCGACCTTGTCTCATTGGCAGCCCATCTTATCAGGCAGGGAGGCAGGCTTGTCCCTGATTTTTTTTTTTTTAAGACTTAACCCTGAGCAGATAGGGGCATTCCTGGCTGGGCTCCAGATAAGGAGAAAAAGGGCCGGATCTGCAGCCGAAACCCCCGTCCTCCTCCCCTGTGCTCCAGGGACGCAGGGTCTTGGCAGGCAGCCGTGGCCTTGGGTGAGGCACTTGGCACATTCCCCGCAGCTACATTGTCAGCCCCAGCTGGCACTCTTGCCAGCTCCCAGGACGAGCCTGGATCGCCAGGGCACTCAGAGTAGACGTGCTCACTTCAGGAACGACAAAGCGATGCCCAAGACCTAGCTGGGGACAGGGGAGGAGGGAAGAAGGGAGAATCACTAGCTCTTTGAAGGATTTCCTCTGGGTTAGTTTCAGGAAATAACATGTTCATGGGGCAGATTCACCGGCTGGGGTGGGAGGGGCCTGATGTGCGTCCCCAACCTGTCTGTCGAGGCCTCGGGCAAAGGGCTGTGTGATGTGATGGGCCTTCATGGGTAGCTTGATTGCCCTCACTGTGTGGGCACGTGGCTCAGCCCAGTCCTATTGGCTGATGTCCCCATGGACACTGGCCCAGGCTCAGATCAGCAGGCTGGGGCAGAGGTAGTTGGCTGACTGGAGGGCAGACCGCTGAGTATTTTGCTATTCCTGGGATGTCAAGGAGAAGGGTTACTGCTGCTACTGCTGCTGCTAAGTCACTTCCGTCGTGTTCAACTCAGCGATNGTGTGGGCACGTGGCTCAGCCCAGTCCTATTGGCTGATGTCCCCATGGACACTGGCCCAGGCTCAGATCAGCAGGCTGGGGCAGAGGTAGTTGGCTGACTGGAGGGCAGACCGCTGAGTATTTTGCTATTCCTGGGATGTCAAGGAGAAGGGTTACTGCTGCTACTGCTGCTGCTAAGTCACTTCCGTCGTGTTCAACTCAGCGATCCCATAGATGGCAGCCTACCAGGCTCCTCTGTCCCTGGGATTCTCCAGGCAAGAATACTGGAGTGGGTTGCCATTTCCTTCTCCAGTGCATGAAAGTGAAAAGTGAAATGAAGTTGCTCAGTCGACTCCAACTGGTAGGCTCCTCAGTCCATGGGATTTTCCAGGCAGGCATACTGGAGTGGGTTGCCATTTCCTTCTCCACAGAAGGGTTATTAAACGGGCTCATACCAATACATCCAATCTCATTAGCCTGAGCACGGGTAGACTTTCTTAATAAGTCAAAGCATCGTTCACAAGAATTGGCTTTGTTTAATGGCTCAGCCTACCTGGTCCAAATGCCATATGTCTTGTCACCTCCAGGCTGTGTGAACTGGAGCAGGTCACTTTGCCTGTCTGGGCTACCACAGACAGGAGAATACACATACAATGGGACGTGGTGAGAATCAAGTTGAGAGTCAGCTATAACATGGTGAATTGGCAAAGGAAGCTATTCCAGGCCGGGGCAGCTCTTGTCCGTTGGGTAGGGAGACAGGATCAGGGCAGGCGCCCCTACCAAGCCATCCAGGACCCAATGGCGACCTTGCTGTGACTGCTGCTTGGCCACTCCAGCCCATCTAACTGCTGCTGTCCCAGAGAGCCTGTTTCTCGCCTACTCTTTCTCCTGAGATGGCAAGTAGTGGCCAGTGCACAAGCAAGCAGGGCAGGTCCCCTCATGGCCTGGCTGGCGGGCTGGCTTCCTCAGCTGGCTTGGGCGTGGGACTGTCCACTGGGGGTGATGCCTGAATGAGCTTGCTTGGGAGTGTGCCCTGCCGATCACAATGGGAGGACACAGTGCAAGTCTGTCACCCAGAGGAACTGGGGGAAAGGAAAGGGAGGCCAGGGCCTATGGAGGTAGAGATGACCGAAGCACGTTCTTCGAAACCAGCTATTGCCTTTGCGTTTCCTGCACTGCCCTCTGCTTCATTCAGCATGACCCCTTGGCACTTGCTCAAAGAAATGGGCAAGGTGGCTGCCCTCAGCCCGTGTCGAAAAGCTCTCTGGGGCAGAGAGGGGGCATGGTGAGCATCCCAACTGAAGCGACAGTGGAAAGGGGGTGGGAGCCTCAGAAATGAGGGGGTGAGCCCCTTCACTGCCATTGTACCCAGCTCTGCATTGTCTATGCCATACCTCTCCTGAGTTTGAGACCTGTCCCCCTGTCCATGGTAGCCCAGACAGGGAAAGTGACTTGCTCCAGCTCACACAGCCTGGAGGTGGCAAGAGGTATGACATTTGGACCAGGTAAGCTGAGCCATTAAGCAAAGCCAATTCTGGTAAACAATGCTTTGACTCATCAAGCATGGCCCAGTCCTAAGCCCCGGCTCTCAGCCCTGTCATTGCCTTAGAATGCCATGGCCTGTGTAGCCTGGCACTCAGGGATGCTTGCTGTTGCCCCAGAGAACTGACTGCCATGCCTCTGGGTCTCCGGCACCCCTTCCCCATAGGTGGAGCTGGCCCTTCTGCAGCACTCCTACCAGGACCTGGCTTCCCAGATCAACCTCATTCTGCTGGAACGCCTGTGGTATGTCATGCTGGAGCAGTTCCTCATGAAGTACGTATGGAGTGCCTCAGGCTTGCTCATGGTGGCTGTCCCCATCATCACTGCCACTGGCTACTCAGAGTCAGGTGAGAGGGGGCCGGCCTTCTGGACCACTGGGCTAGGCTTGGGAGGGCCTGGTGCCCAGCTGGCCCACCTGCCTCTTCTACTGCTGGGGACCCCAGCTGGCACCCTCAGGAAACGTCCGAGGTCACACCCTCCCAGAGCTCCTCTTTGCCACCCTACATGTGGGTCCCCCTTACAGTATCTCACGCTTCTTGGTCCCACTCAGCCAAGCCCAAAGATGGCAGTTCAGGAACACCCTTCAACAGGCATCTGCACAGTTGCCCATCTGGCCCTGTCTTGGCCCATCTGGCCCTGTCTTGACCCATCTTGACAGTGGGAGGATGGGGAAGTGTGTTCAAGGAACCCCTTTCTGGCTCAAACCTGGGCTTTCCCATGCCCACAATAGTTCTTGCAGGTTGTCAAGGGCAGGACACTCTTGCCTGAGGCCTGGGGGACTGTGAAGGATTCCCAGTTTGTTCCTCTACCAGTTTGCAAGGAATTCATTCTATTTGCAGTCTTTGTGGTTGCCCTTCAAAAGTTAATGTGCATACTTGAGAAAAGTCTGAGTTAACCAATAGCTCCTCCTCATCCCAGCCCTTGCTTATCATACTTTGGAGGACCAGCCCACCATCAAGTTTGCCATGGCTTTATCGGGTCACTGCATGTTCAGATTCACCCGTGAGCTTCTGCTTTTTTTTGGTTCTCTTTCTCTGCAGTTTTCTCTAGGAAAGCCCTTCCCTGCAGGCCGGTAATCCTCCTTTGGACAGACGTCATTCAGAAGTTCTTACCATGAGGCTTTTGTCAAGGGAGCTTTGAGAATATTTTGTTGCCTGAAAATGTCTTTATTTTACCCTCCCCCCCACAACTGAAGTTTAGTTGGATGAGGAAGTTGAGGCAGTCCGTTGGTCTCTCTTTAGCCCGTTGACAACATCCCGTTGCCTCTATTGGAAAACCTGCCATCAGCTTAACTGCTCTCAGCTGTGGTCTCCCTGGTTAGACTTTCTCTACAGTTTCTCTGGGAGGTGTTTGCCCGTGTGTTTCCATTTATTCTGCTTGAAACTTCTTGTGTGTCCTGTGAATATCCAGACTGTTCCGTCACTCAGATTGCTTCCATCATGGAAAGTTCTCAGCTGTTCCCTTTTCAAATATTTGGATGAATTGAATGAATTCCTCTCTCGTCATTTGTGCTCTTTCCTTCTGGCCTCTGTCTGCCCCCTTCCCCACCTCGCACTGTGTGTGCTAAATTCTGGGAGGGGTCTTCCGATTTTCCCACTCACTCATTGGCTAGTTTTCTCTTTGGCTGCATCTCATTTGAATTATTTTAATTTTCAATGATGTTTCTGTAAAGTTCTACTTGATTTTCTTTTAAATAGACATTTGAAAATAGAAATTTCAAGCTGTGTTTGTGTCTGCTTTTCTCATCTCTCTGACTGCCCCTTTTCGGCCAGCTACCATACTAATCATGCTTATTCCAAGGTCTCTATCCAGCCATTCGAGACCTGGGTTCAATCCCTGGGTCAGGAAGATCCCCCTGGAGAAGGAAATGGCAACCCACACTGGTACTCTTGCCTGGAAAATCCATGGAACAACGGAGGAGCTTGGTAGGCTACAGTCCATGGGGTCACAAAGAGTCAGACACAACTGAGCCGCTTCAGTATTTATCCAGCCATTTGGTTGTCTGAATTCTTGAGAGTCTAAGCCAATTTCATCTTCCAGCTTCCGGTCTTCTTTGCTCAAGGTCCTTGTGGACTTAGCAAGCACTAGAGGGTAGGATTCCCCAGAGCACGCATTGGCTTTGGTTTTAGCTGAGCTCCCAGGTAATGAACCATTTGGAGGCCATTTCCTATTAACTTCTCCACTTGGGGTGGAGGGGTTCCTGAACTTGGAAGTGATATTAATTTGAGCCCTAGACACATAATCACCAGTTCGGAGAAGAGACCTTGCATCTTGAGCCCTGGCTTTGTGACAGCAGCTCCCATCTCTCTCTTCAGGGACATCACAAGAGCACCAGCTGCTAGCTTCTTTTCTCGCTCCTGGGAATTTCCCTCGCTTTCCTGCAAGCACAGCTCTGATGGAAAAGGTGTTGTATCTTGTGCAGTTGGGTAGTTAGAGGGTTTTCAGTACTATGTAAAGAGAGTGAGCCTGACACGCACGTTCCAGAACCAGAAGCGTCTCTCACTCTCTCCGTATCGGTGCCTCTCTCTTGGGGCTTCCATACCCTCAGCTGTCTGTCTGTCTCTGCCAAGAGGAAAGATCTAGTTGGAGGCGGTCGTTGTTTCCACCAATGGACCTATTCAAGGGGTGGCCTTGATTTAGGCCAGGAGCATGGGAAGGGACCCAGGAGGAAACCAACCTGTGGTTTCTGGGAGGAAGCGCCTGCGGCCACTTCCCTTCTCTACAGGCCTAGGACTTTCTGGAGCCTCTATCTGTGAGGCCTCAGCTCCTGTGCCCACCTTCGTGGCCAGACTCGAGGAAGTCAGAGATGTGTCTGTTTTGTCCCTGCTGTGTCTCCAGTAACTGCAAACTGGAGAGCGCTGGGAATGAGGTAAGGAGGCAGGTGATCATCAGGGGAAACAGATGTAGCTAACTTTGCCCTTCTGACCTGCCGGCACCTCCAAGCTAGAAGGCTAGGGTGGGGCCACCTGCCCAGGAATAGCTGTCGAGTGTCTAGCTGCAGGCACTGAGGGAAGCAGCAGAGGGTTATGCTGTCTTCAGGGAGGTACCTGCTGTTGCCAGGGTCCCCGCAGACCCTTCCCCTTTGTGTGCAGTCACTTTCAAGCTCTCAGAACATCTGGAGGGGATGGTTTGTGTTCCCCCCTCCCCCGCCCTGCTTAGGACCTCAGTTGGAAGGAAGGTCTAGGATCTTAGACTCTCAGAATCGCCAGTCCCCTCCCCTACCCAGTGCCCTGGATTCCTGGTGCTCTTGCCAGCGATCCAGCATTGTCTACCCCCTATTGTACCTGCCCTAACCTTTCTGCCCCTTCCTACCCCACCCTCACCCTCATATCCTTGAGGGCTCCTGGCTAAGAACCATTTGTGCTCATGGATAGAGTTAACCTTCAGAGTCAGCCTGTTTTGCTTCTCATCACCATTTAGAGAACATTCCTTGTATAAAAGCCTTGCCCCTCTAAGGGACCCTAGGATCAACAGAGTCAAAGCCATGGACAAAAGAGGGTTGCACTGGGCAACCATGAGGTCTCAACTGAGACAGAAAAGAAAAAAGCAAGTCAAGACAGGACCGGGCTCCTTTAGAGAAATAGTGGTATTGAGGATGGCCAGAGAATACACCATCAAGGGGAGAGATGAGGGTAAAATGGGGTCGATCAACATTTTTTCACATGTTTATTGGCCATCTGTGTATCTTAAGATGGAAACGTTTATTTAGATCCTTTGCCCACTGTTTGATTGGGTTGTTTATCTCCTTACTATTGAATTGACAAAGTTCTTTATGTATTCTGGGACCTAGGCCCTTATCAGATTCATGATTTGCAGATACTTTCTTCCAGTCCATAGGCTGTGTTTTCACTTTGTGGATAATTTACTTTGGTGCCCCCAACTTTTTCTCTTCGATGAAGCTCCCTTCTCTGTTTTGCTTTTGGTGTCCTATTCAAGGAGCTGTACCTAATGCCAAAGTGCTTTCTTCTAAGAGTTACGTAGTCTCAGCTCTGTGTGAAGGCCAGGGCTCCTCTTTGAGTTTGTTTATGTGTGTTGTGTGAAGTCGAGGTTCGTCTTTGGCACTTGGAGACCTGGTTGTCCAAGCACCATGTGCTAGAGGGACTTCCTCTCTCCCCTAGTGGGTCAGTTTTGATTTTCCACTGNGCACCATGCAAGGCTGCTAATTGCCCCTGGCCAGGAGGTGAGCTGGAAGGTGCAGCAGGGACCCCACTCAGAGCCTTCTGCTTTGGGCTCAACCTTGGGCCCCTACAGGGCCGGGGCAGGGTGGAGGGTTGCGGGGGGCTCCCTCAGGTCTGGACCCCAGATGGCTGCAGGCCAGGGGCGGGGGGAGGCGAGGATGCCTGACTCCTGGCTCGAGCTTTCTTTCAAACGCTCCTCTCACTCACCCGGGCCCACTCTTTCTGCCTGTCTTCTCTCTGCCCTGTCTTTTTTAAGTTTCTATTTAATTATTTGGCTGCACTGGGTCTTAGTTGTGGTATGTGCGATCAAGTTCCCTGACCAGGGATCAAACCCAGGGCCCCTACATTGGGAGCATGGAGTCTTAGCCACCGGACCACCAGGAAGTCCCTGCCCTGTCTTTTCTCATACCCCATCCCCATCAACACTCTCCATACCAGACCCTGGTGGACCCCTGGCTGCCGGAGCCATGGAGCAAAGGACTGGCCTCCCCCGATCCCTGCACCCTGGGTGGTCTCTTGGTCCCTTGCACCTCCCCTGCCTCGGCACTGAGCACCCCCAGCTCAGTCTGGGCCACACTCCCCTTTATCCCCCAAGCCCTCTGTTCTCTGCCTTGGCCCTGGCCACTGGCCCCTGCTGTCTGTAGGGCCTTTCAGGGGTCTCTCCTCTCTCAGTGACTCATTCCTTGTGTGGGCGTTCTCGTGGCCTTGTAGGATCTGCATATAAAGTGGAAGATGAAGAAAGTGCTTCCCTTGCACATACACAGGCACCCCACCGTCATCCCTGGGGACTCTCCATCCCTCTCTTGGTCCCCCAGTCACTCAGACTTTTTCTCTCTCCTCTCCCTTTGCTTCCGTCTGCCCCAGCTTTCTGCTTCTGTCTCTCCGCCTTTGTCTCCCTCCCTTTCTGTCTGTCTGTCCCTCCTGCTCCCTGGCGCTCAGTTCCCACGGCCACCCTGACTCGCACCCTCCTGCCCAGCCTCCCCAGGGCCCTGAGATGGCACCCCAGCATCTGCTCAGTGCCCACCTGCTGCTCATGCTGCCATTGCTGTGCCCACCACCCGCCCCAACCGGGGCACACCGCTTCTCGGCACCCAACACCACCCTCCACCACTTGGCGCTGGCACCGGGCCAAGGGGCGCTCTACGTGGGTGCAGTGAATCGCCTCTTCCAACTTAGCCCTGAGCTGCAGCTGGAGTCAGTGGCCATCACGGGTCCCATCCTCGACAGCCCTGACTGCGTGCCCTTCCGGGACCCGGCCGAGTGCCCGCAGGCCCAGCTCACGGACAACACCAACCAGCTGCTGCTGGTCAGTGAGCGGGCCCGGGAGCTGGTGGCCTGCGGTCAGGTGCGGCAGGGTGTGTGCGAGAAGCGCCGGCTGGAGGACGTGGCAGAACTCCTCTACCGGGCTGAGGACCCGGGCGACGGGCAGTTCGTGGCCGCCAACACCCTGGGGGTGCCCACGGTGGGCCTGGTGGTGTCTGGACCCGACCAGGACCTCCTGCTGGTGGCCCGGGGCCTGGCAGGCAAGCTGTCGGCGGGGGTGCCACCCCTGACGGTGCGCCAGCTGACCGGGCCACAGCCCTTCTCCAGCGAGGGCCTGGGTCGCCTGGTGGTGGGTGACCTCTCCGACTACAACAACAGNGCCTGGTGGTGTCTGGACCCGACCAGGACCTCCTGCTGGTGGCCCGGGGCCTGGCAGGCAAGCTGTCGGCGGGGGTGCCACCCCTGACGGTGCGCCAGCTGACCGGGCCACAGCCCTTCTCCAGCGAGGGCCTGGGTCGCCTGGTGGTGGGTGACCTCTCCGACTACAACAACAGCTATGTGGCGGCCCTAGCCAACGCCCAGTCAGCCTACTTTGTCTTTCGGCGCCGCGGGGACCGGGCACAGGCCGAGTATCGCTCATACGTGGCCCGGGTCTGCCTGAGGGATGCCAACCTCTACTCCTACGTGGAAGTGCCCCTCAGCTGCCGGGGCCACGGGCTCATACAGGCCGCCGCCCTTGCCCCAGGCGTCTTACTGGGGGCCTTTGCCGCCGGCCTGAGGGGGGTGCAGGCGGCCCTATGCGCCTTTCCCCTGGCCGAGCTGGATGCCAGCATGGAGCGGGCCCGGCGCCTCTGCTACACGGCGGGCGGCCGGGGCCCCAGCGGCACCGAGGAAGCCACTGTGGAATATGGCGTCACGTCGCGCTGTGTCACCCTGCCGCCCGTGAGTGACTGGGCCCAGGCCTCACCCCTGCCTTGTCCCCTGAGACTCTGCACGCTGGCATCTGGCAACCTTATCTTATCCCAGCATGCCTCCCTGGCCCTGGCCCTCTGTGGACCTGAATCATCTCCCAGCCCAAAGCCGCGGCTGTCACAAGTCGTCCTGGCCAAGGGTAAAATGAAGTCGCTCAGTTGTGTCTGACTCTTTGCGACCCCATGGACTATAACCCACCAGGATCCTCCGTCCATGGGATTTTTCCAGGCAAGAATACTGGAGTGGATTGCCATTTCCTTCTCCAGGAAATGTTCCCAACCCAGGGATCAACCCAGGTCTCCCACACTGTAGGCAGACACTTTCACTGTCTGAGCCACAAGGGACTCTCTGAGCCATCCAGCCACTGTCTGACCAAGGGTGGCTGGATGTTTTCCCCATCACCAGTGACCTCTGCTTTAGAGGATGACACAGAGGGCCAGCTTAGGCTAAGTCTCCTGGCTTTTCATCTCTCCCTCTTACTTGCAAACTTGGGCACGTCCTACCAGCTGCCTTGCCCTCTTCCATGGACCGCAGACCAGGGCCCAGGGAAGGCACCTTCAGCCTCCCTCTTATGGATATTAATTCCTTCCCTGCTCATCCTCACCTCTGCAGGACTCCCCGGAGTCATATCCTTGTGGCGATGAACACACGCCCAGCCCCATCGCAGGCCGCCAGCCTGTGGAGGCAGGGCCTCTGCTGCAGCTCAAACACTCCATCAGCGCTGTTGCGGCCCTCCAGGCAGACGGACACACGATCGCCTTCCTGGGGGATGTCCGGGGCCAGCTGCACAAGGTAAGGGCCTGAGGAAGGCGAGGCAGTCCTCAGCCAGACCCCCAGTGCCCAGCCTCTATGCTGCCAGGCCGGGACTGGCCTCAGTAGCCCGACTGGATGCCCTCTTGCCCTGGGACGGCTCACAGAAGCATCTGTCTCCTTCCACCTCTGGATGTGTAGCTTAGGGATGTCCTGCAGGCAGCCGCAGCTGGTAACAGGGGACTCTTGCTTCTTTGTGGTCTGCGTGTCTCCCTTAGCTGGGTAAGGGTCAATCGAGGAGGCTACTTGGGCACGCTGGATGCCCAGGGGCCTGCCTCACCCTCCATGGCCTGGCCCAGCTTCCCTGTCTGGGGGGGAATAGGAGCCGGCTCTGTGGGCCAGGAGGTTCCCCTAGAACCCCAGCCGTGACAGCACCTGCCCCAAATGGTCGGCCTGTGGCCATCTTGAGAGTGGGCCTTGTCCCCCACCCCCCAGGTCTTTCTCAATGGCACCCAAGGCCAGGTGTACCACTCACAGCAAGTGGGGACCCCAGGCTCGGCCATCAGCCCCGACCTGCTCGTGGACAGCAGCGGCAGCCATCTCTATGTGCTGACGTTCCAGCAGGTGAGGGCTGTCCCAGGGGCCCAGGCACACGAAGCCCGAGGCCCTGCACCCACCACCTCTGCCCTCTGCCTCCTGTCCAGGTGGCCCGGGTACCCGTGGCAGCCTGCCCACAGCTCCTGGACTGCAGCAGCTGCCTCCAGACCCAGGACCCTCTGTGTGGTTGGTGCGTCCTGCAGGGCAGGTGAGGCGGAGCACTGTGCCTGCAGTGCTTCTAGGTGGGCCTGGAGGTCAGTCCACCTCCCCCAGCCTGGTTGGTGTCCCTTTGCCAACACTGCCTCAGGCTGGGCAGGGTGTCTGTCGGCCTCTCTCGGGTGCCCCCTGGCCCACTCCAGCTCCCCTCCACCCAGCAGCCCCAGGAATCAATCCCTGATGGCGCCCCTCACACAGGTCTGTGTGCTCGTCTCCACTGCAGCAGCAGCCCTCGACTCACAGTCAAGACCAAAGGCTGTGTGTCAGCCCCCAGGCCCTGTGGGGTCAGCCCCTTCCTGTCTGAGTGGAGTCCCTTTCCCTTTCCCAGAGCGCTTGCTGCACTCTGCCTGGACCATATCATGCCCCTAACTGCCCATCACCCAGGGAGCCTGAGTCCCACACAAGGCCCCATTGGGCCTCTGCCCCACAGGTGTACCCGCAAGAGTCAATGCAGGCGGGCAACCCAGCCCAACCAGTGGCTGTGGACGTACGAGGACAGCCTCTGTCTGCACATCCAGAGCGTGCTACCAGCCCACCACCCCCGTCAGGAGCAGGGCCAGGTGAGTCCCGTTTTCCTTCTCTCCTTCTGCCTTTGCCCACACCCTCCCTGCCTGGACCCCTCGGCCTCAGCCCCGTGGCCCCCTCCAAAGGCCCCCATCTGCTGGGTTTCCTCGCATGTGCCCCAGGTCACCTTGTCGGTACCCCGGCTGCCCACCCTGGCCATGGGCGAATATTTCCATTGTGCCTTTGGCAACTATGACAGCTTGGCTCATGTGGAAGGGCCCCAGGTGGCCTGCGTCACTCCTCCCCAGGACCAGCTGCCACTGAACCCTCCAGGCACAGGTGAGGGTCCCCTGGGGTGAGGGGCAAGGGCGGGAATTGGAAGAGGCAGGAGCCACCTGACCTGTCCTGCCACTGCCATCCCCCACCCAGACCACATCACCTTGCCCCTGGCCCTGATGTTTGAGGACGTGCCCGTGGCTGCCACCAACNTGCAGATATTATTCTGATATCCGCCAGAGCCCTCCAGCGAGCTACCAGGAGATGAACTCAGCTCTGACTGAGCTCTCAGGGGTGAGGTCACAGGGGAAGGGGGAAGCTGGGGGCTCAAGGTCTGGGCCGGGGCCTCATCCACCATGTGCCTCCCTCAGAATTACACCTCGGCTCCCCACTGCCTGCAAGCTCTGCAAGAACTCTACACCCACATCCACAGGTACTACGACCAGGTGAGACCTGGGGGGTGCTCTGGGGAGAGGGGAGTGCCTCTGGAGCCCAGAGGGAGGCCCCAGGAGTCTTCCTTGGGGACAGGAGTGTCCAGGTCATGTAGGCAGAGGAATGGAAGGGCCTGGGGCTGGGGAAGGGGCTCGGCTTCCTCAGAGGAAGATTCGGTAGGAAGGTCTGGCTCCCAGCCTGCTACTGAGATGGAGGCAGGTCAGAGGCTGAGGACTCAGGCTGGGCGGCCTCCTCTGCCCTGGCAGATCATTGGTGCCCTCGAGGAGGACCCTGTGGGCCAGAAGATGCAACTGGCCTGCCGCCTGCAGCAGATTGCTGCGCTGGTGGAGAACAAGGTGACCGAACTGTGAGTCAGGTGGCAGCAGGACCCACCATCTCCACACCTTCCCGCACTCGACCCCGGATGGAGCCCTGAATGGAGCCCATGACCGAGGCGTGGTCTGCACAGAGTGGGAGGGCCTCCCCCTCTCCCTCCTTGCTGAGCCGCTGGGGGGCTTCTTTCTAATTTATACCAATCCTTCCCCCTCCCTCACTGTATTTATGTGCTTGCTGGAGGATCACATCTGGAAATAAAACATAAACATGTCTTTTTAGAAAATGCCTGGTCCCCAGTCCCACCTTGCCCATGAGTCTCCTGGGTGCCCTGGCTCAGCCCCCAGCCCGCAGCTAGAACTTCTGCCATATGCTAAAAAGAGGACCCCAAGGCCTTGTTCTTCTCCCTCACGTGACCCCTGAGGGAAAGGTGCCCCTGCCCTCCCGCCACCATCTATGCCCACCCCACCTTCCCAACTATTTCCTGGTACACGGATGTAGAACCAAGTGTGTCCCATCTCGGGATCGCCAGTTACTACCAAGCTCCCTTTACTCTGTTCTGACTACATTCCCTCCCAGGAGCAATCAGTGTGTTCTCTCTAAAGAGCCAAAGTGCCCATGACCCTCTGCAGAAACCCCACATCCGTGCCTGTAGGCTCTGGGGGGCTCCTTGAGCACCTAAACCCCCCTGCCCCACCTTGCCTTCCACACCCACAGCCAGTCTTCAGCCAAGACCAGCCACAGAGGTCTCCAGGGTGTCCTGCTCCCTCTCTGGAGGTTCCCCGGCCCACCCCGTTTTGGGGGACCGGATTCTTCAAAACCTGGTCCCTTGGCTACCACCCCAAGGTCACAGGCTTTGGAGGGCTGTGTGACCCAGACCACTAGAGCCATGGGCTCCTTTGCCTCCCACCTGAGGATTCCCCGAGGGCAAGGCCAGGGTGAACACCTCCCTGTGCATCCCACATGGACACGTGCACTTGTTGGAGCCAGAGAGCAAGGCAAAGATGGACCCAGGGAGCCACAGGGACGCTGTGCAGCGCTGGGGTCCCAAACGGGCAGCCCCCAGGCCTATACCTCTGGTGTGAAGACCTCACGCCCTCCACCTGCGCCTGGCCAGGGCCCCTCAGGGATGCCGCATGGAGGGACGAGAGGACACTAGACTGCCATGTCTTGGGGCTCCAGGACCCGAGTGGCCAGGGAGTGTGGTACCCACAAGAGTAGCTAGGGTCGCCTCTGGGCAGGCTTGCACAAGCCAGAAGCCAGAGCATGTTTGCAGTAGTGGCCATTGCCCAAGGGCATATGAGAGGGGGCATCGTGCCCACAGGGCCCTTAGCAGGCTCTGGAGCCCCAGGACTCCAGTTTGAGGACCAGCTCACCACCACGTGACCACTCTGCAGCGCCCTCTGTCAGTCCTGGGGTGCAGGAGCTTAGCCCAGGGTCCAGGTCACCACATCCTGGTGTGGTGGTCCTAGGGTGCAGGGTGCCAGGGAACTCCCCGGGGAGGCAGTGGCACACCGCGTCCCCATGGCGGCGCCCTTGGCCAGCCCTGGGATGGGGGCGGGGGGCTCATCCTGGGGGATCGGGCCCTCAAGGGCCGCTGTCACCGCGCCGCCCCCTCCCCGCTGCATACCTTGCCCACAGCCGAGCAGCTGGGAGGCTATTTATAAAGGCGGGTGAGATCAGCGGCCGAGGCTATAAATGCGCGGGCTGTGACCGGGCCCCAGAGGAGCGGCCGCCCGGGGTGCCTGAACTACAGGCAACGCGGCCAGAATGAGCGCCAGCGCGAGTGGCGGCTGCGGCGGCGACGACAGCGACAGCAGCAGCAGGTAAGGCCAGGCCGGGCTGCCTGGGGTCCCTGGCAGCCGGTGCGCTCACTACCTGCCCACCCCACCCGCAGCTCGCAGGCCTCCTGCGGGCCCGAGTCCTCTGGCTCCGAACTGGCCCCCGCCGCCCCCACGCCGCAGATGCTGCAGGGGCTGCTGGGCTCTGACGAGGAGGAGCAGGAAGACCCCAAGGACTACTGCAAGGGTGAGGCCCCAGGGAGGAGGAGGCAGGGGCCCGGAGCCCGCCCACGTGGGCCAGGGGTCCCAGCAGGATGGCACCATGCCGGGGCAGGGGCAAGGTGCCACCCTCAGTGGCCTCTGTGGGCTCACTTCCCCAGGCGGCTACTACCCTGTGAAAATCGGGGACCTGTTCAATGGGCGGTACCACGTGGTGCGCAAGCTGGGCTGGGGCCATTTCTCCACCGTCTGGCTCTGCTGGGACATCCAGTGAGTGTCCCCCCCACCCCTGCCCCGGGGCTCAATGCCAGCTGGGATCCTGCCCCTGGGCACGCCAGCAGCTATGGCGAGGGCCCCGTGGGTCTGCCTGGTGCCAGCAGCCAACACGGGTCTTGGTGTTGCAGGCGCAAGCGTTTCGTGGCTCTCAAAGTGGTGAAGAGTGCGGGGCATTACACGGAGACAGCTGTAGATGAGATCAAGCTCCTGAAATGTGTGAGGCGCCTCCCCTACCCCTTCCCAGTTCCCTGGGAGCCGCCTGGGGCCTCGCAATGTGGGTGTGAGGCCTCCCGGCTCCGAAGCCTGGGGCGGGGCGCCCACAGGGGCAGGCTCCAGCTGGCTAGGCCCAGGGGGGCGGGCCTGAGGCTTTTCTTTCAGTGAGGCCCAAGCACAGGACAGTGGGGCTGGAGGGGCTGCCCACCCCGGGGGAGCAGCCGGCAAGGGGCAGGTTGAAGCTACCTGTGGCCCCTTGGCTTTTACTGCAGGTCCGAGACAGTGACCCCAGTGACCCCAAAAGAGAAACCATTGTCCAGCTCATTGATGACTTCAGGATCTCAGGGGTTAACGGAGTCCGTATCCTTTGCAGGCTGAGCAAACCAGTGTGGCATCTCAGCAGGAGCTAGCTGGCTGGTGCCTTCCAGCTCCAGGGGCCTCAGTTTGCTGATCTGTGTGATGGGCAGTTTATCCCTTCCAATTGGCTGCTGGCACTAGTCTATGAAATACCCCCACCACTTCAGGGATTTGTGTCTGGGCATGGGAGGTGGAGAAGATAACCAGGTTGGCATTGGCAATCCATGGCTAGGTTACCCCCAAGTGGGAGGCACTGTCTCTGTGTGCCTTCCCTTTCAGGGGGGCTGTCAATAGGCTCTTGGGCAGACATGGGCACAGGACTGGGGCTGTTCTGAGAAACCTGTCTACTCCTCCAGTGCCCTGTCCCTAGGAAGACCACAGAAAGTACAGTGCCAACTGACACACCAGAGAGTGACAGGGACACTAGAGCGCCACTGGGATGGTGATGATACAGGACCTCCCAGACCCAGCTCTATGCTGCCTGAGCCTTGGAGCTCCCCCACCCCAGCTGAGGGTGGGCAGGACCTGGGCCCCAGCTGCACGCCCAGCGGCTGCCCTTCACTCCTGGCCCCAGATGTGTGCATGGTGTTGGAGGTCCTTGGCCACCAGCTGCTCAAGTGGATCATCAAGTCCAACTACCAGGGCCTGCCCGTGCCCTGTGTGAAGAGCATCGTGAGGCAGGTGAGCTCTTCCTGAGTTCAGCAGGAAGAGCCCTGTGGCAAGCAGCCAGGGCAGGGCGGGTGGACTTCAGGACTGGCTCTCTCCAGGTGCTGCATGGCCTGGATTATCTCCACACCAAGTGCAAGATCATCCACACGGACATCAAGCCCGAGAACATCCTGCTGTGTGTGGGGGATGCTTACATCCGGCGCCTGGCTGCTGAGGCCACAGAGTGGCAGCAGTCAGGGGCACCACCCCCATCCCGCTCCACAGGTACCCAGATCCTGTGCGGGGCCGGGGCAGGGCCCGTGGGCCTCAGCCCCAGCCTGAGTCTTGGTTCCTTTCTCTTCCTCCCGGCTCTGCCTGCTCCACTGCAGTCAGTACTGCCCCCCAGGAGGTCTTGGTAAGTTGGGCCAGCTCTTTTCCTAGGCCTCATTTTCCCATCTGCTCAGAGCTCACTTCTCAGCCTCTCTGGTTCCCCTTTCTCCCTAACTCTCCCCGCTGCCCAACACTCCTGCAGGGGCATTTCCAAAAGGCCGAGTGGCCTGGATGCTGTCTCTTATACACATCTCCACCTTGCCTTCCACACCCACAGCCAGTCTTCAGCCAAGACCAGCCACAGAGGTCTCCAGGGTGTCCTGCTCCCTCTCTGGAGGTTCCCCGGCCCACCCCGTTTTGGGGGACCGGATTCTTCAAAACCTGGTCCCTTGGCTACCACCCCAAGGTCACAGGCTTTGGAGGGCTGTGTGACCCAGACCACTAGAGCCATGGGCTCCTTTGCCTCCCACCTGAGGATTCCCCGAGGGCAAGGCCAGGGTGAACACCTCCCTGTGCATCCCACATGGACACGTGCACTTGTTGGAGCCAGAGAGCAAGGCAAAGATGGACCCAGGGAGCCACAGGGACGCTGTGCAGCGCTGGGGTCCCAAACGGGCAGCCCCCAGGCCTATACCTCTGGTGTGAAGACCTCACGCCCTCCACCTGCGCCTGGCCAGGGCCCCTCAGGGATGCCGCATGGAGGGACGAGAGGACACTAGACTGCCATGTCTTGGGGCTCCAGGACCCGAGTGGCCAGGGAGTGTGGTACCCACAAGAGTAGCTAGGGTCGCCTCTGGGCAGGCTTGCACAAGCCAGAAGCCAGAGCATGTTTGCAGTAGTGGCCATTGCCCAAGGGCATATGAGAGGGGGCATCGTGCCCACAGGGCCCTTAGCAGGCTCTGGAGCCCCAGGACTCCAGTTTGAGGACCAGCTCACCACCACGTGACCACTCTGCAGCGCCCTCTGTCAGTCCTGGGGTGCAGGAGCTTAGCCCAGGGTCCAGGTCACCACATCCTGGTGTGGTGGTCCTAGGGTGCAGGGTGCCAGGGAACTCCCCGGGGAGGCAGTGGCACACCGCGTCCCCATGGCGGCGCCCTTGGCCAGCCCTGGGATGGGGGCGGGGGGCTCATCCTGGGGGATCGGGCCCTCAAGGGCCGCTGTCACCGCGCCGCCCCCTCCCCGCTGCATACCTTGCCCACAGCCGAGCAGCTGGGAGGCTATTTATAAAGGCGGGTGAGATCAGCGGCCGAGGCTATAAATGCGCGGGCTGTGACCGGGCCCCAGAGGAGCGGCCGCCCGGGGTGCCTGAACTACAGGCAACGCGGCCAGAATGAGCGCCAGCGCGAGTGGCGGCTGCGGCGGCGACGACAGCGACAGCAGCAGCAGGTAAGGCCAGGCCGGGCTGCCTGGGGTCCCTGGCAGCCGGTGCGCTCACTACCTGCCCACCCCACCCGCAGCTCGCAGGCCTCCTGCGGGCCCGAGTCCTCTGGCTCCGAACTGGCCCCCGCCGCCCCCACGCCGCAGATGCTGCAGGGGCTGCTGGGCTCTGACGAGGAGGAGCAGGAAGACCCCAAGGACTACTGCAAGGGTGAGGCCCCAGGGAGGAGGAGGCAGGGGCCCGGAGCCCGCCCACGTGGGCCAGGGGTCCCAGCAGGATGGCACCATGCCGGGGCAGGGGCAAGGTGCCACCCTCAGTGGCCTCTGTGGGCTCACTTCCCCAGGCGGCTACTACCCTGTGAAAATCGGGGACCTGTTCAATGGGCGGTACCACGTGGTGCGCAAGCTGGGCTGGGGCCATTTCTCCACCGTCTGGCTCTGCTGGGACATCCAGTGAGTGTCCCCCCCACCCCTGCCCCGGGGCTCAATGCCAGCTGGGATCCTGCCCCTGGGCACGCCAGCAGCTATGGCGAGGGCCCCGTGGGTCTGCCTGGTGCCAGCAGCCAACACGGGTCTTGGTGTTGCAGGCGCAAGCGTTTCGTGGCTCTCAAAGTGGTGAAGAGTGCGGGGCATTACACGGAGACAGCTGTAGATGAGATCAAGCTCCTGAAATGTGTGAGGCGCCTCCCCTACCCCTTCCCAGTTCCCTGGGAGCCGCCTGGGGCCTCGCAATGTGGGTGTGAGGCCTCCCGGCTCCGAAGCCTGGGGCGGGGCGCCCACAGGGGCAGGCTCCAGCTGGCTAGGCCCAGGGGGGCGGGCCTGAGGCTTTTCTTTCAGTGAGGCCCAAGCACAGGACAGTGGGGCTGGAGGGGCTGCCCACCCCGGGGGAGCAGCCGGCAAGGGGCAGGTTGAAGCTACCTGTGGCCCCTTGGCTTTTACTGCAGGTCCGAGACAGTGACCCCANGGGGCGGGCCTGAGGCTTTTCTTTCAGTGAGGCCCAAGCACAGGACAGTGGGGCTGGAGGGGCTGCCCACCCCGGGGGAGCAGCCGGCAAGGGGCAGGTTGAAGCTACCTGTGGCCCCTTGGCTTTTACTGCAGGTCCGAGACAGTGACCCCAGTGACCCCAAAAGAGAAACCATTGTCCAGCTCATTGATGACTTCAGGATCTCAGGGGTTAACGGAGTCCGTATCCTTTGCAGGCTGAGCAAACCAGTGTGGCATCTCAGCAGGAGCTAGCTGGCTGGTGCCTTCCAGCTCCAGGGGCCTCAGTTTGCTGATCTGTGTGATGGGCAGTTTATCCCTTCCAATTGGCTGCTGGCACTAGTCTATGAAATACCCCCACCACTTCAGGGATTTGTGTCTGGGCATGGGAGGTGGAGAAGATAACCAGGTTGGCATTGGCAATCCATGGCTAGGTTACCCCCAAGTGGGAGGCACTGTCTCTGTGTGCCTTCCCTTTCAGGGGGGCTGTCAATAGGCTCTTGGGCAGACATGGGCACAGGACTGGGGCTGTTCTGAGAAACCTGTCTACTCCTCCAGTGCCCTGTCCCTAGGAAGACCACAGAAAGTACAGTGCCAACTGACACACCAGAGAGTGACAGGGACACTAGAGCGCCACTGGGATGGTGATGATACAGGACCTCCCAGACCCAGCTCTATGCTGCCTGAGCCTTGGAGCTCCCCCACCCCAGCTGAGGGTGGGCAGGACCTGGGCCCCAGCTGCACGCCCAGCGGCTGCCCTTCACTCCTGGCCCCAGATGTGTGCATGGTGTTGGAGGTCCTTGGCCACCAGCTGCTCAAGTGGATCATCAAGTCCAACTACCAGGGCCTGCCCGTGCCCTGTGTGAAGAGCATCGTGAGGCAGGTGAGCTCTTCCNGCACACGCCAGGATCTGGTCAATCCCTGAGCCCTGGCCTGCAGGCGGCCCAGGGCTGCCCACTACACTCTGTGGCCTGCAAGAACTGGAAGGGCCACCAGGCGGGCCAAGGTACCAGCTAAGACCAAGAAGGCCCAGTCAACCTGGTGTCACCCTCTCGATGGTGGCGCTAGGTCACCATTTCCGGCCCCTCAGGCGTCCTATCAGCTCAACCTGGGCGGGGGTTGGGGGGCCTCACGTTTTCATTGTCCATGGATGCCAGGACGGCCTTGCGGATGGAGGTGGCATAGGAGTGGAGCCTGAGGAAGAACAGAATTCAGTTCTCTGGGCCTCAGACATAGTCTGAGGGCTGATGGCCAGGCATTTAGAAGCCACTTACTTGAGGTGGTCAAGCATCATGCAACTCGCCAGCAGCGTAGCTGTGGGGTTGGCAATGTTCTTATTGGCAATACTCTTCCCTGTGTTCCTTGTAGCCTGGAAGAGGCAACATAAAAAAGGAGGGGGCTGGTGAATGTAAGAATGTCAAGGGTACCCTGCATTGGTGTGAACTGTCCAGAACAGGCAAATTCAGAGACTGAGCAGAAGAGATTGGTGCGAGGGGCTGGGGGGAGGGGACAGAAAATGCTGGCCACAATTACCAGATTTCTTTTTTTTTTTTTTGGTAAGAAGTGGATTTATTCAGATTCAGAGAGAAGCACACTCTACAGAGTGGGCCATCACAGAGGGTGAGGGCCTACAAGATTTCTCTCTATGGTGAAGAAAATGTTCTAGAATTAGTGGGGATGTTTGCACAATTTTGAACATTTTAGAAACCACTAATCGCTTACTTTCAATGACTGAACTAGAACGTGTATAAGCTATAGTTCTTTGCCGACCTTTGTCGACAAAGGTCTGTCTAATCAAAGCTATGGTTTTTCCAGTAGTCGTATATGTGGACTTCCCTGGTGGCTCAGATGGTAGAGAGTCTACCTGCAATGCTGAAGACCAGGGTTCAATCCCTGGGTTGGGAAGATCCCCTGGAGAAGGAAATGGCAACCCACTCCAGTGTTCTTGCCTGGAGGATCCCATGGACAGAGGAGCCTGGCGGGCTACACTCCATGGAGTGGCAAGGAGTTGGACACTGACTGAGCAACTCCACTTTCACTTTCATGTATGGGTTTGAGAGCTGGACCATAAAGCAAGCTGAGTGCCGAAGAACTGATGCTTTTGAACTGTGGTGTTGGAGAAGACTCTTAAGAGTCCCCTGTGGACTGCAAGGAGATCCAACCAGTCCATTCTAAAGGAAATCAGACCTGAATATTTAGTGGAAGGACTGACGTTGAAGGTGAAGCTCCAATACTTTGGCCACATGGTGGGAAGAACTGACTCCTTGGGAAAGACCTTGATGCTGGGGAAGATTGAAGGTGGGAGAAGGGGACGACAGAGGATGAGATGGTTGGATGGCATCACCAACTCGATGAACATGAGTTTGAGCAAGCTCTGGGAATTGGTGATAGACAGGGAGGACTAGCATGCTTGCAGTCCATGGGGTGGCAGAGTCGGACATGACTGAGTGACTGAAGCTTGGCATCACTGGTGGCACTCACCGTCTCAAACACAGCATACACATGGCCATAGTTGGCCCCAGCCACAAGGCCAGGGCCCCCAACTAGCCCGGCACAGACGTTGTTGACGATGTTACCATAGAGATTGGGCATCACCATGACATCAAACTGCTGGGGCCGGGACACCAGCTATGGGACAGGGAGCAGCAGTCAGGAGTTGGAGCACCAGAAGGCCCATGCACCCAGGGCAGGGGCCCGTGCAGCATGGCAGCCCAACTACCTGCATGGTGGTGTTGTCCACGATCATATTCTCAAAGGTGATCTGGGGGTAGCGGGCTGCCACTTCCCTGCAGCACTGGAGGAAGAGCCCATCGCCCAGTTTCCTAGGGTGATGCAGGACACCAGCTTGGCCACGGCCACCGCCCACCAGAGGGACAGGATTCACCACCACAGAACCACCAGTCCCGTCTGCACGGTGGGCAGAACCCCGTTCCACCTCTCCCCAATGTGTGCACTGAGAGCAGGCCTGGGCCCCAGCGCAGAGGGGTGGCGTTGGGGACCTACATGATGTTGGCCTTGTGCACGGCTGTCACTTTCTTGCGCCCGCTCTCCTGGGCCAGTTGGAAAGCGTACTCAGCAATGCGCAGGGACTTGGCCTTGGTGATGATCTTCAGGCTCTCCACCACGCCTGCTACACTCTGGGAAGGCGAGGAGGGACCGGAGACTCATATCCTGTCAGATCCTGCCCTCCAGCATGAGGTAGCCTCCAGGCATGGCCTTCCTGACTACCGGCCTACCCACTCACCTCATGTTCCAGGCTGCTGTACTCGCCCTCTGTGTTCTCCCGGACAATGAGGATATCAATGTCCCGATGCCGGGTCACCACACCTGGAAGGCTCTTACAGTGGATGACGTTGGCATAGAGATCCAGGCTGGTGCTGCAGGTGTACCAAATCACATCAGCTGGCTGCAGCCACTGCCATCCCCACCCAGCACCCACGCTGTGCCCTTGGCTCTCACCGAAGGATGTTGTTTCGCGATTTGTGGGATGGGGGCAGGTTGTGGTTTGTTTCAATGTTGCCTGCAGGACAGAAACAAGACCAGCAGGCTGGAGAGGGGCCCAGGCTCCGGCGTACACCTGCATTTGAGCTGGTGGGAGGAGTGCTTCATAGAACACCCTAGCGCACTTGCAGTTGAAGTGCATGAGGGCGGATGGATGTGTGTGTCTGGGTGTTGAGTTCACTGATGGCTTCCTGGCATATAACAGACACTCGATAAATACTGAGTGAAGGAAGGGATAAAAACAGCTGGCAGCTAGCCAGAAGGTCTTGCGAGACTCTGGGTGTGGCTTGGCAAGGCCAGGGTCCAGCTGCAAGGGCAGCTTGGCCAGGGTTCGTGCCAGGCCTTGTGTCAAGGTGCCACAAGAGCTCCAGCTGAAGGGCAGACAATAGTTGCCTATAAAAGACCATGGCTTCACCCTGGCTGGAACCAGGGCACCCAGAGGGCCAGCTGCCCCTGAGAGAAGGCAGTCAGAGGATGTCAAGTCGAAGGGGCCCTTCTCAGGTTCCCCCAGGGCTGCCTCGGGCACCCTATCATTGGCATGTCAGCCCCTCCAGGCGACAGCCAGGGCCTGTATCTCTACCTTCATCTCAGCTCGCTCACTGCTCCTACAGAGCAGGTGATGGGCTCCAGTGTGCAGAATGAGTGATGGAAACAGTTTAAGGAGCTGGACCCAACTGAGGAACACTCAGCGAGGGTCAAGCTCCCAGCTGTAACTTCCACAGCTGTGCCGACTAGAGCCAAGGCCACTGGTGGGGGCTTAAACCTGCATCGGTGTGACACCCAGTGTGTGAAGGAAGACTCTGAGAACCACAGCTGACTCCAGCAGAGAGGGCGGCCCCAGGCGGGAGGGAGCCCACGCCTGGACAGGCTCCTGCAGCAGCTAGCGACACCGAGACCACTGAGGTGCAGCACCCATGGGCGCCCAGGGACAAGGGTCAGCTCACAAGGGAGTCTCACCCTTCAGGGCTACGCGGTTCCGACGGATGGCCATGATGGCATTGCGGATGTCCTCCTCGTCGGCGGTGGAGCTCACGTGCACTTCTTCAAAGTCCACAGGCACACATGCATGCCTGGAGCAGAGTGGGATCAGGACAGTGACCCCGGGCCCCGAGCACAGGGCGTGGGGGTCTCTCCTCTGCTGCTGCCCACTCTGCCTGGGCTCTGGCCAAGGGGAGACTGAGCCTAGCTATGCCAGCTGATGGGGGTGCCCTGACACTCCAAGATGCCATGAGTCGCTTGGGTTCCACCCTCCCCCTCACCCGGCTCAGCCTGGCAGGAGGGCAGGCACCAGGACAAGGGGCCGCCCGCCACTGGCTCGCTACCCTCATGGTGCCCCATTCTTAGGGTCCCCCTGGCTGGGCCCAGGGGGATCTGTACCTGAATACTGACTTGACGTGCAGCATGAGCTCTGGCCCGATGCCATCTCCCGGGATCATGGTCACCGTGTGNGGGCAGGCACCAGGACAAGGGGCCGCCCGCCACTGGCTCGCTACCCTCATGGTGCCCCATTCTTAGGGTCCCCCTGGCTGGGCCCAGGGGGATCTGTACCTGAATACTGACTTGACGTGCAGCATGAGCTCTGGCCCGATGCCATCTCCCGGGATCATGGTCACCGTGTGCCGCCCACCATACTTCGCCGACGGGGGCTGGAAGGGAGGGGGAGGAGGGCAGCCCTTCAGTTCCCCTCCTCCCTCAAGCCCTGACTCAGTGGGCCAGCCAATTGGGAGGTGCCAACTCAGGGTACCCCAACCATATGCCCTGCCCCACCCATGGTGCAACGCTGCTTGTGGGGGGTTGCAGTCCCCTCAAATCAAGAGGACAACCACAGAAGCAGGTCCCACCTCCACCTGGAACTGGGTCAACCTCAAAGCCACTAAAAGCCCCCAACCTGACCAACAGGCAGACCGGGAGGATACTCACAATTGTTTGTTGCTAGAGGCGGGGACAGGAAGAAAGAAGACACAGATCAGCCGAGGTTAGAACAAGGCAGGGCCCGGGGAACCGGGCTTTGCCCCCAGGGTTCAGGGGAGGAGAGAAGAGGAGGGAAGGAGGAGAGGTGGAGATTGCACCTCAGGGGAGACATGGAGGAAACAGAGCCAAGAGGCGTGGCACACACACGTGCCCACACACACACCCCTTTATACCCCAGGTGCCCACAAACCCATCCGCATGCACCTGCACACACACTCCTCTGCACACACGTACAGATGGACATGTGCCCGTAAGCACTAGGGCAGGTTACTTACTGAGAAACTCCTCTGGGGGGCCTCGTGGGCACCTAGAACCTGGCAGAGAGAACCCAGATGCCAGTGGTTGTTGTCAAGCTGGCCAGGGTCAGCCAAGCTCCTGGCAGAGAAGGTGGGCACCCCCACCATGCCCAGACAGGCCCTGTGGCTCTGGAGCTTCCGCTGTCCAAAGACATTTACAGAAATGTTGACACTTCCCTCCCCACCTTTTGCTGTTTCTGAGTTTTCTCAGCCAATTTTTCCTGCTCCGTGAGGTCTGTTGAGTGAGCAGAAATTGGCACATTCAACACAGTACAAAAGGGAAACCATA
>SJYV01045526.1:230341-242328 GCA_006410875.1 Neotragus pygmaeus | reverse complement strand
CATGGGATTTCCCAGGCAAGAGTACTGGAGTGAGGTGCCATTGCCTTCTCCGATTTTGTCTGTTATTTGCTAGCATCATCTTCTCTCAGTGTGGATTTCTTCCCAAATGACTTCCAAATGAGTATTTAAAGTCACTGTTTACAACTCACTATAAGCTCCCACTTCACTGTAGTCAGGCTATATTGGAACACTTTATGCACCAGCATTTCTCAAATTCTGTGTGGAAAGAAACAAGTCTTTTTCTGCCCAATGCATCATTAACTAATCATCTTGGAAAAGATAACAGAAGTAAATTGTTACATAGATGAAATTTAAAAGATACAAAATCGGGACTTCCCTGGTTGGTCCAGCAGTTGACACTTCATTTTCCAGTGCAGGGGATGTGGGTTCGATCCCTGGTCAGGGAATTAAGATCTCACATGCCTCATGGCCAAAACACCAAAAACATAAAAAATAGAGGCAATATGGAATCAAAGTTCAATAAACACTTAAAAAATGGCCCACATCAAAAAAAATTTTTCTAAAACAAAGATACAAAATATAATCCTCAGAGATTTGTTTAAATGTTTAGATAAAACAGACATAAAATTACTCACTCTGTCCAATTGCTGTAAAAGTTCTAACACTTATTCCCAATTTCTATATTTATCTCACTGCAGGTCAGTGAAAAATATTTCAGGAGGGGCTCATATTCACAAGCCCTATTTTGAGAAGCACTGACCTAAGTAATGACTGATAAAGGAACACCTATGACTTTCAAGGTCTACTCTGCTAGGCGATGCTTAGAAAGTTAATAAAAATGTCCCCATATTTAAACCATGTAAGCTTATTGGAGCTGTTAATTTGCCCTTGACTCTTTTTCTGATGAGCTAACTGAGATAAGAGAGCCCCTGGGTTCAGGATTTTTTTTTTCTAAATCACGTTTGGATAACCATCTGAAGATGTGAATACATCTCTTTNAAACTCAAACCAAAGGAAACCATGAAACACATAAATCATGTGAAGTTATATAAAAGGAAATACAACAGATATCAGCATATGAACACACTGAAATATAATTATACATGGTATCCTTGCATATGTATAAACAGAAAACTGACTGTAATCTAAAGTGTCAACAGTGCCTATATCTGTGGAATAGAAACAGAAACAAAAATGGAAGAGCATTCATTTCTAACTGCATCTAGTATCATATTATCTAGATCGAGCATATTATCATAGTGCTCTGTGGTGACCTAAATGGAGGGAAATCCAAAAAAGAGAGGCTATATGTGTACCTATAGCTGGTTCATTTTGTTGTACAGCAAAACCTAGAACAATATTGTATAGAAACTATACTCTAATAAAAATTAATTTTAAACACACACACAAACAAATAAGGGAGACTGAGAGAGTGACTGGAAATCGTTTCAGAGAGAACAGTCAGGAGCGATCTCTCCAGTGATGCGACATATGAACTGAGACACGAGATGGAGCCAGGAGGCAAGCCAGAGGTGGAACCTTCCGGGAAGGGCTCCCCTTGCACGCTGGGGTCTGGCTGTGGCGAGTGTCTGGGTGTTATAGAATTCAACCATGAATGTAGGAGCAAAGGTAGTGACGCTGCCGGGCGGTGGAGGGGAATGTTGACTGTGCCTGTTAGTCCCTAGCTTGTGACTCCCTTATGGAAGGCTAGATGTGCAGTATAGAAGGGGTGGGGTGCAGGTGGGGGTGACTCTTTGGTTTCTTTGAGTAAAACCTGTGTTTGCAAGATCAGCTAATAACAGGGACTTCCCTGGTGATCCAGCGGCTACTCCAAGCTCCCAATGCAGGGGGCCCGGGTTCAGTCCTTGGTCAGAGAACTATATCTTGCATGCCACAACTAAAAAAAAAAAAAAATCCCACATGTCACAGTGAAAATCGAACACCTCGTGTATGGCAACTAAGGCCCAGCATGCTCAGTCCATTTGGTTGTGTCTAACTCTTTGTGACCCCTTGGACTGCAGCCTGCCAGGCTCCTCTGTCCCTGGAATTCTCCAGGCAAGAATATTGGAGGGGGCTGTCATGCCCTCAATACCAGAGTGGGTTGCCATGTCCTCCTCCAGGGGATCTTCCCAACTAGGAAATGAACCCATGTCTCCACACTGCACGCAGATTCTTTACCTTCTGAGCCACCAGGGAAGACTCAAGACCCAGCACAGCCAAATAAGTAAAATAAAACACTGAAAATATCAGCTAATAACAGATGGAGGAACGTAAGGTGGGAAGCAAATATTGCTCAGAGCTGCGAGTTCTTCTGCCAGCTCAGCCAGGCTCTTTCCTTCGTGGATTTAGGAGACAGAGTGTGTGCAGGTCTCTGAGTGTAGGCTGATGCAGCCAAATTCACCCTGTGAATCGTCCACCAGACTTGTCACCACCTTCAGTTTTCAATCTGGTCTTTTGCTACCATGTGATGAACTCCATAGCAGGACTCACTATCTCAGAAGAGAAGAAATCACAGGAAGTCTGAATTCGTGTAGACCTTTATGTTCTTGCTTTTCTAGCAGATGTTTTTGTACCTCTGACACTTTGCAACAAGAATGTTCATAAGTCAGCTCTGCAGTGACAGACCTCTGAGCACTTTCCCAAGTGTGATTCAAAGAGAATTGAGTGAATCTACCTCTAGAGGTTAGGATTAGGGGTTTTTGTTTGTTTGTTTTTGTAACACATCAATCTTTATTGAAATGTCAGTATTACTGGTTTCCCTGGTAGCTCACTGGTAATGAATCCACCTGCCAAGGCAGGAGACAGGCACTCAACCCCTGGGTCAGGAAGATCCCCCGGAGGAAGAAATGGCAACCCTCTCCAGTATTCTTGCCTGGGAAATCCCATGGACAGAGGAGCCTAGAGAGCTACAGTCCACAGGGTCTCAAAGAGTCTACATGACTGAGCGACTGAGCATGCATGCACAAAATATTAACATATACATTTCTTGTTGCAATAAACATGCTTTTAAGAATTTCAAGTCTGAGCTCATCTACTTGTCACATTTCATAAAATATTAAAATGGTATGAATTTACACATAATGGAATTGGCTCAGATTGGACGTTCCATCGCTTTGTACTGACTGACACCTTAAGTTTAATGCAGAGTTAAGGCAGGCCTTTAACACTGAAGACAATGCTGACATAAGTACTGAGATAATAGGCTTAAAAAAAAAAAGTTATTAACCTTGTAAGAAGACAAAGCCTGCATCTTTTTTGTTTTTTGCATCAGAGATTTTCACCATCAGGAATCTATAACAACAACAGGCATAAGCAAAGAACCTCTGTGCCTCCTTGCATAGGAGGGTGTCACAGATGGTGATAACACAAAAGCGCTTTGGAAACATTTTTGTTTTCTGGCTCTCTGGTGCCCTCTGGAGGTCTGATGCTACATTCACATCCAATCATTTATGTCAGTGAAACAGGTCCAGATGTGTGGCAAAGAGCAGTGGTCTCCAACATTTTTGGCACCAGGAACCGGTTTTGTGGAAGATAATTTTTCCATGGACCCAGGTAGTGGGGGTGGTTTGGGATGATTCAAGTGAATTACATTTATTGTGAACTTTTTCCCTAATATTACATCAGCTTCACCTCAGATTATCAGGCATTAGATCCTGGAGGCTGGGGACCCCTGACAAAGAGGAACGAGGATATAATTCATAAATTAAGACTTTTTGTTGAATCCTTATAGTGAAGTGAAGTGAAGTCCAGTGAAGTGAAGCATTGGACTGAGGAGATTATTTACATACTTTTGACCATATATCCTTCCAGACATCCTGGAATACAAAGTCAAGTGGGCCTTAGGAAGCATCACTATGAACAAAGCTAGTGGAGTTGATGGAATTCCAATTGAGCTATTTCAAATCTTAAAAGATGATTAGTATTCTTGCTTGGAGAATCCCATGAATCCCATGAACAGAGAAGCCTGGCGGGCTATAGTCCAGGGGGTTGCAAGAGTCAGACACAACTTAGCGACTAAACCACCACCACCAAAAGATGATGCTGTGAAAGTGCTGCACTCAACATGTCAGCAAATTAGGAAAACTTAGCAGTGGCCACAGGACTGGAAAAGGTCAGTTTTCATTCCAATCCCAAAGAAAGGCAATGNGACTCATTGGAAAAGACCCTGATGCTGGGAAAGATTGAGGACAGGAGGAGAAGGGGACAACAGAGGATGACATGGTTAGATGGCATCACTGACTCAATGGACATGAGTTTTGAGTAAACTCCAGGAGTTGGTGATAGACAGGGAGGCCTGGTGTGCTGCAGTCCATGGGGTCGCAAAGAGTGGGACACAGCTGAGTGACTGAACTAAATGTAAAATCAAATAGCACAGCTTATCATCTATCCAAGGGGTGAGAAAGAAAGAGGTATACAGATGGACTGCCTACCCTGAAAAGACTCACTAGACAATGATTTAGTGCTCAAGTAGACTCAGGCTGAAACTACACTAGCCCAAGAACAACAGGAAAACAGAAAAAGCATTTTTATCTAATAGCGTGAGTTCTGAAGACAGTTTGCGTTGGTTCAAATACCACTGCCAGCATTTACAAACTGTGATAGTCAATGAGCTATATAAATTATCTTCTTTGGACTACCATGGTGGTCCAGTGGTTAAGAATCCACCTGCCAATGCAGGAGACACAGGTTAAATCCCTGGTCCGGGAAGATCCCACATGCCATGGAGCAATTAAATCCTTCTGCCACAACTACTGAAGCCCTCATGCTCTAGAGCCCATACTTCGCAAGAAGAGAAGCCACAGCAATGAGAACCCCGTGTACCGCAACTACAGAGCAGCCCCCTGCTCACTGCAACTAGAGAGAAAGTCCACAAGCAGCAATGAAGACTTAGTGCAGCCAAAAATAAATAAAACAAGTTAATAAATTTATCTAAAAGCAGCAATTATTTTTTTCTTTCCAAAATGAGCTATATAGTCTGTACCCTATAGGGTCTTTGTGAAAAGTAAATGACAAAGTGTGGAAAGTGCTTCCCACAGACATTAGAGTGCAGTGCTCAACAAATACCAGGACATACTTGGGTGGCACGAGAGCCTTCTGAGCCCTCCACCCAATGGCCCTGGAATAATGAAGGCTTTTAGTCCAGCTGGTGAGAGCAGGTTCTATGCCTGTGAAGACAGCGTGGTCTGGGGAGCGAGCACTTCCTGAAAGAGTTGTGTTCAGCTGATCACACTGGTCACATGTGGAGGGGTAGCATCAAGGCATGAGATCAAGTTGAATGTAAGCAGACAATTTGCTTTTGAAAACAAACTGCTGGAGTTCCCTCTTGCTATTGGAAATGACACCCATCGCAGTTCTAGTGAAGTCAACCCAGGGGACTCAGTGTGATGGATGCTGGATGGGGAACAAGATCTGATCCTGCCCGAGGAGAAGTATCTTCATGCTTCACAATCCAGCTGTGGACATTGTACCAACAGGCAGGATTCAGGATTGGCATGGAGAACTATGTCACAGGTACACAAGAAAGAATGTCTAGACACACACAGAAGGAAGCCGAAATCCCCAGATATGGATGAAATGGAAAGTATGGCCTCCAACGGACTGCTCGTTGAAGAGGTGACAAGATAGGGTGTGAGTAAAAACATGCTGCACAGAACGTTTGCTTCCTTTTTCTTAAATTCACATTAACATAACACACAAGTTAACTTCTGAAACAAGACAGCGTTCTGATTATAGTAGTGACTGTACTCAGTCATGCCGGACTCTTTGCAACCTCATGGACTGCCCACCAAACTCCTCTGTCCATGGAATTCTCCAGGCAAGAATACTGGAGTGGGTTGCCATGCCTTCCTCCAGGGGATCTTCCCNGTTCTGATTATAGTAGTGACTGTACTCAGTCATGCCGGACTCTTTGCAACCTCATGGACTGCCCACCAAGCTCCTCTGTCCATGGAATTCTCCAGGCAAGAATACTGGAGTGGGTTGCCATGCCTTCCTCCAGGGGATCTTCCCGACCCAGGGATCCAACCCTTGTCTCTTGCGTCTCCTGCCCTGGCAGGCAGAAGCCCATATTAGTGACTGTTAGTCTTATAATGGTCTTCCCCGTTAGATGATAAAGAATCTGCCTGCAACACAGGAGACCTGGGTTTGATGCTGGGAAAAACTGAAGGCAGGGAAAGATTGCTGGGAGAGATTGAAGTCAGGAGGAGAAGGGGGTGGCAGAGGATGAGATGGTTGGATGGCAGCACCGACTCAATGGAAATGAATCTGAGCAAACTAGAGGAGACAGTGAAGGATGGTGGAGCCTGGACAGCTAAGCATTAACAGTTATATTTTGCCAAAGACATCAACCAAGTAAGAATCAATTTGAAAAATAATCCACTAGTGGTCCAGGAGCTAAGACTCTGAGCTCCCAATGCAGGGGGGCCTGGGTTTGATCCCTGGTCAGGGAACTAGATCTCACATGCCACAATTAAGACTCGGTATAGTCAAATAAATAAATATAAATATTAAAAAAAANTAATCCACTAGTGGTCCAGGAGCTAAGACTCTGAGCTCCCAATGCAGGGGGGCCTGGGTTTGATCCCTGGTCAGGGAACTAGATCTCACATGCCACAATTAAGACTCGGTATAGTCAAATAAATAAATATAAATATTTAAAAAAAATATGTTAAAAATTGCCCCAATAATAAAATGAGATACAAAATGAAGAAACATAGTTGGCTAATGAATATTTAAGAGATTATATGTTTCATTTACCTATTAATAAACAAATACAAACTTAAACCACACCACAATTGCATTTTCACATAACAAAGGGTCCAAGATTAAAATAGTTGCCTGATATTTGGGAAATAAGTGTTCACTCTTGTAATATGCTTATTGAAAAGTAAATTGGTGCAGACTTTCTAGAGAACAATGTGTAATTCAATACCAAATCTCTTTAAAGTATGTGTTCTGAAAAAATATATATTTAAATAAAAGCTAAAAAAAAAGTATTCTGTTGAATTAGCTACCCCACCTTTAGGAATTTATTTTTAGGAAATAATCATGAACATGTGTAACATTTAACTTTAGCCATAAGAATGTACTCAGTAGAATGTTTATAACAGAAAAAAAGAAAAACCCAACATTAAATGGTAGGAGTAATATATGGGTGAAATAACTTATGCTCCATCCATACTGTATATTATTTAACTCCTTTTTGCCAAATTTCAGAAAAGTATGCTTTACCTCACTGTCCTTGCACAAGTCTGTTTTCTATTAGTCTTAATATTTTAGTTCTCCTGCTTCCATCTTCCAGGCAATCATCTAGCCACAATTTAATAAAATTTAAAACTAAGAAAGGTAAAAACCAACTGGTTCAGCCCGATTTCCAGGCCCTTACATGTTAACACTTTCTTGAGATTCTTTTTTTTGTCTTCTATCACCAGCTTCAATGATGTGCTTTCTTTCTAAAACTATGTATCACAGAGAATAGTGATTTATCCCTTCATGAGATCTACACTCCTCACAGCTGAAAGTAAACAGCGGTCTTCCTGAAACAGATGTTGGGACTCTGGCGACCCCACTGGAGAGGCGTGAAGATTGGTTTCCTGCGTTAACCACGCACACTTCAGAGTTGTAACATGCCCTTCTCCCTCTCATGGAATGTTTTCTGGTCTTGGGACTGCAATTCCTGTTTGGTTTTGCTTAAATTTGCCTTGCATACCTTTGCCCATTTTTTTCGCCAATTTTATAATGTACTTGTTTTCTAGTTTATTTATTTTTGGTTGCATTGGATCTTCATTGCTGTGCAGAGGCTTTCTCCAATTTGGGGAGCAGGGACTACTCTCTCTACTTGCGGTTTGCTGGTTTCTGGTTGCAGTGGTCTCTCTCTTTGGGACGCACAGGCTCAGTAGTTGTGTAACGTTTCCTGAAATTCTGATCCCATCATGATATTTTGGAGTCTTTAAAGAGTTACAGGGCTTCCCTGATGGTCCAGTGGTTAAGATGCCAAGCTTCCACTGTAGGGGGCGAGGCTTTGATCCCTGGTCAGGGAGCTAGGATCCCACATGCTGCACGCCTCAGCCAAAAAATAAAAAAATAAAAGAGCATCGGCTTTCAGCCACTGAGCTGAGTTCACATCTCCCAGAGGCAGAGTGGTGATAGTCACACAGCTGAGTGAGCTTGGGCCTTCACACATAGTGTCAGTCGCTCAGTCAGGTCTGACTCTTTGCGACCCTAAGGACTGTAGCCCACCAGTCTCCTCTGTCATGGGATTTCCCAGGCAAGAATACTGGAGTGGGTTGCCACTTCCTCTTCCAGGGCTCTCCCTGACTCAGGGATTGAACCCTTATCTCCTGCATTGCAGACAGATTCTTTACTGCTGAGCCACTGGAGATGTCTTGATTATGCTAGGTCCTACAGCAAAGAAGATGACCACATCATATCACATCAAACTCCATCTTATTAGACAGAAAGGAGGGTTCCCACCACAACACTGGCCCAGAAGAAATAAGCAGCTCTGATGTGAACAGCTTACAGACAGGGCCACAAACCTGGGGACCAGAGGAGTGCAGGGCTTCTTTCCTACAATGGCAGAGAACTAAATTCTACCAACAACCACATGAGCTTTGAAAAGGACCCCAAGTGCCAATGAGACCACAGCACTGACACTTGATTCCAGTCTTGTGACACCCTGAACAAGAAACTCAGTTGAACTCAGAATGCCCAGACTTCTGACCTATGGAAATTATGAGATTGAAGAAAAAAAAAAATAAGGTGTTTTAATCCAGTGGATTTATAGTAGTTTATTACATAGAACAGAAAACTAATGCAAATTTGATACACAGTTTAGCAGCTCAGATGCTGCCACCCTGCATGAGAACCACCCAGCCCTCATCCTGACCTTTGAGTTTCTCAAACCATTTCAATTCCCATCACTTTTAAGGTGGTTATCCCACCTTGGCTACCACTATTGTAAGAGCACCGAGGACCTGGTCAGGGCCTAGATCTAATCCACTTCTGTATCCTTCTCTCCAGCCTTCCTGCTGCTCTCTTAGTTGGACCACTGTTAGCTCTTGAGCTTCCCTTGCTCTCCTGATCCATTTCCTAAGACACCAGGTGTTCTTTCTAAACGCATGCGATTTAAATGTCGACCCTCAGGAAAAAACCTAAGCTCCTGGTAGTCATTTACATTGTGGTAGAAGACTTTGTTCCTTTTTAAAATTCTACCCAGGGATTTCCCTGATGGTCCAGTGGTTAAAATTCTGCACTTCTACCTCAGGGTTTCATCCCCAGTTAGGGAATTAAGATCCTGCATGCAGGAGGTATGGCATAAAATAAAATAAAAAGAAATAAAATAAAGTAAATGAAATGAAATAGAATAGAATAAATGAAATAGATACATAAAAATAAATGAAATAGAGAAATAAAATAGAATAAAATAAATGAAATAAAATAAGAAAATAGAATAAAATACATGAAATAAACAAATTAAATTAAATCCTACCCGCTCTTACCTCATGTGTAATGACCGACCACTCTCTCCTGCATCCCGATGCATTTTCCTGGTTAGCTCCTACACCTCCCTGAGGGGTCAGCTCAGGTTTCTCCTGTTCTAGAATACCCACTGGTGTCCCCAGGTACCCCAAAATCTCCCCAGCACACCCTACCTCCATAGCGTCGAATCCCCTAGACTTTCCTGTCTGTGTGCCTGCCCCACTAGACTGTGATATCGTTGGGGGCAGGGGCTGTGCCGTGTTCACAAGTGTATCTTCACTTCCCCGCACATAGTGGGCCCTCTCATCAGTAAAAGAATGAGCAGTTGCCTTTGCATAGTTCACTGTACAAGTTGGAATTCTGTCCCAAATGGCTAATGAAGCTTTTCCTGTTGGATCGAAGCTGACACACCTTGTTTATGTTTCTCATGGCAGGCATTGACCACCTAGCTGCTCCTCTAAGTTAGCAAGATGTTCAGTACTGAGGGTGATTGCAGAGCTGAATTTAGCCACAAGATGGAGACTCTATCCTAGTCCTGGAACGCATCCCAGCGCCTGGAATTTCTGCACTTACTATTTCAGAATGAAATACCTTAATTAATTTCTAATCCAGTCTCTGGTCCCATCTATAAAATGGAGAGGTCATGGAGAAGTCACGAGTCAGTTTTCAGCAGACAGGAAGGAGAGATTTTCTCGCTGATATCACCTGGCTCAAACCCTTAATCCACTTAATCACTATTGGTCTTTCTTCCATGACCAGCCCCCTTCCTAAGTTGTCTCTTTAGCATGTGTGCATGTGTGCGTGCTCAGTTGTTCAGTCGTGTCTGACTCTTTGCGACCCCATGGACTGTAGCCCGCCAGGCTCCTCTGTCCATGGAATTTCCCAGGCAGGAATACTGGAGTGGTTCGCCATTCCCTCCTCCAGGGAATCTTTCCAACCCAGGGATCGAACCCCTGTCTCCTGCTTTAGCAGGCAGACACGAAGATGAGGGAGGTTATAATAGAAAGTTGGCTGTGGCCTGAAGAGGCAACAGACTATTCATTCACCAGGAGGTCAGAATTCTAATGCAAATTTATAGGTCTATTCCCAAAGGAGCTTTGTTTGTGTTGATCTCTTATGTTCATTTGAAATGGCTTTCCCATGATCCCTGGTCTCCAGGAGCTAGTGATATCATTGGAACAAGGCAGTTCTGAGATTGATAGCCAACTTCTTTCTGTTCTGAGTAGCAGACCCTGAAGACTGCCTTGGGAAAACACTTGGCTAGACTTCCTCCTATTTATCTGCATCAGGGCTGGCGGACACTGTAATTGCATTTGCTTCATTTCTTATACAATTTCTAGGAAGATCATCAAGCAACAGGAAAGAACAGAGGTCAGAATATGTGAGAATGACACCGAAAGGTTTAGGCTGGCTGTTGGGATTAGAAAGAACCAGAAGGGTCTGCTTCAAGGACTTACACAAAGATATGAAGCAAGGCTATAGTTCTCTCAGTGATTGTCCTTCCTTGAGCCAATATTCTTCAAGAGATTTTTATTACAAAACAGATCATCCATCATATCAACAAAGACTACATTGTGTATTATACCTTAAGTCTAGGCTCTGTGAGAGTTATCATTAAGGAGGCTGTGTTCAACACAATCAAAACTAGCATCTGGGGCAATTCCCTTGTGGTCCTGTGGCTAAATAATCCAAGCTCCCAATGCAGGGGGCCTAGGTTCAATCCCTAGTCAGGAAACTAGATCCCACATATCACAACAAAGGTCAAAGATCCTGCATGCTGCAACTAAGACCCAGCTTTGTTGTTGCTGTTCAGCTGCTCAGTTGTGTCCAACTCTTTGAGACCCCATGGACTGTAGCCCACCAGGCTCTTCTGTCCAAGGCATTTCCCTGGCAAGAATACAGGAGCAGGTTGCCATTTCCTTCTCCAGGGGATCGAACCCATGTCTCCTGCATTGGCAGGAGGATTCTTTATCTCTGAGCCTTGGGAAGCCCACATGACCTGGACTAATCACAAAAGTTCTGGGAAATATAGTCTTTCTGTGTGTCCCCGAAGGACAGAAAAACAGATATGGGTGAGTCCTGGTTGAGCCTTACTTACTGCTTCATAACTGTCCTTATTGTCAGAGTTATATGAGAGATGCTATTATAGTTAATAGGTGTGTGTGTAAATAGTACGCAGGAGGTACTTAGAGAAAGTTAACTTTATCATTATTTATTATTCCATGTCAGTGAACACGTGGTTTGCACATAAGAAATATCATAAAAATAAAAGGAAGAAATGACATTTGAAAAGGCTGCTTAAGAACTTCCCTGGCGATCCAGTGGTTAAGATACTGTGCTTCCACTGCAGAGGACAATTGCTTTACAATACTGGTTTCATTTCTGCCATCCATCAACATGAGTCAGCCACAGGTATACACATGTCTTCCTCTCTCCTCAACCTCCCTCCCACCTCCCACCCCCTCCCACCCCTCTAGGTTGTCACAGAGCACTGGGTTTGAGCTCCCTGCATAATACAGCAAATTCCCACTGGCTATCTATTTTAC